>OZ010597.1:65698726-66019581 GCA_963932145.1 Acanthosepion lycidas | reverse complement strand
GTTATAAAAAAGTTGATTTTTCTTTTTCAGAAAACTTCAGCTCCAGTTGTCTTGCAATAATTTCAAATTACGGGAAGAGAAGAAAATTGTTGCTGAGATTGATAGTTTAAAACGTTCTAAAAAGTCTTTAGCCGTGAGTAAAATGATTTCATTTTTTTGTGGTCTGTTTACTATTATGTGATTTTGTATAGTTATTTGCTGGGTGTATCCCATCACAAGGTCATAGTATGAGGTGGAGAACTAATGAGAATTGAACTTGTGACTTCATCTGCAATATGTTTGTTCATGATGCTGTAGAAAAGCCCTGTAAATCTATATTTATAAGCTGAGTAAGTTTCTGTTGTGTATTTTGTCATTTTTTATTTTAACCGTGGATGAAACTCACTGGAACAATTGTTTCTGTTTTATTGTTTTGTCTGTCTTCATAACAGTCAGTATCACCAGATTTATTGTGCCTACTAATGGGACCCTGGTCATCATATTAGGCTTTGAAATTTTTAACATTTTTCAATAAAGTGGTTAGGTAGATTTACAATTAAGAGTATTTTTTTTTTTTTTTTTTTTTTTGGAGAAGAGAAAATGTTAAATCTCTTATCCCATGTATTATGAATGGCACAAACAAAAAAACACAAGACTCTTACACTTGAAAGAAATTTACAAGTACTAAATGATATGAAAATAGTAAAAGCACAGAATACAAAATGTTCACTTTGATTCATACAACTAGCAAAAGGAGTTGAGAAGGGCGGAAAATTCACAGGCATCTCTGGGTTTCTTGTTTATTTAGATAGCAGTTCAGTTTTACAAACTGAGACGAGATAAATCTTATATTTTCATAAAAAATTAAAAATCAAGATTACCTAGTTATCAAAGAAAGATGATGTAGACTAGCATTATCCTCATGAAATGAACTCTTTCATTAAACTAATTCCAACTGACGACTTTCTGTTCATTGCTGCCTTCAGTTGATCTAATTGTTTCTACAAAATTAGCTTAAAGAGAACTCTCAATTCCACAACATACATGCCACCTTCTTTGGACAAAGACCAGCTTTTGGTTAGGGTTAGTTGGGTGTTCATTTTACTTATCCAACAATCTTTCATTTCACATTGTTGTAAATTATCTACTTTTTCATCACCCCTTATTGCTGTTTTAAATCTTGTAACCTTTTTTGTTTTCCTTACAGTAACTATCTTGCTCACAAGAAAGAGATAGATGAACTTCGGGAGCAACAACTCAAGAAACGGAAAGAAAATGAAGTAAAATTCTAATTTTTTACATTTTTCACTTTCTGAATGCAAACATTTAACATTACAACACCATAAAACAGTGAACAAATGCAGAGGTGCATGCCAAGGGCAAAAATGCAATAGAAATTCACTATGGAGTTGTTGCTGTGTCTTCTGAAAATGCTGTGAACTGGGAGCAAGCATCAGTCTGGTGTGTTGTATTCACAAAGGGACATCTGCAGGATGGCCCTAGTATTGGGCACCCATGTTCATTAGCAATAGAAGACAATATTGCATGTAGGAAAGCTTTGAGATGATAGATGGTGCAAACCTAGTAATATGGCAGTATAACTTCATCTTCTTAAATCAGTCATCCTCCATATGAAGTTGGGATATCAGAAAGTTGTTGGGTCCCAGGATAACAGCTCCCTCGTAGATAGTCAACCTGAGTGACTCCAGTAAGTTGCTTGGGGTATTTTACTGCGTCTGCCATATTGTACTGACTTGACTCTTTTAGATTCTTTTGTTGGGGTCTTTCAAATGACATTTATCCAGGAAGCAGTTTCACACAGATGATGATGTTGCAGAAATACAAGTAAAGCTGCAGTTGCTTGGGGACATGTTCCTCAAGCTGGGTATTTATGCATTCATGCATCGAAGATACAAGTTAATGGTGACAACATAGAAAAGTAACATAGTAGTATTGCTAGTATATACACAGTTTTATTTTCATAGTACTAATGTTAGATTAGTAAATGTTGACCCTTTACTTTTTGGATATCCCTCATAGTTGAGACTACACCTATAGGTACATAGTTGAAAGCAGTAGCAAGTTCAATAGGTCTGACAGAATAAAACTGGCAGCTGCTCTCGGAAATGACCTCTAATCAGTGGGGCAAGGAATAGTTTAATGCCTCAAAAGCAAAACTGCTATCATTTAATCACCAGAGAACTTTTCCTGCCTTCCATCAGCAGGGCTGATAGTAATGTCCAGGAAAGCAACTATTTGAGCCTTCTTGGGCTCATGTTTTCCACTGACTTGAAGTGGAATGATTATATTGAATCAATTGCTATGTCTATTGCTAGGAATGTTGGTTCACTGTGTTGTGCCAGACAATTTTTCTTGTCAGATTCCATCTTGAACATCTGTGCATTGAATATTACTGCCAAATTGGGTCTGGTGCTTCTGCTATATATCTCATGATTCTTGAAAAAATTCAAAGAAGTATCTGCAAACTCATTGATCCTGACCTGGCAGTTGACTTCAGTCACTTTTCTACTTCCATCACATGGCTTCTCTGTCTTTTCTACAAATATTTTAATAGCAATTGTTTTGATGAACTTTCCTCCTTGATACCTTGTTTGCATGAATTTAAGCATGATACTAGGTTTCAATGTTTTACTCACTAGTCCTATTCTAATAGTTTCTTTTCTTGCACTTCTCACCTGTAGAACTCTCTTCTGGTTTTTTGCTTCCCTGCCAAGTACAATCTTCAAAAATGTAAATGCACAGCATTTGCCATCTTCTGTTTTTTTTGTTTTTTTTTAATTTGTTCTTTTATTGTCTGTTCTCCTCACTAAGGTTTTCTCATTCTCTTTCACTCCCAGTAATCTCTTGCCTCTTAGTGACATTATCACCTTGCTGATAAAAAAAAACAAAACATTATCACCTTGCTGATAAAAAAAAAAAAAAAAAAAAGAAATCTCTGCATTAGATGAGGACTCTTAATATAAAACCAAACCCCAAATATTCATAATAGTTTTGTAAGGTATATCAAAGTACAAAACACTAAATTGAAAATAAAATACTGATTCACACAAATGTCTACATAACTGCTGATTTGTTGATTAAAAATAAAGGTTGTTAGAATTTTATTGGTATTGTGTTTGAACTGATTTTTATATACTATTCACATTAGATAAGCTTCATTTGATTTTCTTAGGTTTGAATAACAAGAAACTTTAGTATCCTTCTGCAATTTATCTTATTAATAACAGATATTAGGTTGGTGCAAAAATAATGTCGTTTTCTTACAGTAACATATGTGAGAAAACGACATTATTTTTGCACCAACCTAATAGTTATTATGAGTTGTTGCATATTCGTTTGAATATTTAACGTCATTTGCAGTGAACCCCTGTAAAAATATATAGACAAAATTAAAAATAATTAAAATAAGGCATTTGCGCTTTCTTTTAAAACACTTATCTCTTTCTTTCTCTCTCTCTCTCTCTCTAAACTTCTCTTTCAACTAATGAGAAGGTAACTTTCAAATAAAAAGAGGAGGAGGAAGATGAAAAAACTGAACTTGGCCAAAAAATGGTGAAGTTTGCAGGACCAGAGCCTACTAATTTGTAACTGAAAACTAACAAAAATCAGGAAGGTCCTATGCATAACTTCCATTATATATAAAAAAGAAAGGGATACCAGAAAATTAAATTTGGCTAATGAAAAAATCAACACAAAGACTTTTGATGTTAGTTGAAACTAAAGTTCACACCAGAGTATCAGAGCCTTGTGAAAAGAATATGAGTTCACACGTCTGAGTTAGATGAAAAGAATGGAGAGTGATAAGAGATGTGGCCACTGAAGAAACCAGTCATGTGTGAAGAAGTATTGAAGAGGTCATCTGCTAATCCTATTTCTGCCCTATATTGGGCCCCCTCAAAAACAGTAGATTGACACTTACTATTACCTCTAGCACTGTCTGACTTCAAAACTACTACTACCAGACTTTGTTCAAATTACGACTAATATCCGCCTTATAAATGAACATTTTTGTGACACTGAATATCAAAGGACTTATTCTAAATCAAATAAAAAAAAATATATTATATATCCTCTATTATTTCCAAATTCTCTCTGGTAAATCTACCACAATCATTCATGCATGTAAATCTACAGACGTTTAAAATGTTTACTTCTTAGTGTTTTATATTTTTGCACAAATTGTTCTACCAATACTTTTGATGGAAAGAAATTATCTAATCTGATGTAATATTTTCTCTTTATTTTCCAGCAATATCATCGGCAGGTATCCATGCTAATTTCTCAAGAAGATGAAATGAGATCAAAACTTAATGTTCTACAGACAACCATTAAGAATCTTAATTCAGGTAAACTGGCTTCCAATCATCTGTTTAAAAGAAGTAAATCCTTGATTTATATAATATCAGAATCATTATCACATTGTAGAGGAAGTGTTGGAATTTATGCACACACTTGAAAGTTTGCAAAGTTAGATTTTGGAAGACTTATTTGTTTTATAACAGGGTTCTCAAACCCTGGCGCTGGGCATATCCGGCCCATTAAGGATTTTTGTCCAGCCCACCAACTTAACACTGAGACACTAATTATCTAATTAATTTTTGGAGTAAATGGCAGAAAAATATCATTGGAGTTAATCAATTCAATGCAGTGAATTTTTTAAATCAAAATTTAATTCTGAATCCAATGCTAACTTCTGCAAGAAATATGTTTTGCCAGACTAAATACAATGAATAAGTACTTTATACAGTTTTAAAATGCATCATTAAAGAAAATATATGAAAAAAAGATTTAATTTGTAATATCAATGAAACAAGTCTGATTTAAAATGGTGTTCAACTGGTAGTGTTCATTCAGTTGGGCAGTAATAAAAATTTTGATGCATTGGACACAACAGTTTTGCACAAAATGTAGCATACTCTATTTTTGATTCGCATACACTTTGAGTTGTATGGGTGCAGAGGTATGAAGCCAGCTGATTATTAAAAACAGGACATTACAAGGAGGTGTCATTTTCATTTTTTTTTTTTTTTTTTTTTTTTTTTTAAGTGTTGAATTTATGTAGTTTTTTTTTATCCTTTTCTTCAACTTAGAAAGTTTTTGTGAAAGACAACTTCAAATCCTATCATAAGCTCATCAAATTTTTTTTTATTAAGATGGGAGAATTTTGATCTATGTAGGAAGACACATCTTGGAGCACAAAAAGTTTTAAAAACACAACTATAAAATTGTCAGCTTTGAAAATGCAGAAAAGAAGCGTCCATCATTGAAATATTGATATAGTTTTATTCCGCATCTCTTTAAATTATCATCACACATGAGAAAGAATTGTATCTTTATAAAGAGAAAAGATTAAACTTTGTTTACATACTAATTTTATCTAAATAGCCTTTTCTACTTCAACAGCTTTTTTTTTTTTTTGCGCTTCTCACCTGTGGAACTCCCTTCTGATTTTTTTCTTTCCTGATAACTATAATCTTCAAAAATTTAAATACAATGTCAATCACCAACTTCTGTCTTCTTGAACCTTGGTCCTTTTTTGCCCTTTCCTTAATCCTCCCCATTTTCAATATTCTCATTCACTTTCACTCCCTGTAACCCCCCCCCATCCTCCCTGCATTCTAGTGGCATTGTTTCCTTGCTTGGGGTGAAACAATATAAAAAAAGAAAATAAACAAGATATCACCTGTTGAAATTGAAAGAAATTTCACTATGTTGACATCATTTTACTGTGTAAATTTGAGCAGTTTAAGATACCTTTATAGTATTTTAAGATCAACATGTTCACTCTTGCAGAATCCTTGCCACATATGTTTGTTATTAATATTTTGGCACTAGATTCTAGAGGAAACCTTTACAGTTCTGGTAAAGTTCATGCCTGTTTTATGAGCCTGTTATTATGTAGGTGGTCATCAGTATAGTAATTTAAATAATAAAACTTTATATGGGGGAGATTATATATATATATATATATATATATATATATATACACACACATAACCGCAACATTTTACTGATATTTAGATATAAAATGATATGAATAATATAGATTTTTTTTTTAAATTTCTATTTTCAGAATTAAATGATCTCAATGAGCAAAAGAAAGTCCTTGTAAGTGACTATAAAAGGCGTGAGAAAGACCACAATGTCATGAAAGATGCAATTCGCAAGAAGAACCGGCAGAACTTCAAGCTAAAGGAAGAAGAAAAATGGCAACACTTTCACAGAAAGAATAGGTTTTTTTCTTGTTTTTAAATATTGCTTTGATTCAATTGCTGCCTTTTTATTTATTTAGTTAAAAACAATTGTTATATTGTATTAACTGTACTTTTATCTCTTAAACTAAAATATGAACCTAAACTGCTCATTATTAAATTAAATGTACATTTAATCAATTGTATTTGTAATATTTAAGTGTTATCAGGTTGGTGTAACAATAATTGTGGTTTTAACAATTGGCTTTAAAACAGTATCTCTCAGTTGAAAATTATTTATTAATTCAAATCAGAACAATGGGAATCTGTTGTTATATAAGTCTATTTATTTCAGTCACATAAAATTCTGAAATTCTTTGATTAATGAATTCTTCAAAGATGTTTTGAGTTGCTGTATGCTTGTTGATGATTTTTTGCATGAAATTATTGAGATTTTTTAAAAAGTGATTATTGTTTGGAGAGAACAGGCTGATGATATTAGGTTGGTGCAAAAATAATTTCGTTTTTCTTCTGAAGTTGAACGTCAAAAAATGACATTATTTTTGCACCAACCTAATATAATTACATATCCTAGTTTATTCAATTTTTACAATTTTTTATAATGGGTGAGACATGTAATTAGACATTGTTATGAAGAAGAATTAATCCTTTTTAACTGACCAATGTTGGACATAAATGTTGCCATTCTTGATTTTCTGGTAATATTTTTCTGTTGTGATGATTTCATCAGGATTCAAGAATCTGTCAACCACCAAACAATGACTATAAATTTCTTTTAATGCAACTTTAGTTTGTGGCAGTATGTTGGTGCTTTACCTCAGTTCAGCCACTTTGCCAAATATTGTTGGTTGTCATATAGAATCCATTTTTTCATCATGTCACACTGCAGTCAAGAAATGAATCCTTTTTGTTGTGAAAAAGAAGTACAGACCAGATTTTGTGATGGCATTTTTATTTTTTATTCAATTCATGTGGCACTCATTTGTTAATCTTATCTTTTTTCCAATACTAGATGATTATTGAATGTGGGGTTGAATTCTGCATCATCTTAAGTTGTGTCTGTGAACATCAATAATGATTTTTATCTCTGTTAAAATCTTTTGAAACAATGTTGACCTGTGTATTTATTTTATGTTCCCTTGGTTAAATATTTGATTTTTTAAGCAGTGAGTTATTTCATTTTGAACATGTGCAATAAAATCACTAGAACTTGTTTTTATTTTCCATCTTATAATTTTACAACTTAAAATAAACAACAAACAATGAAAACAAAACCATTTGGCATAAATCAATCAAGAAAAATGTATCTTATATGACTTGAGTATATTTAATAGCTTATTAAAAATTAAGCATTAAAGATAACAAAGAGTAATTAATTTTGTACCAATCTAATATTACCGGGATTATGTTTTCTTACTTCCTCTATTCTGTATTATAGAAGTTTGATAAATATGTTAATTGAATCTGGTGTTTGTAAGAAATCAATCCATGTATTTTTTGTCGTGAGTCTTTATAAATTGTTAACCTGACCAAGAAGCCATTAAAAATAATTATTTGGTTCAATTTTGGAAAGTAGGTTGGGTTGATAATTTTTCAGCATCCTTCTTATTATACTGGGTTGCTCATATGATAGTTTATTTCCATTTTATTATATTTGCATGAAAATGAGCATGTTTACAACACTTTTCTTTTTTGCTTTGTTACCTATGCTACCTTAGATGAGTTTTATCTTATGATGGACCTTGTTTGATTCCTGTTTTTGGTTAGTAAAATATAACATATATACATCATAACAATAAAGTGAGACACTTCTACACATATAGAAGGATTTGGTTATACTAGTTTGGTAGATGTATGAAAATTTTTATAATGTGATTGTTAATAAATGTTTCTGATTTTTGTGTTTGTCTTGGTGAATCAAGTGATAAGTTTATCAGTAAAAGACAATATTAAACACGAGAAAGTGATATTTGTGTAAAACTTGTCTGTGGTCTTCATTCCTGGAGCAGCTCAAATTTATGTGCTCTCTTTATGAAGGGCCGATGAAAAAGAAAAAGTCTCTAAATTTTCCACCAGTAGGGCAGTTTCTTTTTTTTTCTATGGAATAATAGGAATTAAGTTTTTTTATTTCTTGGGATCACTACAATCTCAAAGAGCAATGCACTTATCTGGAGATATTATCATGAATATACATTGACATACCAAAAGTCATGGGATAGCAGTATATAAAGATAAAGATACCACCATATCTTGATGTGGAAATGCCCAGTTGTCAGTTGTGCTTTGACATGTGGTGACTGTATGTGAATACCATCTCTGAAATTGTGGGGACATCTAATATCCCTTGATCTCTGGTGTCATGCATGTACCAGGAATACTTGATGGAAGGCAGCATTGCTTACTGGGATTTTCTTTGTGATGCTCCTTGGACTGATATTTTCAACTTCCCAGTTTTTAAGAACTCTGGTGAATTGTTTGACCCATCCAGCTATCAGTCTACTAGCCTTCTACCTTTTTTTGGGAAACCCCTAGAAGCCTTAATTGATGCTGATCATTCATCTCTCATCGCAGGGCCTTTTCTCAGACAAGCAATACAGATTTTGTTTTTCCAGGTCAACTGCTAATGTGCTAATAATAATTGTGGAAATAGTCTATTGTGCTCTAGATAAAAACTGAAGCCCAGGACATCTTGAAAGCCTTTGACAGGGTCTGGTATTCAGGACTTCTCTACAAGCTGAAGAGTTACAGTATCTCTGGGCACATTTTTGAGCTGATCCAGTTGTTCCTATCAGATTGTGAAATGTAAGTTGTCCTGAATGGCCACTAGTCTACATTCTTTCATACTAAAGCTGATGTCTCCCAGGTCTCCATCCTTGGTCCTGTGCCGCTTTTAATCTCCATTAACAACCTTTCTGATGACATCAGCTCTCAACTTGGCATCTACGCTGACAACACTACCATTTACTCCTGCCTTTATTGTAAGGCTGATCAGTATGACAATGTCAAAATGGCAGCTGGTGTCCAAAACGACGTCATGACATTGTTAATTGGGGCAAAAGATAGCTTGTCAATTTTAACACCTCTAAATTTAAACTTCTCTCTGATGATCATCTGAGAGACCCCTCTCTGCCTTCCATCAATCTTCTCAGCTGACATGAACTGGAAAGACTATATTTAATCCATTTCTGGATTAACTGCTAAGAAAGTCAGTTTACTGTGCCAGGCAAGACAATTTTTCTCTTCGGAATCTATCTTGTATATTTATAAATCTACCATTTGCCCATGCTTAGAATATTGCTGCCATATATAGCCTGGTGCCCCTGCTGTTTACCTGGAGCTCTTTGATAAGATCCAAAGAAGAATTAGCAATATTATTGGTTCTGATCTGGTGGCTTGGCTTCAGTCACTTATCCACTGTCATAAGGTTTACTTCTCTGTGCCTTTTTTTTTTATAAATACTTTCATGGTAATTGTTTGGATGAGCTCTTTGCTATGGTACCTTGGCTGTATGAATTTAAGTGCAAATACTAGACTGGTGGCAAGATCTTGTCAATTTGCAGTTGAGTTAGCTAGACGTAGCCATAACTTCTGTGCTGACAGTTTCTTTTCTTGCACTTCTCATCTGTGGAACTCCCTTCTGGCCACATGCTTTCCAGCCAACTTTAATCTGTAAAAGTTTAAATGCAATGTCAATTGCTATTTACTGTCCTCCTAATTGCTCTTTTCTCTTTCTATTCATTACTAATGTTTCTGTACCTAATCCCTCCACACTCTGTATTGCTTGTTATTGGCTGTACTGCCTTGCTTGGAGTGATACTGATTTAAAAAAAAAAAACAAAAAAAACAAACAAACCTACTCCATGACCATTTGTACACATTCTGGGAGTCCATGTACCCCAACAATGATGTGTTATTCCAACAGGATAATGCACAATGTACATTTGTTCAGAATTAGTTTGAGAAATATGTAAATTTCCAATGAATGGTGTAGACATGACACTTGCCTGACATGAGTCCAATTGAGCATTTATAGGATGTGGTGGAGAGGTCTCTCTGCAATGGAGATTTTGTATTAAGTTGGTGCAAAAATAATGACGGTTTTTGAGGTTAAAAAATGCGTCAAAAACCGTCATTATTTTTGCACCAACCTAATACCTACAAATATCAAGGAACTTTGACCTCTATCAATATGGCATGGCTCAACATTTCTCTGGATGCCTTCAGACCACCTGTAGAATTGGTACCAAATTGCTGCACTTTACCAGACAAAAGGAATTCTGCATAATACGAGGCACCTAACCCAAGACTTTTGGCATATCAGTATGTGATACTCTTGTTGTCACGGTAAAGCAAAAAAAAAAAAGTTTTGGTAAAACATAGTTTTCTTATGTATAGAAGGAATGATATACTGAAAGACTTTGGAACAAGAATGGTTAATACCTAAAATCTGTGGGAAAAGATTGATAATTTAATTCACATACAGACGACACCTGAAATTGTGCATTGAGGTTTTGGACAATGGAAAATGATTCAATGATGATTGACGTGTATTCTCCACAACTGAAAATGCAAGCTGTAAAGTGAAAACTTTTTTTTTGTAAACAACGAATTTGGAGTTGATTTCTCCTGGTCGAAAGTTGAGTTGATATACCAGGAGGGGGTCGATAAACCATTCACGCTCACAGAGGAGATTTAGTGAGAGGTAATAATATGAGAGTGAAAGAAGGGAATTCCCCGAAATTATGAAGTAAGCTGACAACAAAGGGGATTTACTGAAATCCCCCTATGCGCAGTGCCTCATGCCAGTTTATGCAAATGTCAATAAATATGAATGTACGAAGCAAATTTGTCAGATGAGATGGAGATAGAAGAGAGATGGCTGAGAGTTTGTCCTAGCCAGTAGTTGTGATACAACCCACGTGATTGCCTGCCAAAGAGAACCCCTTGACTTCAGCTTTGTACCAAACTTTACCAAATCAACAATATCACTTCCGATTTAGATGCTGGTTAGGCTGATAATTAGTTCCATGTGAACTCTGATATAACTGATTATTGTATGAAGGACTGATATAAAAACAGTATTTACTTTTTGTTCAATTTATTTGAGTGTTTTTTTTTTTTCTGTTTGGACCAGCCTAACATGAAGATATCTGCGCCGATTCGATCTTGGCCTCCTTATGATCAAACTTAAATCACAACATGGGATAGGGCAGGTCTGAGATCAAAGTGCTCTTCATCGCTCAGCTGCGGTGTTGGAAGTCTTGGATGGCCAGGGAGGGTGTTGTACAATTACATTTGGTTGCTGTGACCAGGACTGACCCTGTGAGCAACATCTGTAGTTATTAGAATTTATTTAATATCTAGAATCTTGCATACTTTTTAATGTAAACTTCCGTTTTCTTTAGTAGTTGAGATTTGAAAGCACATTGTATTATAAAAAATGTATTTATTATTGTGACTGACTTTTCAGAGAGGATGTCCATGTCCTGTGCACTCCAGAGGAAGAGTACATCCAGCATTGTAATACTTTAATTAAATACCTCCAGCAGTTTCCAGTCGTTGATATTGGGCAAGCATCACGTCAGGCCCAAACTCCAACAGAGGAAACAGTTGCTGCTTCATTAGGTAAAGAGATTTAACATTCTTACATTTTTCCTTTCTTAGTTTTTAGCCTTGATTTATAATTTTTCTTGTATATTTTAATTTTCTTTATCCATTCTACCATTTTATTTTTTTCACTTTTTATTTTAGCCTTTTTTTGTTCACTTCCTTTTTTTTCTAATGTTTTAATTGTTTTGTATTTTCTTTTTATTTCCTCTTCCTCTTTCCTTTCTCCTTTTCTTTTCTTTCTCCTTTCTCTTTTTCTTTTTCTTTTCTCTTTTTCTTTTCTCTTTTTCTTTTTCCTTTCTCTTTTTCTTTTCTTTTTCCTTTCTCTTTTTCTTTTCTTTTTCCTTTCTCTTTTTCTTTTTCTTTTCTTTTTCCTTTCTCTTTTTCTTTTCTTTTTCCTTTCTCTTTTTCTTTTCTCTTTCCTTTCTCTTTCCTTTCTCTTTCCTTTCTCTTTCCTTTCTCTTTCTTTTCTCTTTCTTTTCTCTTTCCTTTCTCTTTCTCTTTCCTTTCTCTTTCCTTTCTCTTTCTCTTTCCTTTCTCTTTCCTTTCTCTTTCTCTTTCCTTTCTCTTTTTCTTTCCTTTCTCTTTTTCTTTCCTTTCTCTTTTTCTTTCTCTTTTTCTTTCCTTTTTTCTTTCTCTTTTTCTTTCCTTTTTTCTTTCCTTTTTTCTTTCCTTTTTTCTTTCCTTTTTTCTTTCCTTTTTTCTTTCCTTTTTTCTTTCCTTTTTTCTTTCCTTTTTTCTTTCCTTTTTTCTTTCCTTTTTTCTTTCCTTTTTTCTTTCCTTTTTTCTTTCCTTTTTTCTTTCCTTTTTTCTTTCCTTTTTTCTTTCCTTTTTTCTTTCCTTTTTTCTTTCCTTTTTTCTTTCCTTTTTTCTTTCCTTTTTTCTTTCCTTTTTTCTTTCCTTTTTTCTTTCCTTTTTTCTTTCCTTTTTTCTTTCCTTTTTTCTTTCCTTTTTTCTTTCCTTTTTTCTTTCCTTTTTTCTTTCCTTTTTTCTTTCCTTTTTTCTTTCCTTTTTTCTTTCCTTTTTTCTTTCCTTTTTTCTTTCCTTTTTTCTTTCCTTTTTTCTTTCCTTTTTTCTTTCCTTTTTTCTTTCCTTTTTTCTTTTTCTTTCCTTTTTTCTTTTTCTTTCCTTTTTTCTTTTTCTTTCCTTTTTTCTTTTTCTTTCCTTTTTTCTTTTTCTTTCCTTTTTTCTTTTTCTTTCCTTTTTTCTTTTTCTTTCCTTTTTTCTTTTTCTTTCCTTTTTTCTTTTTCTTTCCTTTTTTCTTTTTCTTTCCTTTTTTCTTTTTCTTTCCTTTTTTCTTTTCTTTTTCTTTTCTCTCTCTTTTTTTTCTTTCTTCTTTCTCTTTTCTTTCTTTTCTCTTCTCTTTCTCTTTTTTCTTGTTTTTTCTTTTTTTCTCTTTTTATTCTTCTTTTCTCTCTTGGTTTTTTTCTTTTTTCTCTTGGTTTTTTTTTCTTTTCTTTCTTGTTTTTTTCTTTTTTCTTTTCTTTTTCTATTCTCTCTTCTTTTTTCTCTCTCTTCTTAATTGTTTCTATATTTTCTAATTTGGTATGTGTGCATTCCCTTTCATTAGTGTGTGTGTATGTGTGAGAGAGAGAGAGCTGCCCCATTCTTCATCTCTCTTTATTTTTCTTTGTATTTTGTTTTTATTTTTTCCCCTTTACTATTTTTTTACTTTGCTTTTTATTTAGGCCCTGTATCTGAGATACAAGGGGAACATGGAGCTACGTATGTATTGCTGAAGAAAAATGAGGAGTGTGAGGAATTTTTTTTCGGTGCAGGTCGCCGTCACAAGAAAACCAAGAAAGGACGAAAATTCTCTGCAGTAAGTTTTTTTGTGAAATGGATTGATTTAGCTTGATCACGTGCTTTATAGCAGAAAGGGGTGTTGAAAATGCACCCCCTCCCACTGGCTCTTTATAAAAGAATCTGTGTTGGGCTGAGATGAGGGATACAATGATTTCATCTGCTATACACAAAAATGTTATATGCTGCTATAACTTTCCTTTGGGTAACCTTCAACCAAACCTTTTCTTCAATCTTCTCTGGACTTAATTTGTCCTTGCCTCTTCCACTGAAGTATATGATTTTTTTCTTACTACTCAATTCACAAATTGAACTCCTCATTATGAAATAATTTAATCACTTTTATTTATAAGACTGTGGATAAATCTTTCATAAAAGTTCAAGTGAAGTGTGTGTATGTTTTTTTTTTTTTTTTTTTGTTTTTTTGCCATTTTATTATTATTCTACAGATAAATCCACCCTTTGGTCATATGATAAAATTACAATGAGAACAATAAGTAGAGACAGTCCTTTTATTGATTATTGACCCTCAATTATCAATTATACCTCTCTGAGTCAAAGCTACAAGTAAGAAAAACAAAGAATTAAAAAAGTTCAAAGCCGTTAATAAAAACATTTTCTTTTTGTGTTTATTATCTTATCAATAATTGTTTTATAACTAAGGGACACATGCAACACAAATTTGAGAAGTGTCATTTATAAAGCTGGTGAAAGATCTGATTTTTTATTTTTAATACACTCACTTTGTTCAAAATATATGCATAAATAACAAAAATTGATCTTAAAATTTAAGCAACTTATTTTTGTTGCTTTTTTTATCACATTTAGGTGGTTTTATATATTACAATTGTTAAGATGAAAGATGAACTCCTAAAAGAAAAAATCTATGATGATGGTATTTTATTTAAGAAATTCTGATTTATAAGGATCATTTTTTAGATTTATTGTAATGTTTTGAATATGTTCTTTTTTTTGTGTGTGAGTGGGAATATTTTTGGCTGATATCATGTCCAACTATAGAATTAAAACTGATTTATTCTACCCACTGGCTGGCCAAAGATTTGCTTCAAAGTCTTAGAAAGAAACCAAATTTTAGATTATTGCTTAAATTGTATAATTGTGTTATTGCAGTTATGTTGCATCATGTGTCAAATAATGGGTGTGTCATTTTTAGAATTCTTTGAATTATCATGAAAATTTTAACCATTCTAAGAGTTTCATTGAGATTTAATGTCTTTTGTATTGTCAACTCTGAAGATATAAACAAAAATAAAATTTACTTGTGAAGATAATAAAAAATTATAATTAATGCATATTTATACAAATTGTACTTGTGGACATATCTATAAAAACTTAATTTTAAGATTAACAGAAGTCTTAACTTTAGATTTGAATGAACTTCTCTATATGTCTATTGATATCACTTGATCAAAACATAATAATAGATTTAAGATATATTTTTAAAAAAGCAAATTCTATTTGGGGATGTACTGTGTGTGGCATAAATATTTACCCAGTATCTAAATATAAATTGAAACACAATTATTTGTAAAAATATTCAAATCTGGCATACGGCTTCCTACCACTCTTTTGTTTTATTATTTACTGTTTAGTTAAACAAAATGTGATGAAATTTTCACTTTGAAAATGACTGGTATGAGACAGTTGAATGCAGAAAAGCTGTTTTTAATGTTGGGGGAAAAATTTCACGAAAATCAAACAACCTCACCAAATCCAATTCCAGGAAAAAAAAACATTCAGTTTGTACTAGGAGAGTTCATTGAAGTGGTTAAGAAAAGAGGAGAGTTCATTGAAGTGGTTAAGAAAAGGTTAAAGAGAAATCCACCAAAAAGCATGAGGAAGATGGCAAAACTGCTGGATATTTTGGATAGATCACTAATGAGGATTGGGAAAGAGGATTTATGGCTAAAATGATACAAGATTGAATGATGACATCTCCTCTCAAGTACCTCAAGAAAAAAATGGCTTGGCAAAGTGAAGAAAATGTTGGAGAGTGCTGCAGACAGTCTTTGTTGGGTCAAACAAGAAGCTTTTTACTGTGGTTAACTATCAAAATGATGAGATTTATGTTGGTTAACCAGGAAACATTTTCAAAGATGTCAGAACACATTTCAAGTGACAGAAACCAACTGGTATCATGGCTTGTGCTCCTGTTGCTTCTGATGATTTGAAATTGCTGTTAATGTTCATTGAAGCAAGATAGATGTGTTGCACTGGTTGCCAGCCACATTTGGAAGTTGATATGTATTCAAGATGGAGCTCCCACACACATGGCCAATTTGAAGTAGAACTGGTGCAATTGGTATTTCCATTAATATT
Source organism: Acanthosepion lycidas (assembly GCA_963932145.1). Taxonomy (NCBI): domain Eukaryota; kingdom Metazoa; phylum Mollusca; class Cephalopoda; order Sepiida; family Sepiidae; genus Acanthosepion; species Acanthosepion lycidas. The sequence goes on along the minus strand of OZ010597.1, from coordinate 66,003,619 downwards.
TTGACAAGTCAATTTGAAGTCCATCAAGCCCTGACATTAATCCTATGGATAACCTCAGGAGATATATATATATATATCCAATGTAGCAAATGCTAGAATATCTTTTTCATTTTATTATTACTTACTGCTCCTGAAATTTTCAAATAGTCATGCTATTTATAATTGGTTAGATCATTTTTTACAAACCAGAATGTAAATTAGAATCATTAATGTTCAGTTGGTATACTACAGTAGTCAAACCTGAAACAAATTTGTTGAATCTTTTTTTGTTTTATCAATTGATGTAAAAGATATAATTCTTTATATTTATTATTATTAGGTATGTCTGTATGTATTTGGTTAATCTTGGGCATCAAGTGTTTCAAAATATATTTTAAAAATATTTAGACACTAATAGACTAACATGGATGTGTTTCTTTATTGCAGACAAAGCCTTTAACCCATTCTCCACAAGTCTTTGCTCAGTTTGAAAATCTGCAGATGTCAGCACCAGCAGGGTTTGCAGAAATCTTGCCTGCTCTGAAACAGTTGGAAGAAAAAAAGGTCAGTTATTTTTTTACTTAAGCCAAATTTGAAAATGGATATGTTTAAAATTAAATTTAAGAATAAAAATGGTTTAAACAAATAAAATCCTATTTAACTTTCCTCTATGAATTTGTTTTATTTCTAATGAAAATCACAAAAAGCTTTCAAAATGCAGTAAAAGTTGTAAACTAGCCAAATGTAGACTTCATATACTGGTTGTATTTTGGTGACTTTTTCATTCCTCAATTGTTGTAATGGAATTTGTAATGACAACAAACCGGTTTTTAAAGTATTTACACTATTTACATTATTCAGACTGTTGTCCTCATCTTTATTGTCATATTCACAACATTTTGGCCATTGTATGCTCCGACTGTCTTCAAGTGAAATACAATGAAATTTTGAGCCAAACTCTTTATTTAGTCAATGGGGGGTAGATTGTTCTATTTCCATGTGCCATGCCTTTTCTGGATATCTCGGTTTCAGTTAAATCCCTTTAGTAACTCAACTCTCCAAGTTTTTGTTCATTTCTGCTGTGGCCAGGTTTTGAACTTGCAATACTTTGGGTTTGATGTAATGAATATGCATACACCTGGGTTCCCCCTCACAGTAATATGATTGGCCAGTGTCAGCCATAAATACAGCCTGATGTGGAGGTACAAGGGACACCTATTGACAACGCCTATTGGCTACACATATTGCCTACGCCTTCGACAAGGACCAGTCCATTACGGTTACCTGCTAGTTTGTCCTACTTGGTTACAGTAGTCCAAAACCACTTTGCTACTTCGAATAAATATATCCCTTTCCAGGGCATATCAGTTGGTGACAAGATTCGAAACGACATTACAAGTTAAAAGAAAAAAAAATACAGTTGACAACACTTACTAATGAAGAACGTTAAAGACTTGTTCGACACTTACAGAAAGTAAGTAATTTTTCCCTCATTTTGTTTTAACTTATTAATGAGTAACATTAGAAAAGGAAAAACTTGTGCAATGCTTACAGAAAGTAAGAAATTGCCCCCCCCTCTTGTTTGGACTTAGAAAATTTTATTGTCTACATAAATTAGAGCAAAATTTTTTCTTGTGGATACGTTGGCAGAATAGAACAAATTGTGGAATTAACTAAGGTGCTACAAGTCACTTTACAGCAACAATTCCAACAACCACAACAATTTATTCAGCAACAAGAAAGGTTTGAAAAGTTATTCAAACAACAGGAAAAAGACAAGAAATCACTTTGGGAAGACGTATTATCTAGGACAACAAAAGAACCGGATTCTAGATTTTTTTTTTTTTTTTTTTGCTGAAGGAATTTCAAATTCACTCTCTGAATTTAAATACGACCCTGACAGTGGTTCAATGTTTCTGGCTTATTTTCGTAGGTTTGAGACAATATTCACGAAAAGATGCGAACAGTGGTCCAACAGGGAAAAAATCACTCTATTGTTGCAGAAGTTGGGAACAGAAGAAAATACAAAATATGCGAATTTAATCCTCCCAAAGAAGCCAGAAGAAATTGCATTCAGTGAAACAGTAGAAATTTTGTCGAAAATTTTCGATAAGAGATTCAAGTGTCTAAATATCGTAAAACAAGATGATGATTTTGTCACGTATGCAGGTATGGTTAACGCACAGTGTGAGGCGTTTAAATTAAAGGAATTGTCAAGTGACATGTTCAAGTGTCTAAATTTTGTGCAGAGTCTAACGACACTGAAGGACAAAAAAATTAGATCAAGAATCCTGACTATCATGGAACAGGATTCGAATATTACACTACAAAAATAACGGAAGAATGTCAGCAACTTATAAACATAAAAAAAGATAATACTCGGATTGAGGAGAAGAGCATTTCGCGAGTACAAACTGTAATACAACAAGTGGATACAAAATAAAGAAAGAAAAATTATATGCAGTTCATGTGAAGGACAGCATATAAAGAAGGATTGTTTCTTTAGGGATAAAATATGTTTTAATTTTGGGCATGTAGGCCATAAAAGTTCCCATTGTCAGGCAAAACAGAGTAAAGTAAAATCAAAATCTCAAGGAAAGGTGAACGTAGTTTTGTCTAAAAACGAAATTAAGGAGGGTCAAAGAAATTATTACTTGATTCAGATAGCGATATCTCGGTAATAAACGAGCAAACATGGAAAAAAATCAGTTACCCACTGTTGACTAACACAGACAAAATTGCCAGGAGAGTGTCAGGAAAAAGACTTAAGTTTCGAGGTGAATTAAAATGTAACATTGCGTTCATGGGAAAAATTCACAAATCGAAAGTGTATGTGCTCCCTGGTTCAGTAAGCCTCTTTCGTTTAGACTGGATCGTATTGTTTAATTTATGGGAATTACCAGTAAATTCTTTCTGTAACAAAGTTAGTCATAGAGAACTATAAGATGAAGCAAACAGAAAGATTTATTATAGATTTGAAAGGCGAATTCCCTCGCGTCTTTTCAGAAGACCTAGGTCTGTGCACAAAAACAGAAGTCAACTTTGAATTGAAAGAAAATGTTAAACCAATCATTAAACCATTTTTGGCACTAGACACAATAAATGAGGAATTAGAAAGGTTGGAGAAAATTGGCATAATTTCAAAAGTCAATTACTCAGACTGGGCGTCTCCAACTGTATATATAAAAAAGAAAAACCAAAAAATCAGAGTGTGTGCTGACTTTTCAACAGGCTTAAATTATTGTGTGAAAGACCATGTGTACCCTCTACCATCTCCGGAGGATATATTCACTAAATTAAATGGAGGTAGTGTTCCAAAGTTGGACTTGTTGGAGGCTTACCTTCAGGTTAAAGTCAGTGAAGAATGTTCAAAGTACCTGACAATAAACATGCATAAAGGGATTTTTAAACTAACTCATCTTCCTTTTGGACTGAAGCTAGCTCCAAGCCTATTCCAGCAAATAATGGACACAATGTTGGCTGGTATGGAGTATGCAATTGCATATTTAGATGATATTTTGATTAAAAGTGAAAATGAGGCCCAACACAAAACGCATATTAGAGCAGTATTTCAGAGAATTGAGGAATACGGATTCAAGCTGAGTGCTGAAAAATGCAAGTTCTTCTTAAAGAAGATAAAATATTTAGGGCAGATCATTGACAGTAAAGGAAGAAAACCGGATCCTGAAAGGGCTGAAGCTATAAAATTATGCCAGCATCTGATAATGTGGCTAAACTCCAGGCCTTCTTGGGATTAGTAAGTTCTATAGCATTTATATCCCAAAAATGTATGATATGAGAGCTCCTTTAAATAATTTGGTGAAAAAGGGCGCAAAGTGGATATGGTCGAAAGAATGCAAACAGGCTTTTAAAAAAATAAAAAGCTGTCTATTAGCAGACCTATCGTTAGCGCATTTTGACACGAAGAGGAAAATCATTGTAGCAGCAGATGCCAGTAATGAGGGACTAGGTGCAGTATTGCTTCATAAATTTGAGGACGGATCTACGAAGCCAATAGCACATGTCTCGGGAATGTTACTGCCTGCGGAACAGTTACAGTCAAATCGAAAAAGAGAGTCTAGCAATAATCTACGCTGTAAAAAAATTTCACAGGTTTTTATACGCAAGAGAATTTATTCTGCAAACAGACCACAAACCGCTGTTAACAATATTTGGTTCAAAAAAGTTATACCAACTCACACGGCAAATTGACTACAGCGTTGGGGTGTAATTCTATTGCATTATAATTTCAAATTAGAATATGTGTCTTCAAAGAAGCTAGGTCACGCCGATGGGTTATCAAGATTGATACCTAGATATACGGAAACACTGGAAGAAACAGTAATAGCAGTGCTAAGAGACGAAAATGAATTGCCGGGTCTGTTATGCAACACTATTAGAGAACTACCGGTTACAGTAGAAGATGTGAAAAAAGCAGCAGTGAACGATGATTTCATTAAAAAAATGAAAAAGCAAGTTTGGTTGAACGAGAAAATTAAAAATGGAATTAGTATGTCACCTTTTCCAATCTGCAAACAGGTATTACTATACGCAGATTGATTTGTAATGCCGGTTACTCTGTAAAAGAAAATTCTGAAAGAATTCCACACTGGCCAACTGGGGATTTTGAGAATGAAATCTCTAATGAGAAACTATATTTATTGGCCGAGGATGGACCAAGACATAGAAAATTTGGTGAAACAGTGCAGAGGATGTCAGCTGGCAGCAAGGTATCCACTGGCAAAGATTCAACCATGGCCAAAGAGAGATGTCCCATGGACTCGATTGCATATCGACTATGCAGGGCCCATAAATGGATCTTATTACCTAATCATTGTGGACAGTTTCACTAAGTGGCCAGAAATTGTTAAGTGCAGACATCCGACTGCAACAAATACAATAAATGCACTTGATGAAATTTTTAGTCACTTTGGACTCCCTAAAACTTTAGCTAGAGACAATGGAATGCAGTTGACAGGAAGAGAATTCAAGGAATTCTGTAGATCATTGTTCATTGATCATGTGACAATGCCAGTATATCATCCAAGATCAAATGGACAGGCGAAAAAATTCATGGACACCTTTAAATGAGCGTTGAAGAAAAACCAAGGCATGGACATGAATGAAAGAAGTATTCAGAAATTTTTGGCGGTATATAGAATCACGCAAAACCCAAATACGACATCAGGGTTATCGCCAGGAGAGTTAACTTTTGCAAGAAAAATACGCTCTGTGTTTGACAGGCTGTTGCCTAGTCCAGCGAAGAAAACTGCAAAAAAAGAAAACCAGATGACTAAAGCGTATAAGCCAGGTGACAGTTTTTTTTCAAGAACTTTAGGGCTGGAAAAATGTATTGGGAAGAAGGAATGATAACCAAAAGAATTGGACAGGTCATATATGGCATAAAAGGGGAAAAATTTCAGTGCAAAAGACATTGGAATCAATTGAGACCCAGACACACTACAGTGGTCATGGAAAATACTGAAGAGATTCCAATGGAAGTCCTGTATGATGCATTTGAAATTCCCATTCCAGTAAGTCAACATTTGCCAATGGAGGTATCCCCAACCTCAAAGCCAGAGGTATCAGTGTGTCAAATGCCACCACTGCAAGGAGGATTGAGGAGAAAAAGACTTAGGAAAAAAATCAATCGATTAAGTCCAGACCCTAAAGAGAAAATATTGAAGCTAAATTTTGCGGGAGAAGTGATGTAATAAATATGCATACACCTGGGTTCCTCTTTACAGTAATATGATTGGCTGGTGTCAGCCATAAATACAGACTGATGTGGAGGTATAAGGGATGCCTATTGGCTACGCCTATTGCCTACCACTTCGACGAGGACCAGTCCATTATAATTACCTGCTAGTTTGTCCTACTCGGTTACAGTAGTCCAAAACCACTTTGCTACTTCAGACAAATATATCACTTTCCGGGACATATCCGGGTCAAATCACTTTTTGGATTACTTCAACCAACACTTTTATCCACTGGGTCCCCAAGAACACATGGCTCAATGGAGAAGTGTTGGTTGAAGTTATCCAAAAAGTGAATATGACAATAAAGCTGAGGACAACAGTCCAAATAGTGTAAATAGTTACAACACCTCATTTCAGAAATATAGACAGATGTTTTGAAAGTTTAAAGAATTTAATCTTAATCCTCCAAAAGTAGGATTTTAAGCAAAATTCAATATTTATAAGTAGCTCTCAGGAATATAATCTGTTTTGAGAGGATCTTGTATTTAAGATGAAAACAAAGCCATTGATAACTGGAATAAATTGTAGTGCCAAAAAAAAACTAGAGCAGGACTCTGGTTGATTTTGCTCATTTCTGCTTGTAGAAATTGATTGATTTTGTTTAGTGACATATCAACTTCTATGGGTTATTTAATGCCAAAATCTAAATATTTTGAACACAATTTTATGACTTAAATACATTTTGAATGCATTTGCACACCTTAAACTACAGATAAAATGTATTGTTGGTCATTTTGATTTAAATAGATATTGCTGGTAATTTTACTATAAAATGTATAAAACCTCCCATCTCTCAATCAGAGGCCTTGCTGCTGGATGTAAGTTTGCAGAAATGAACTCGGCTGGATACCATATGACATAATAGGTAAAGATGGAGGATTTAAGATAGTTTGATCACAAAAGATTGGGCACCTACAAATGGAACTGCTGATGGCTGAGAAGGATGGTAACTATTAAAAAAAAAAAAAAATAAAAAAAATGTGGGGCATTGCATCAGGTCAACTTGCATTTCAATTCAACACTGTTGCAATTCAGTTCATTGCTTTGCACACTCTAAATTGCATTCCATGCAGTTACATAGTTATTGACCAACAAGGGTACAATTACTTACATCACAGCATTGTTTACTACACTGTACATATGCCAAAGAACATCACCATAAAAGACCAGGTACTGTTGCATTGGCTGGGCAAACAAGTTATATTTCTAACATTTTTGAGCAGATGGTTGAGTTCATAGCTCTAGCCTTCCTTAGGTGATTGGAATTTTGAACTGAACCCTTTATTTCATCGACTGGGGTAGATTGTGCTAGTTCCAAATGGATGTCTCTGTTATCTCTCTTTTATCTCAACTCTCCAAGTTTTTGTTCACCTCTGCAGTAACCAGTTATTGAACTCACAACTATTTGGATCAAGTCACTGGATCCAACCAACATTTTTATACATGAGAAGTGAGTTGAGCTAATAAATTTTCCCCCTCCTTGTTCAACTCTAGAACATGCCTGGAGTGCTATATGCATGCAAGGATTCTAGCATCTCATAGGTGACATGTTTTGTAGCTGCTCTTATTAAGGCAAAGACAAGAGATGCATCTTTTTAGGTAGCTGTCTTATTTTGGCATTTTAGTTTATATATTTATTTAGAGAGCTGCTTACTTTGTAAGAAAAACTTGTGAATCCTTTTATTATTGAATGTTTTTATTTTATTTATATAATTTTTTCTCCTTGCAGAAGTATTTTGAAAGTCTGAGTAAGCAGAGAGAAGAAGGTTTCATTTGTCCTTCTAAAGTGCAAGAAGAAGCTGTTGAACAGGATGATGTTTGTCTGAGTGATTCTGGTTATTCAGCAGATGGTAGTGCTGCCTGTGAATTGTCACGGCAGGTCAGCCACACAGAAAGCATAGATAGCAGCTCAAGTAACATCAACTTATTAGACCTAATGCAAGCTGATGCAGCACACAATGACCAGTCATCTAGATCATCGTCATCTTCGTCATCAGATGGTGATGATGATGATGATGATGATAATGATATAGTTCAAGAATGTGAAAATAGCTGGCAGAATACCTCTGATGCTTCCAGCACTGTCTCCTCACTGGCACAAGGTCAGTCTGTGGTTGTTCGACAGTTGCCCTGGCAGCATGAAATTGGAGTTTCACTCGTGGACAGAAAGGAAGCTTCTCTGGCATCTGATAATCAATCTGCAGCTGCTGCTCTTTTGTGCAAAACACTGCCAACCAAGCCTCCATTGGCAAATTTTGGAATGTCAAACTTGAAGCTGGCATCAGTGATTTCATCTGATTCTTGTACTGAAGAAACACAGTGTTTTAAAGAACTGTTGCTGAAAAAATCAGCTGAAAGGGTCATTACAAATGGTGAAGAAATAAATGCCAATAGTAGTAGCAGCAGCAGCAGCAGTAGTAGTAGTAGTAGTAGTAGTAGTAGTAATTGTAATGATGATTTATCAGAAAGAAACTCCAGAAGTTTCAGGAACTTAGTTAATGTTGTAAAATCAAAACGGGTAAGAAACTTTCCACCAACAACTGACATTTCTTGTGATTTGAAAGGCATGGAATATGAAGCATTGACTTCCCCAAGTGGCCTTAGGTTTACTAACAGAGCAGCCCCTGATCCGTCTGTTGGTTGTGAAAGCTCTTCAGATGATGATGATGAGAGGAATGCCAGTGTTGAACCAATTGAAGGAGAAGTAGAGGAGGAGGAGGAGGAGGAGTGTAATGAGACAGGACCTGTAGCACCTGAGAAGGAGGAAGATGAGGAAGAGGATGAAAATGGGGAAGACGAAGCAGAGGAGGAGGAGGAGGAGGAAGATGTAGAGGTAGAAGGAAGGAAATTTGAAGAAGAGATAACAGACAATTCAGATTCTGAAAAAGATAATGAGAAGAGTGCTATTGGGGATTCTGAATTTGGAGATGACAATACTGATGATGATGATGATGATAATGATAAAAAATTGGAAAATGAAGAACAAGGTTTTATGAAAGATATTTTATAATTGGTTATGAGAAATAATTGAAATAAAAAAAAAATAAAAAAAATATCATTTCTCTTTCCATAAGTTTGTTTCTAAAATCTTTAAAAAGATTTTAAACTTAAAAAAATATTTTTTCAAATTAAAAAAAATGTCTTGTGTATAATTTTTTCTATTTTTAACAGAAATGATATTTTAAATTTTTAATGTTTTTTTCTCAACCAATTTGAAAACAAAAGTAAAAAAAAATGTCAGAAACCTTTTCAATGCAATACGTTTTCCTTCCCTTTTCACCTCAAATTTTCTTGATTCAACTAAAACTTTCAATGCAAAACAAAGAATTAAAGTGATTTCCAATCAAACTACTCAATCAATAACCTTGATAGAGTTTATCATGAAATCTCAAATTCTTTCTATACAAGAGGGTGGCAGGTAATTGTAGAATTTGGTCTTAAGCAAAAGATTGATTCCATCCATTCCATAATTCTTCAAGATTATTTTTCTCTTCCCATTCCTTACCTTATGGGAGCTTTCCCTTTTTTAATATCCTCTTTTTGACTTATGGTGCCAAGCACCTTTTTGCAAAAACAGACCAAATTTATCACAAACTAAGACAGGATGGAAAGAGACTCCTCCCAACAAAACTATTAGTTTTTTTTTTTGTTTTTTTTTCCCCATCTATCAGTCACTGTAAAAAAACAAAAACGTTTTTCTCAATTGTAATTCTTGAACTAACAAGATTACCCTGTTTCTATATTGAAAATATAGTGACAAAATTCAGTAACCTTATTTTCATATTTATTTTTTCAACCCATTTCCTTGTTTTTAAAGCTTTGAAAATATCATGGACTTTAAAAAAAAAACTATTATTTCGAATTATTTACAGCAGTTTAAGCCTCATAAGCATTCGTGATATTAAGAAATATGTTTTAAAAGGAAAAAATTGAAAATATAATTTTAAATATATCAGAAAAATATATTAGCAAACACAAACTAAAAATTCAAGTTTTAAAGTATTAAAAGAAACTAGTAGATACAAGACCACTAGAATTTTTTAAATTAAAAAATATATATTTGATATTGAAAAATCTGAAAATGTAAGTCTTTTTAAAAAGATTTTTTTTAATTGGAAAACCTATTCCTTATTCCCAACCACCACTAAAAAAAATCCCACTTTCTTCTTTGCTTTAATACTGCAGTTAGGTTAATTCTTTTTTGATAAAATCTTATAACCTGTCCTGACAATGCAAATATAGTGGCTTTGCTGAAACTAATTCTCAATTCTTTCACATTCCCATTTCTAACTTTTTCTGCTGAAAACTCTGTTTTTAGCATTTGGCAAGCATCTTTACAAAAATAAGAATTAGCTTAGTGAGGTTGTCTGTTTTTAAATTGTTCCTTACTAAAAAATAATTTTAACCTGTTTTTTTTTGTTTTTTTTATTACTTTTTTAAAAGTGTTTATTGACCCGTAGACTTTGTTTTGTGTAACATTATGACCAAGATTACATAGCAAGGTTTATGACAAAACAGAAAATGTATAATGTCTATTTTTTTTGTACCGCTGATGAAAACTTTTAAAATGAGATTATTTTACTTGTGCCTTATGCTTCTTTCAAATGTTTAAAAAAAAAAAAATAAGTTGAAAATTTTAGATTTACCATTTTTGTTAGTGCAGTGGTACCTAACCTTTTTGTGCCATGGGCCAGTGTCATCCAAGGCAATTTTTGCCATGGACCAGGGGTGGGGGTGTTGGGATTAGTCATGCGTGTAACAAAACAATAAACCAGACCGTGATAGTCAATAAAATGAAAAAGATTTTTAAATTTTTTTTGTGCGGCCTGGTATACTCTGTGGCCCAGTGGTTGGAGGACCACTGCTTTATTGCATTATCTTGTGAGATTAGAATTTGGGGACCTGAGTTTAGTTGAAGAACTTGTTAATCATTACATTATGAAAGCTATTTAAAATTTTTTTTGTTATTTGTGTTATTTATTCTTTTTAAATTTTATTTTATCTTTTTTATTTTTCCATAAATTTAGTTACTATACTTTTTTAATTTTTACTTTCTGAGTCCAGTATCTCATCACTTTAAGTAACTTTGTTTTTGCTTTAAATGGTTTCACTGCCAGTTATAAATTTTTTTTTTTTTTTTTTTTTTTAACATATAGAACTATTATCTATATTTAGTAGGATCAAATGGATTGGTTTATCAGCATTAAGAATCAGTGTAAAATCCAACTTCTGGTGATGCTAATTCTTGTTTTAGACTTCTTTTCATTGGAGCCTCTGATGATAAGTTTTGTTTAAAATTTCTCATGCAGTATAAATAAAACAAAGCCAACAAAAAATTTTTTTTTTTAAATTCCTTGACAAAACTTTTACTCAGTGAGCCAAAAGGTTGAAACTATTCCCCACCCCACTTTCATATTACTGCCAAAAATCAAGGCCTTGTAAACCAAAAGCAAAATGTGTATGAGAGGAAATCCATCACTTTGGTTTTGTATAGATTGGACATTGGAAAATTTTTTTTTTTTTTTTTTTTTTAGGTTAAGCTACTGGAATATATTTGAAATGCTTTGTCTATTCTTATCTTGGCTTAAAATGGGAAACTTGCATGTTTTTTGATTTGATAATATTTCTGTCTTTTTATTTTTTTTTCTTAAGCTTTCTCCTCTGTTACTATTCCTCTTAAAATTTCTGCTTTATATTCATGATAAATACAAGCTTCATTGTTTCCTGAATAAAATGCTGTTATAATAATGTTATTTTTAACCATCATCTTCTGGCCATGTTAATTGTTTTTTTGTTTTGTTAAGTGAGCTCTAATTACACTTTTGCATGAGCAAAAGTTGAATTCATAATAAGGCTGATTATGATTATACACTGTTACATAAAACAAGAAACTATCATGTGTACAACTATAGTGTTAGGAAATTGAGTCATAAAAATAACAGTATTTTAATATAATGTATATATATATATATATAAAAACATGATGAGTTTAAATCTATGACTAGTCCATTTTCCTGATATACGTGAAATGTCAAATTTGTTTTTAAGACTTTTCGTTGCTTTTAGGTCAATGTCATACAGGATGTCTTAGAAATGCTACATCAGGAAAATTATTTCTTAAAACTGTTTTTAATTCAGCACTAATTTCACTTATGATAATGATAAATGGTTCTCTGTTTCAAACGGGATTTAAAGAGTCACCTTTCTTTCTTTTTTATTTTTATTTTTTTTTAAATACATTATTGAAATTTTTTTTTTTTAAATTGTTATAATTTCTGATATTGTTATTGTTGAAAGGTATCCATACTGTTTCCTTTCTTTAACTTAAAAATTTGGAATAGAATTTTTATCTATTAAAATGAAAATTATATTTGTGTGAATATATGATAAATGTTATTCTTTTTTTTTTTTTTTAAAGATATACTTTTTTTTTGTAAAGTTAACTTTTTATAATTAATTAATTGTTTGAAAAATATGATTGATGAAAAAGGCTATAAAATGTGATATTTTTATCATTCCCAAATAAAAATGTTATATTGGTTATATTTTTACCGTTGAAATATTTTCTTAGAATTTTCCTGTAAACTGTTCTAAATGTCCTTCCTGCCACTCAAGTTCTTATTTTTTTTCACACCATTATTTTTTTTAATAATGGTACTTTATATCTTTTACATATTATGGATACAAAGCATTTGAGAACAGAGAAACCATTTGCCTTGTTTTATTTTAAAGTGATATTTTTTGGAAAATTTACATATAATATTAAAAATTTCATAACTTTTTAGTAAATAGGCAAGTAATTGTTTATTACACTATTTATTCTTGTTTGAAATAATTGAGTGATAATTTGATAATAATGTTTGTATTATCAAGCTGGGTCTTTGTCATTCCAAAAGTTGTCCAGAATACTGAACTCCTTCAATATTGTGCTATCACACTGTGCTAATGATAGAAGCAACAAAAGTTCAAGTAATTCTTAGAATGATTCATTCAAAACGTCCCAGAATATTTGTAAAAACTTGATTCTGTGTTTAATGTCTGATCCTTCATTATATAAATAAATGGTAATAAAAAAAAAAAAATGAAAAATCATTTAAGATAACATTTAAACAAATCATGTGTTCTTGGTTCTTTTCAGTTCTGTTTAGCTCTCTTAGACAAATGATTTAATGAATTAATTGCATTAGTAATGAGTTTGTTATACTTTAACATCTATTCATAACACTAATGTCACAGATTGTAAATATCACTGTCCATTTATTGAAAGTTTACAATACTTCAGTTGAGGCTTTTCATTCTTTTAGTGTTTAGATAAGACATAGGTTACTCCTTGGTACCAAGTGTTTACTCAAAATATCTATTTCAGACCAATAGCTACATATTTGTCCTGATCTGGTGGCTCAGCTTTAGTCACTTTCCCGCTGCCATAAAGTTATCTCTCTCTATCTTTTCTGTAAATCCTTTCATGGTAAGTGTTCAGATGAGCCCTATGATACCTAGACTTTTTGAATTTAAATGCAGTACTAGACTGGCGTCATGATCTCATCAATTTACAGTTGAGCTGGTTAGATGTAGCTGTAAGTTCTATGCAAATAGTTTCTTTTCTTGCTTGTGGAATTCCCTTCTGGCTTCATGCTTTCCAAACAACTTTAATCTGCAAAAATTTAAATGCAATGTCAATCATTATTTACTGTCCTCTTGATTACTCTTTTTTTTCTTCATGCTCAGTATTAATACTTCTGTTCCTAATTCTTCCACACCCTGTAACACCTTGTGTCTTAGTAGCTTTACGGCCTTGCATGGGGTAATGCTGATTTAAAAAAATTTCTCATCCCATGATTAGAAAAAAAACAGTTGAATTTCTATTTTTCCTATGTGTTTAAATTTTCCTTAAAAATCTGCCTGATGTTTTTCTTTTGACTCTTACAGATTTCTTAAAATGTAAATAGCATTTTTCTGGGAATTGCATGTAGAGATTTTTCATGTTTTTTCATAGGGTTTGACAACTTGTTATACATTCATTGATACAATGAGAAATAAAATATTTGGTTACAGACTTTTACAAGTGTCAAAGATTATAACTCATCAAGTGTTTGAACTCTGTTCTCTCACTGATTTTTCAACTTCTCATTTTTTTCCTTCTTTTTATGCATATGTATCTACATGTAACTACTAAATTCAGGAGTTCGTTGCTAGGTTATATATAAAAGCATTTCTCTTTGAAAAAAAAATATAGTTGGCACGAGCAAACTTCATGACAGTACTTTGTATAAAGATCTTTTGGTTGAAACATTAGGAATGGAGTGTGACAAATCATTAACATTGAATAATAGTAAACTACTATTCAGCAAGTCTTAATCTGTGACCAAATGTCTGGGCTTATCACATTGAAGCATCTGATCTCATATGATCACCAAAGTTAAGCAGCATTGATCCTGGTCAGTACCTAGATGGGTGACCACTTAGGAATACCAGGTACTATAAGCTTGGACAAGCAAATGGTTTAATAGGCAATGGCTTGGATTTGGAAATTGTACAACTGAGTTCCAATTCCAGTTGGGTTCTTTATATTTACTTATGTGTAAACACCTTTGGGAAAGATATGAATTCACCTCTTCTCCCCCTAGATAATTGGTTAATTAGTAAGACTTGTATCAGTAAATCATTATTTTTGTTAACTAGGTACATTTACTAATTTGGTATACATAAGGTTTAAAATGAATTTTTAAAAATGAAAAAAATGCTTTCATTAAGCTTTCATTTTAGCTTTAATTGAAAGTTAAAGGATTTAAAATTTACTATTTCCAGTAAGCAAAATACTTTGTGGTGTATTTCAAACAGACATTATATTGAATGGAAGGATATTTTTTTATATTTTCTTTTATTTATTACAATTGATCAAAACGGCCATTTATGGTACATTTGAAAACAAAAGTTAGTTTTAAAAATCTTGCAAAAAGAAAATATATATTTCTGAAATGTTACTTGAGGAAAATTAGCAAATTTAATGTTAAATTAATCTGATTTGAAACAAATATTACTTATAGCATAAAATGTTGTATACAAATATTTCTTAATTGTGGGTTTTTGTTTTTCTGTTAATAAATTTATTCACATCTGATTGATAGTTAAATATGGTGAAGCAGATGTTTTTTTTTTCTGTAAGCAGGTACAACCCTTAAAACACGTGGCCTTTTAAATGCTAGATTTACCAGTTTGTACAGAAATAGTTCAGAAATTCTGCATGTAATCATACATACAAAAACAAATCAAAATTCTTTTAAAAATATTTGTCATCAAATTGTAATAAGCTTTATAATATATGATTAGTATATATAGTTTTACTTTAGGAAATTATTATCTCATTAAAAATGAATTTTAAAAGATTTAAAAACTTTATAAATTATTCAATTTAAAATTGTAAAAAAATGATAACAAATCTTGTAAAATTTCATTTTTTGTCAAAAATTTTTTTTCTTCAGACAATATTGTCTTTAATATTTATTATTCATAAAAGCAATTAAAACTTCTCTAATTAAATAATGTCTTAGTTTTATTGCATTTTTATTTTTTGATTCAGAACAGATTTTCAGTAAGACTGGGTTCAATTTTGAAAAAAAAAAATTTGGTGATTTAAATTCTTCAAAGAATTCTGCTTTTAACTAAAATAGTCACTAAAAATTTTTGTATTTCTCAAGTTTTCATAAAATTAAGTAAGGGGGTGAAACACGTAAAAAAAAAAAAAAAAAATTACCACAATGTTTTAATAATTCATTTGTGAATAAGTCTGGTAAATTTCATTAAAATCAAACAATTTGTTTTTGCAAGAATTTTCAAATTAATATGTTTGTCACTGAAAAAAAGAGGCCAAAATTTGCTATGCTAAATGTTAGTACAACAGTTGACGCAAGAAAAACAAGCTTTTAATTGAAATTTCGAATGTTCTAAAAAGGTGTAAAAAATTTTAATTAAATGATCAAAAAATATTTTGATCCTTCTTCATGATTTTGACAATAAAACTGTTTTCATTACGGCATGCTGATTATTATTATTTTAAAAAAAAATTTTTTTTTTTTTTTTTTAAGCGTTTTTGTGGAGGTTCCTATTGTTAACTATGCTGACTCTTGTGGCCTTACCTAGGACTGAACTCACCATCCTTGTCTAACAAATTCCTGAAGATATTAGATGCCTACTCCTCAGTTTAATGGATGTGTTCTAAGCAGTGACAGTAGCTTGTCTCCTTTCCTGCCAAAGGGGATTTAACCTTTAGTCATTATTTGAGTTTACTGAAATTTCTCCCCACTCACCAATTTTTTTTTATATCTCTGAGGAAATGCTGTCACTCAATTTATTGAGCAAGATCGTATTATAACAATTATCTCTGAAAATTCTTACAATCTAAAAATATTTTCTGGCTTTAATTTTTTACGGCTTATCAAAATGGTTGATAATCTGTAAAAAAACAATTAATAAATCAACCAGCCAAAAGTCTCTTCTTTACATGTAATACACAATATTCCCTCATTCATTCAAGCAGAACATTACTTAACTTATTGTAGCAATTGATAGGATTTAATTTTTTCTCTAAATTTATTGAGCAGAAAGAAAAGCATAGACTTATTCTTCCATTTGCATATGGCCTGTGTATGAAAAAATAACTTCTCTTTTTTGCTCATTTGCTATAAAACAAATCTTATACAATGCTATAAGGGCAGGTTGACTTTCACTTTTTTTTTTCTTTATTTAGAAAATCAACATTGCACTTTATGAAAGCTGGGGTTTGATGTGATAAGTACTAACATTGGAAATGAGATTCATAGCTTTTACCAGTTTTTGAGCATTTAATTTTAAAGATTGTCTGAAAAAATGTACAGAAATACTTAATTTCCATAGGTTTTTGCTTACCAACTGACTTCAAAATTTTACTATTTTAAGAATAAACCCAAATAAAGTTAATATCTTTTGTATTAGATAAATGGAAAATATATTCATAATTCTGCGAGACACAAATTATGTTTTAAATTTGCCTTGTTTATTGAAAATTACACTAGAATTACTGCACTGTATAACATATTACATCATAATATTGCTAAATTGTTCACTATAATTTCCTTTTGAAGTAAATGAGTCTTATTTAATGGCATAATGATTTAGTAAAATGCTTGTCATGCATCTTGTCCATATACAATTTGTAAAGTTTAAGAAAATTATACATTTTATAAGGCTTTCACTGATCACCAGAATGAAATTCCAACACTATGATTTTGAACCTAAATGTAATCTTTAAACATGTTTCCTCAAAAACAGTAATGATTTGGAAAAAAAATATTTTGTGTTGCTATTTATTATGTGAAATCCCAACTTTTAAATTGAGTGTAATTCCACAGTTCCAAAATCAACCTGCCCTAATGGTGCCATAGTTAAGTAGGAACTAATATTACAGACACGTTCAGCTTATTACAGGAGTTGGTTATGTTTTCTGTAAGTTGCAATTTGTTGGTAATTACACCTTAATTCTTTTTATGGATTACATGTATGTGGAAAGTAATGCATTATTGCAATAACAACTTGGGATATGAGCTTCCTTATTCTTCTGCTGTTCTTTCAATTTCTTTTTTTTTTTTTTTTTTTTTTTTTTTTCATTCCAAGCAACGTAATAAAGCCACTAAAACACAGGGGCTTACTAAGTGAAAGAAAAAAAAAATGAAGTGGTAATGATAAAAGAACAAGAATTAAGACAGAAGATAATGATTGACATTGCGCTTAAATTTTTGAAGATCAAACTTTACTGGAAAGCCAGAAGTGTGAGCAAAGAAACTATTAGCATATATCTTATGGTTGCATCTATAAAATGATGAGAATTTACTGCCAATCTAGGACTGTGTTTAAGTTAATAAAATCTAGGTACCATAGAGGAGAGTTAATCAGAACAGTTACCATGAAAGTTTTTATATAAAAGGTACAGGGAAGCTATATTACAATGAGAAATAACTGAAGTTGAGTTTCCAGGTCAGAACTAATGACATTACTGATTCTTTTTTAATCTTATCAAGGCACTTTAAATATATAACAGGAACACCAGAACATATGTGGCAGAAATATTCAAAGCATGATTGTATGATAGACTTATAAATATGTAAGACAGATTTGTGTGAGAAAAATTGTCTAGCATGATACAGTGAACCAATTTTCATAGCAGCAGACCTAGCAATTGATTCAATATAATCTTGCCACTTCATGTTAGCAGAAGGTGCAATGAGTCACTCTCCTTAGTTTAGCATCAGCCATACTGATGGAAGGCAAAAAGGCTTCTCTCAGACAATAGCGAACAGTTTTGTTTTGGAGGTATTAAAATTAACAAGCCATTCCTTGTCCCATTTAACAACAGAATGTTGGTAATTTTTGAGATCAGCTGCCCATTTGATTGTATCATACTGATCAGACTTACTCTTAAGACAAGTAAATAATGGTTTTTGAATTGTATTTAGTAAGCAAGGTTCATGCATTTCATAATGATTATAATAAACTCGATTCGCTTATCTACTGGTAAAATTTGCAATGCCAAATCTAAATATTATTCCAAGTCTGATGATATCAGTTTCAGTTATTTCCCTTTTAATAAGATACATGGCCCAATGGGTAAAAGTGTTGGTTGAAGTAATTCAGGGACTTGACCCAAAGAATTGTGAGTTCAATACCTGGCTCAGCTAGAGGTGAACAAAAACTTGAAAAGGTGAGTTACTAAAAGGGAATTAACTGAAACAGATATCCAGACAAGGCATTGCATGTGGAACTAGAACAATCTACCTTGGTGGATGAAATAAAGGGTTTGGTTTGAAATTCCAACATATATCACCTGAAGAAAGTCAGAGCATACAACTGCCGAAACACTGTGAATATAACAATAAAGATGGAACAGAATTGACAAAAAATAGACAACAGTCTGAATGTAAGTAGTGTAAATGAATAATTTTTTTTAAATTTGAGAATATTTTATGTGAAAAAAACTTGATTTTCAACCTATGTATTAACTGCTGTATGACAAGTTAGTGATATTATAGTTTAGTTTCATCATTCTATTGGAAAAAATCTAAGATCTCATATCATGTTTAAAGTACATAATCATGTTTATGTAATTGTATTTCTATGGACTTCCTTTGATTTCTCTTTAGATTTTAATATTACAAATACATTCACCTCTCTTAACTTTGTTGGTTCAGTGTTTGTATATTGTGATGTTAAAAATCAATTCTTCCTGCTGATGAAAATGACGGACATAAAATTCTTTAGTAACTATCTTAAGAATAGCATCTCTGCTTGTAGCCACTTAATGTAAGCAAAACGACAAGCAATTCATTTCATTATAAAAAGCTACTTTAATTTTCTGAAAAATTAGTCAAACCTTTTGGTCTGAAAGAACAGATTTTTAGAAATAAATTTTGCTATTAAAAACATTCTTTTTTTAATATCTCTTTGTATTTCATGTAATGTTTCTTGGACTTCAATTGAAGAATTAATTTAGGGGATCATCTGAAAGCAGTAGTTTTTTCGGTGTGAATATTAAGACATAATTACCCCTCCGAAAAAACAAAATAAATTCTTAAGATTTATAATTTGGTTAGTTAAACTTAAGTATTTTCATGTTGTGAAAGCAACAGTGTTATAGGAGCCGATAATGCCATGGTATTTTTTCCAGAGTATTGCAATATAGTTTCTTGCAACAGTATTAAATGTTGCTGATATTTTTGTTATCTCCAGAATAATATACTTTGATTCTCTTTTGTCATTTCTTGAGTCACTGTTTCCAACCACCAAATGCAGAGAGCTTTGTGAACAAATTTGACATGAAATTATTTTTAATGGTAATATTACAAAGTAGAAATTACAGTAGAATCCCTAACAACCACACTAAGAAGGACATCTGGATATGAGGAACTGGTTACAAAATCCAGATATGAGGGGTTATATTTAGATTAAAATAAAAGAACTGAACTCAGGTTTAACGTTTATTTTCAATGTTTTATAGTAAACAAAATCAGCTAATGGTGAGTGAAATATAATGGAATTGATTTCAAGGAAAAAGAAATAAATTATGTAATGTTAATGAAAATTCATTAAATTAAGTATGCTACATATGCAAAACAAGTAATGTAACGATTTTTTAATTGATTTTGTATGATGATTCTTCTAATGTCATCCTCAACTTTTTCTGCATTTTGTTTTGCTTTTGTTCTTGAAATTTTTTAAACAAATGACGTTTTTTAACTGTGTTATTGCAATTGTCATAGCTGAATGCTGGCTTTCTTTCCATAAAACTGACAACCTTTTAAATATTTTTTTCAATTTCAGTCCAGATCTCATCACAATCATGTTTTTTATTTCCTTGTTCATTGTGACAGTGTGAACGTTGGAAAATAGTTTCTTTGGAAGATTTTACATCATACAATGTTGACTTTCATTAATTACAATGAACTTTCACTGGTGTCTAGTCTGTTTAAAATTTTCACTTTTTGCACTGACTCCAAAGTTGTTCTTTTCCTCTTATTCCTATCATCTTTTGCACCAATACAAGCCATTAGGGGGAAATAAGCATAAGCAATTATCCAAAGTAAATTTCCTGAAAAAGAGAAATTTCAAATCAGTTACATATCACACAAATAATTCAAATATACACATAAAAATCATGTCTGGATATGTGGATTCCAGATATGAGGCACTCCACTGTATTTTTATGTAATTTGATTGCCTCAGTATTGTATGGCCAGAGTGATTGGATAAGTCTTTCTTTTTTTCTTTTTTTTTCTTTTTTTACTTTTCTTTTTCTTTTTTCTTAATCAATTTATCCCAAGCAAGGTGATAATGCCACTAAGACACAAGCGAGTGAAAGAGAATGAAAAGAAACTGGAAATCTAATCCTAAACAGTAAACAAGCAATAAACCTCTGCTCTTGTTCAAAAGACTGGGGAGGAGTGTAAACCAGATAATAGGCAAAGTTATCCAGCCCTATTGAGAAAATAAAATAATAAATAAATAAAATTTTAGAGTTTAGGCAGAGACATTAGAGGTATAGAGTTAAAGTAGACTTCAGAAGGAACCAAGAAATAAACCTCTACTCTTGTTCAAAAGACTGAGGAGGAGTGTGAACCGGATGATAGTTAAACCTATGTATTAGGTTGGTGCAAAAATAATGACGTAATAATATCATTTTTTGACGTATTTTTTAACGTCAAAACACGACATTATTACGTCATTATTTTTGCACCAACCTAATACTTCTATTAGGAAAAAAAAAGTAGTAAATAAAATTTCAGAGTTTAGGCAGAGACGGGTTTATTTTTAAGTGTTTTTTACATTTTAACATAATTTAAGTTGTGTTGTTGCCTAAAAATGAAAAAAGCGACTTGGTAGATTGGCACCTATTAAGTAGAATTATTTAATAGCTCACTTCCTATTACCCTCAAGAGTCTATGGCCGTGTGTGATTGGAAGGTCAACTTGCTTGTAACACACACATCATTGTCAGCAAAATTTACATGATCATGTAGGCATAATAGAAAGCAAATTTAAATAATTTTTCTTTAACTCACATATATGAAATCTCATAGTATAAGAGGAGAATTCTTTTTCTTAAGAGAATCTGCTCAGAAACCAAAGTGATCACTTGGACAGATTTACATCCACACATTAATGACAGCAAGTATAAAATTGAAATTAAAAATAACGGATAAGTTAAAGAAAACAAATAAAAAATATATAAATAAATTGCAACTACATAAACATTTTTTTATCAAATAATGAAGTAAAAGAACAGAAAGGAAGGAAGGAAGGAAGGAAAGGTAAATAAATAAATAAAATTCAACCAGAATTCATGAACCCATGTGGAGAGCCTCTTTCCATTTGGCCAAAAGTTTGGACTTTTGGTAGGTCAGCTCCTATTACAAATTGATCACTCATCAATAATACTTTCCCTCCAAATAAGTCTATTGATGAAATAGAAAAAATTTATTTTTTGATAAAAGTTACTGTCACTGAAATTCTGACCTTTATCATTTGATAACTTGCTTGTAACACACACGTAATTGTCAGCAAAATTTATGAATAATTTTCTATTTTTGTGGCATTTGAAAATTGAACAATATAAATTATTATCCTCATTTGAAAGTGCTTTTTTTTTTTTTTTTTTAAAATAAAAAAGGTCATTTGATTATGAAATGATAAATTTGAAATAACTTGTATAAAGCCAGCTCAAATGAATCTCTTACACATCTGCTATATATTTAATATGTGTGTCAAAGAAAATGGCTTACCTGATCATAGGATATTAGTTTTATTATAGGTGATGAAAAACAGCAAATGACACCTTAATTTTATTTATTGGCTGTGTGTATTTATCCTTTTAACACACTGCTTTATTCACTACTTTCCTTTCCACTGCATTGTTTTTCAAGGCTCCTCTATTGCACTACTTAATTTCAGTCATGGTCATTATCTGTTGCCATAGCAGGATATGACAACACAACTGCAAAATTCAAATGTGCTATTCATCTGAGTCACTTGCAGTGGCAGAATAAAATTTCTGCTTCGCAAACGAAATCACCTCTATAATGTTAAAAGTTAAACAGTTTCTCTTCAATACAAAGCCTTATACATTTTTGATTTCCTGAGATTGTGTTATATATATCCCAGTAGAAACCAGTCAGAATTAAAAAACCTGAAATGCGTATATATATAAAAATATACACACATCATTGTTAATAATCTTCCTCAGTGAAAAACATTAAGAGGACAATAAGGTTTGTCTATTTAAATTTCTATTTCCCCTCCTGTTTTTATATAATAAAAATTCTTTCCTACATCAGGAAATATTAAAAAAAAAAACAAAGAAAGCAAGGAGATAATATTTTTACAGTTTTACTTTTAGGAAAATAAATTAATGTGAGTTGACATGTTCTTAAAGTTTAAATAACTTTGAACAAAAAGAAATTTGTAAAGTCAAAAAGCTCTTTTTTAAGAATTTGTCAAAAGATTTTAGTGTTAATGTCATTTTTTCTTCTTTTTTAATATAAGTTGTGAAGACTTGTCAGTTAAAGAAGGGTATTTGAAGAGAGAAAAAGCTGCATAATTTCAGGTTGACATTTGTTTGTTGGTGCAGTCTTTGTCCCAGTGAACAGTTTTGATTGATCTGTTGACTGAATGTGTGGTACAGTAAAGTTTTCTTGACAGCAATGTGGTTGTATAGTTTTGCATGACTTTATTTTGTAGATCACTGATGATGAATAGCTGTAGAAAAGGTGTTTTTATACCCCACTGCAGGTTAACCTTATTGTTTTATAGCATGTTATTGATTGAAAATAACTTCAATTGATTATGATGTTGCAAATGAGTGGGGCAAATTTGGAACCATGTTTTTTGCTGAAAATTAACCTGGCCTTTTGGTGCTGAAAATGACGTGGAACAAAAGTCATTTTTATCTCAGTCTGATTTACAAGTTTGAAATGGCAACTTTTGATTATCTTTTAAAAAGACTTGTAGTATACATATTTTGTGTAGGCATATTTTCTCTAGGTTGAGTTTTTTTCTGTTAAAAAAAGAGGACAAGTAATCCTAGCTGCTTTAGTAACTTAAAATTGTTAAGGCTTTATTCATGAAAGAAGAATTCCCGATATTATGGAATGCAAATTTGAGTCTCTTACAATCCCAATAATTTATTCAAATAGATTGGGTAAAAATGAAAGAAAAACCAATAAAGTTGGGAAAAAATTAGCCAAAATATTTATTATGGTAAAAATACTTTCACAAATTTAATATTGTTTAATTCTGGTCAACTTTCCCATGATGATTCTTTGTTTTCACTTATGAAAAGATTTGAAACTAGACTTTAGAATTTGAATATCATTTATTTAAATCTTGTATTTTTATTTGAGAGAGAGAAAAAGAGAAAGAGAGAGAAAAGAACTGGTATAAGAAGCATCACATCTTGGGAGGAACTGTAAGCATTTTTGGATTTTTATTGATGTAGATTTGAAGGAACAGCATATTCCATAAATATGGTGATATGATTTTTATTTTGTGTGCAACAAATAGTTACAAATGGGTGAGAATAGGTGTAGTTAATATTTAAATTTAGTAAGCAAACTGGCACTGCTATGTCATTTATTTGCAGGCATCATAGACACTGACGTCTATATTTGTAGATAAAAATGCAAATGAAAAACTTTGACCTACCATATGAAAATATTTTGTGGGTTGCCTACTGACTTAAATGAAACCAACAGACATAATCAAATAATTTCTCATGCTAATATGACTCTAAGGATGTTAATGTTCAGAAAGTATAATCATTACAAGCCAAAATATCCATAGCTTTTTAAGTTTTGTCTGTGTGTATTTTGCATGTGTGCTTGTAGGGGTGTTATCAGCATTGTGACATTAGAAAAGAAATATATTAAATATTGAAAATGGTTCAGCACAAATATTAGGTATTAAAAACTATTTTTGTTTCTTCTGCTAGACTATTAGGATAATTTGAATTATTTTAAAATCAGTTTGAAATATAATTGCTTTTAAAATAATTTAAAATTAACTATTTATTGATAGGATAATTGAATGCAAATATAAAAATTCATTATCAGTTCTTGGTTCAAAAAAATTCTTGGTTCAGAATTTTATTTTTTTAATTCCTTCTTGGTTCTAACCAAGAAGGAATTAAAAAAATTTCAGCATTCATATTGATATGTAAGCGCACACACACAAAAAGTAAAATCATTTATCTACTTGTTTAATAAGTTGTTGTTCTTCCTTCTATTTTTTACAGATGAGAATATTTAATTTTTGGAACAAAAAACTGGTGGTTTAATTGTTGTTGAAAGTAATAAGTATGAGATAATTGATGTAGAGTTTTACAAGGTTACCTCCCTTTAACTAGTTTCCTCCCTTGTTTGGTCATTTGATTCACTAGTAGCCTATCGATAAGATAAAAAAGGTACGTTAATAATCCTGTTATCTATTAATGAAATATTAGGTTAAGATTTAAGTAATTTCCGTTTTGGGGACCCAATTTTAATGATGAATGTATCATTTTAACTACCAACCATACGTGGCAGTAAGAAATTTGGAGTACTTAAACATACGACACTGTTCAACGCAAGCTCTCTATAAACGACACCAAAAGCTGGAAAAAGGGTAATTTTGTGTGTGGTGGAGTCATCGGTGTATTTACTGTATTATTCATTTATAGTTCTTCAAACGCAATGAGACATTATGCACAGTTATACGTCCAAGAGATGCAACGTGGCCACGAAAGTTTGATTGAAAATCACCCGCGCTTGTCATAGTAAATAATATGTTGTTTTATATGACAGCATAAGAAACACCCAGCAAGAATGAAACGGAGTAAAAAAAACATTGGAACTCGTTTTGTCTTTATTTTTTACCTACGTATCACTAAAAAAAATGTGTGTGTGTGTTTTTGAAATGGAAGCAAAAAAAAAAAAAAAAATGGCTACCCACTGTTTAAAAAAACAAAAAACAAAAAAACGCCCCAAATTAGGGAATTGTCCGATCCGAACGAAATTTTCAGGACTTATTGATTAATGAATGTTTTTTTTATTTGAAAACTTTTGTCGGAATATTTGGGGGGTTTGTTTCACCCACTCTTTCGATATATCGTGTTTACATTTTAATTTATGGAGAGGGGATGTTTGCGAAGTTCTTTTACAGTTATATAAAGAAAAATCTCTTAAAATGGTATTTCAGTAAAAGATTTATGTAATATTAAGTGTGAACAGTGAAAATTCAACCTGAACCTTGCATAAAATAATTCAATAAAACACGAAAAATATTTCTTTTGAGAATTGGTGCTTGCATAATTGAATAAAAAACTGCAGTTATTTATTTAAAGAAATTATTTGTAATTTTTCAGTGCGATTTTGAAATTCACCCCGTTGCTGTTCGTCACAAGAGTAAAAAGACACATTTAAAGAATAACGCTTAATGACATTTTCGAGTGTGAACCTTTTAAAAGAATTTTCTTTTCTTTTAGCAACAGTTAGATGATTTTTTATGGATGTACAAAAAGGATATAATTCTAATTTCTCGCTTTAACCATTCTATCAAGTTTCATAAACGTATATAAAATAAAAATATAAACTATTGATTATACATGATTTTGGTTACGGACTTGGATGCCAATGAATAATTAGATCTCAAAGTGAACACAATTAATATTATAAATTCATTAAGTATTTACCAATTTTAACCATTTCTTTTGTTAGTAGTTTAGCATCCCGCTACAACTTTTTTTTATCAGTATCAATTTTTGTGCATATCTCTGCAAAAAGCGGATCACAGAGCTCATTCAGCTTAATACATATTTTCAGAAAACCTCAACTTCTGATTGGTCACTTAATATTTAAATCGTGTTCCCAACTACGTCCGAATAACATCGACCTAGTTTTTGACCTGACTAAAAAAAAATAATTCCGCCCCAAATCTGTCAATGCCTTTCGGACCTACCACGTGATTAAGTTGATTATAAATACCAGACACGAGTTCGTTCTTCCTCTTCCTTGATTACACTTGATTTTTTGTTCGGTCAGTCAGTCGACTGGCTGTTCGGTTGAACTCTCTGCCTTCGGGCGGGAGGAACCCGAAGGACGCTACCCCGAAGGGCGGAGTCTCTTTCGGGGAGGTAAAAACAGGCCCTGAACCCGTTTAACGGGTTCAATGGGCATATTTTTGGCCTTGTGCCACATGACGCCCTCGTTTGACTGAATATCTTCCTTGATTACACTCGCTACCAAAATGTAGTTGTAAAAAGAGATCGCGTCTCGACCCCTTGCTGGCAGACGCTATGAAAACATTCACACACGCACAAATACACGTACGTACGAAACTTTCCAAACTTAATTACAAGCAATGGAAACTTAATTACAAACATTACAGAACATTCACTCCTTCAACTCTTCTGAAGTTAAGTTTTTTACTCAACATATTTTCAGCTTTACAGAATTCTTTCAACTCTATCACAGTGAACATTTTGAGCGGCAACTTCATTCAACCTTTTATGAGCTCAGATAAAGAAGTCTTCCATTAGTACAAACTTTAAATCCAGTCAAAGGGAAGTAACCTCTATGCTTGTACATCATTATACAAATATCGATATTAGGTTGGTGCAAAAAATAATGTCGTTTTCTCACATGTGAGAAAACGACATTATTTTTGCACCAGCCTAATATAAATCTCGTTGTTAAAAAACCGTTTTGTGTTTCTTCTTGTTGTTGCTCTTGCGTTTGTTTACACATTCGTAAGGTAAAAAATGTACGGGTTGATTTAGGCCGTCAATGCCGTTTGAGTAGTAATTCCGTTATATTCGTACGTTTTCTTAAATTCAGAATTATTAAAAAAACAACACATTGGGTGCAATTAATAAAATAAATATTTTAGGGCATGAATTGAAACGGAAGAAAATAAAAGACAAACGCAGTGAATTAAAGTAAACTCAAAGTCAAAAAGTATTGTAGTTTGAGTTCACTTTTTAGCAACAATAAATTTCTTCTCTCGTCCTCCACCTCTCGTGCTTTTACCACTCGTCCAGCAGAAAAAACTCACACTCGGTTAAAGTTTTTTTTTCATTTGGTAAAAAACACTACGAAAAAAAAAATCATAGTTCAAATAAATGTTTGAGATAACATTTATTTTAAATTCATATAAGCCAAGGGCACGTAACAAAGACAGACGACACGTGTCGAGTTTAGAAAAAACAGACGATAAATTTATTTTATAGCATACAAAAAATGAAAGAATTACACAAATTAAGGAGTACTTTGTGTGCCAGATGATAGCCAATAACATGTATGTACAAATAAATCACTGCAAATAAAATATGCCTCTTTTAGTCTTTTATAATAAAAATTACTATGCTGCATAAGGTCTCCAGAAAAGGTAAACAGGAAAATAAATATACAAATGGGAAAAAATAAAATACTTCTCTGGATGATTTTCAAAGAATAGGTTTATTCAAAGCAAAGTTCGTGGTGACTGCGAAGAACAGAACAATCTCACCAGCCGAAGAATTTTTATGTGGGAGTGTTGAGGAGGTGAAGGTTAAGTAGGTTTTAAATTTATCAGAAGGATATTTGGTTAGCTGAGGTTGGCTGCGTGTAAAAAAAAATCACTTTTTTTTTTCACAAACATTTAAATTTTTGTCGTATGGCACAAGGCTAATAAGGCAAGATAGAAACAACAAAAAAAGATAAATTTGCTCAAATTATTTGATTGAGCTAGACTAATCTTAAGACCAATATTGTTTAATGTGGCAAATTAAAATTGCTTTGGAATGTTTCTTTAAGTGTGTGTATTTAATGCAAAATATGCAATAAATAAAACAAGAGTTGTTCACCCTTAACTCTTAGTTTGAGTGTCCGAAAACTTTTTGAAATAAAAATATTTATCTGGCCTCACAATGAAAATGAGTCTTTGAAATAAATTTTTAGTTTTAACAAAAAATGTTCTTTGTCAAATAAGTTGCAAAGTTGAAAGTTTTGTATGACAGGAATGCTATGAAATTTTGCTTGATGAAAAAGGAACTTAAATCATCATTTAATATTTCAAGAAGTTTTTTTGTTTTATACGTACTAAAAATGAAGAATGAAGTTTAGTTTTTTTTTGCGCACTTCTGAAATAAATGTAATACAACTTCACAGCTTAACAAAAATGTTCACCAAAAGGATAAATTCCGTTGAATAAAAATGAGTGAGAAAGTTTCTTTGAAGTAAATCCTGAAAAGCTAAAAATATGTTTGATACAAACCTGTAGCTTCAGAAAGTTTTTAAGGTATTTTCTTTGCTGGTGAAAATTTGCAAAAGCTGGAAAATTCAAGTCAAATTTTACTAGCGTGGCGGCGACGTGTCTTGTTGACTTTCAAAAAAGTCTCGATATTATAAAAAATACAATTTTTACAATATCGAGACAAGGCCGAAAAAGGGGAATGGGTTGAGTCTGGTCTTCATTGACTATCTTACCTAGCTAATCCGATTCACGACCCATTCACTCATTACAATTCGCACATTCACCATAAAAACTCATCTGTCACCAATCAATCCTCCATACCGCATACTCTCAGGGGGGACCTAAAAAACGCACCTTGTAACATAAAAATTTAATGATTATAAAAATTTATACTTAAAATTCTATGGATTACTTATAATGAGAGGAGAGGGGATGAACCCCAAAAAACAGTCGTTTTTTTTGTTTTTCCTTCAGTTCTCCAACCACAAGTATCGTTAAACTAAAAATTTACTTCTCCTATAAATAAAAAAAATGTTTAGAAATTTAATAAAAGCGTAAAATATATTCCTAAACTATTCGTCATCTTATTTTTAAGCATAAATACCAATTTCTTGATTATTGCACTGCTGGTGTTCCATAATTTCTTTAATTTTGATTTTTGATTTTTCGCGCACTTTTTAAGTCTGGTTTGAAATTATAGGGTTTCTCAATTTTACTTTTGACCTTACAGGCTACCGTGCGTAAATGTTATTTTTATTATGTTTTAAGTAAAAATTAAGCATTATTTTACAAAATCCAGTTAATTAAACCTTAAATTTATTATTATATTATTAACTCTGAAACATCTCTAGGACAAATATCGAATTTTTAAGAGATTTTAAAATTTGCTATTTATATTTTTCGTCTATTATGGAGGTTCGATGAGTGACTAGTGAACGTGCAAATATTTAAAAAAAAAAAAACAATAATTTTCTCTTAATACGAACTTTTAGCTTTCAAATAAAAACAAAATTTAAGTTCTAAGAAAACATTTAAAATAAGTTTTTCGATTTTTTAGGAACTCCGTGGTGGTATGTATTTCTATCCCATATTCACCTGGAATGACACCAATAGTATGTGGCATTTTGGTAAATGTAGGATTGGGTGAATGAGTAAATTGTATCGAATGATTGAGTCGTCAATCAGATTAACTAGGTTTGGAATAGTCAATGATGACCAGCCTCACTACACCCACCCTTCAACCTTGTGCCAAAATTGTACATAAAATACAATAAATATACACACGCACACCATCCGTTTTCACATCACTGTGTGCGCGCATGCGTGTGTATGAATAGAAGAAAACCATTAGCATAAAGAGCACCAAATAGACGAGCGTTTAAACGTTTTTAGTTATCACAATAGTAATACGTATCAAAGTAGGATTAATATTTAAATTTACTGTAATAGTTTGAAACCCTTGAAATAAAATTATTATTGAAAACCTTGAAATCACTCATAGCTAAAAAAGAAAAAAAAATGAAACTATAAGAGTCTTTTATAAAATATAAAAATACAGGTCGGAAAAATTGTTAATTTGTTGTTCGCATAAGAAACGTTTCATTCGAGCTTAGCTCGAGGGTGCGGTTCAAAACGCTTAAATCAAACGCAGTTTTGAATGCTTTCATTCTTTGATTATTGATTGCTTTAAAACCAACCGAAAAAAAATATTAAATTTGTTTTTGCACATAATAAGTAAAAATGGCTGAATCTGAGTTTTCCAGAAAGGTTCGGAAGTATGATAAAAGCCATTTTCTACCATCAATTCCAGTTAAAAGAAAAAAACCTATATGGAGTGACAACCAACCGCCTTTTGTTATTCAAGATACCGACGAGGAAACAGAAGAGGAAAAAACTGATCACAGCAATTTAGTTTCACAATTGTGTCCGGCACCAGCCAGTAAATTCCGTGGCTATCCCAAACCTGACCACTTGCCATCACTGCGAAGTCAGATTAAGGCCATGCAGTTGGCTCAGAAGGACAGAGAGAAATTCAGAAAATGTCTTGTAGAAATTATAATGCTTGGTGATACAGCAAAAAGCCGTCCCATATTCCAGGGCGAAGACAGTATACCATTTACAGAAAGAATTCCCTCGGTTTCTAAAGATCCTAGTGATGCCGAGAAACTTCTGCTAAGATATCATTATTATATTCAAAATGGTATTGATACACTTCACGTGGCTTCTATGGCTGTTTCTTGGCAGCAAAGAATAGCCACCCTTATACCAGATAAACTGAGAAACAATTTTGCAAATAAAATGGAGGACTTGATTGACGAAATAAAAGAGGATTACTTGAAGAGCGTTAAAAAGGCTATTGTAGATTTCGTCCTGAAGGATCCAATGGATCGGGATGAAGTATCTGAAGAGGCACTGCCAACCCATCGGCAGGAGATGGCGATGCTTCCGAAACCCTGGGAAAAATCCTTTGCTCAAAATCTGAAGACAATCAGTAGCATTTTGTATACGAGTAATAGTGTGATTTGTCGACTAGTTAACCTGTGGCACAAGTCTTTTAAGGATTTGCGTTTTGTGGATACCAAGGTTTTTGAAATGGAAGAAAATGCGATGGAGGTGAGTTACTTCCAAAATCTTTGTCTGAAAAATATCAAAGCTTTAAAAGACTCGTTGAGTGAAGAATGGATCAAAGGCGTGCTTGACATTTTGTCTAATTGTTATAAACGCGAACTAATTAAGCCTTCAGAAGCAAAACAGGATTCAAATTTTTTGAAATGTGTTAATGCATTGATGACACTCCAGTTGCAAGAGCTGACCACCCAGTCCATTATGGAATTTACAGAATTTCTTCTAAATCCCGACATGCATTCAGGAATCATCGTTCACTTAATACCCATAGATGGTGTCATAAAATTCGTACCAAATTTCAACGAAATCGAATCGATTTTCTTTAATATTTACCAGGCCATTATCAAGCACTCAACGATGATTCCCCGAATTGATGTTTTGGGCCGCCCTAACAATAAATCTTTTCTCAAACCTGTCGTTTTGGAAGAAGTTCTGTTGTCACACCAACAAAAAGTTCAGAAGTACCTCTCGCAACAGAGTCAGCAACCGAAAGATTATATCAGAGTCTTCCGCAAATATCAACCGCTCATTTGCCGTCAAGCTGAAGAGGAGATGGAAGCATTTATTGAACAGCCAAACAGCTTTGCTGATTATTGCACTCAAGTGGATAAATACCAAAAGTTCACTGACGATCTTACTTACCCACATATCCAGGTGCTGCGTCTCAATATGTTTGAGATTCATTGTGAGGAGCTCTATCATTCACTGGGTTTGAAGGCAGGGATGATACGGCAACAAATTTTGGATAAAATCCGTAATGACTATATCAGCCAAATGAAGAACATTACCCAACAGCTAAGCGATATAACCACTAAAGCTTTAACAACACCGTCGAACACAGCGCATCTTATGGAACTGAAGAAAGAAGTTCACAACATTGAGAACGAGCAGATACCCGAGTTGGAGAAGCGATTAGCAGATTTGCTGAAGCAGTTGAATTTTTTGCTGAATACGGTGCACGTACAGGCTAAAGATATGGAGCTTAGTACAAGCACCATGAATTGGTATCGACGAATGCCAGACGTCTTCATGGAACATGCCGTCTTGATTGAGGAAAAGCAGCAACAGTTTAAGGAGGACCTCAAGTTGAGAAAAGAGAGACTTACTGAAGATCTCGAAACCTACAGTAAACAAAGCGAGGAATTCCGTACCTATGGCGACATAGACGAGGTCAAGAAATACGCCCGTAAAGCGCAAGCACTTGAGGCAAAGTTAAATACAGCCGGCGAGAAAATTGAGGCCATTAACGAAGAGGAGGAGTCGTTTGAACTTGATGTAACGACGTTTCCGCAGAGACAGCAACTGCTGACATTTATAAAGCCGTACATAAATCTGTACAACACATCTAATGATTTCAATGAGAAATACTCAGCGTGGATGCACGGGCCGATGACAGAGGTCCATCCGGATACAGTAGAGACAGAAGTAGGCAACATGTGGAGAGAACTGTACAAGCTACGCAAATTCTTCGATTCTGTGCCGGCTCCAAAAAGCATTGCCAGCAAAATGAAGAGCAAAGTCGACAATTTTAAAACACATATGCCAATAGTACAGACCCTGTTCAATCCTGGATTGCGCGAACGACACTGGGAACAAATATCGGAAATCATCGGCTTTACATTACGCGGGGACCCTTCAAACACTTTGCATAAAATCGTTAAGATGAATTTGGAACCGTACATTGACAGTTTCGAGACAATCAGTGATTCAGCGAGCAAAGAGTTTTCATTGGAGAAAGCGCTTCAGAAGATGAAAGCCGAATGGGAACCTCTAACGTTTACAGTTATACCCTATCGACAGACAGGAATTTATATTTTGTCATCGATCGAGGACATCCAACTATTACTTGATGATCATATCGTCAAAACGCTGACAATGCGTGGATCACCGTTCATAAAACCCATCGAGGCCGAAACTAAAGAATGGGAACAGAATCTGACGCATTTGCAGGACATCCTGGATGTTTGGATAAAAGTGCAGTCTATCTGGATGTACCTTGAGCCAGTATTCAGTTCTCCAGATATCGTCATGCAGATGCCTGAAGAAGGGAGGAGATTTGGCGTTGTTGAGAAAACATGGCGCAGTATAATGGCGTCAGTGTGTGAAGACAACCGGGCCCTGTCTGTAGTGAAGATCGATAAGATGTATAAGAAACTGTGTGATTGTAACAAATCATTGGAACACATTCAAAAAGGGTTGAACGAATATTTGGAGAAAAAGCGTCTCTATTTCCCTCGTTTCTTTTTCTTATCCAACGAGGAATTACTCGAGATCCTGTCTGAGACAAAGGATCCGACGCGAGTCCAGCCCCATCTGAAGAAGTGCTTTGAAGGCATTGCCAAATTACAATTCACTGATACCCTAGATATCACGCACATGCTAAGTAGCGAGGGAGAAGTAGTACTACTTAAGAACGTCATTTCTACATCGAAGGCACGAGGTCAGGTTGAAAAATGGCTGCTTGAGTTGGAAACGTCCATGTTGGCGACTTTACATAAAATAATCGGGGAGGCTATTACGGATTATGAAAATGCGAAGCGAGTGGAGTGGGTGCGCAACTGGACAGGCCAGGTGGTTCTTTGTGTTAGTCAGATGCATTGGACAATCTGCGTAACAAGTGCCATACGAACGGGACTCGGTGCTTTGCAGATTTTCCTCGAACAAAACAACGATCAAATCAAGGAAGTGGTGGAGCTGGTTCGTGGCGATCTGTCCAAACAAAACCGCGTTACTTTACAAGCGCTTATTGTATTGGACGTGCATGCCCGCGACGTACTTAGCATCCTGGTCAACAAGAATGTAAGCGATGAATTAGACTTTGAGTGGCTCAGTCAATTGAGGTATTACTGGATCGATAACGAAATGGAGACACGGATGATCAACTCTATGTTGAAATACGGTTATGAATACTTAGGAAACAGCAGCCGTCTTGTTATTACGCCACTTACAGACAGGTGTTATCGGACACTATTTGGAGCTTTGCACCTTCACCTTGGTGGTGCTCCCGAGGGTCCAGCCGGTACAGGCAAAACAGAAACTACTAAAGACTTGGCCAAGGCAGTCGCTAAACAATGCGTAGTTTTTAATTGTTCGGACGGTCTGGACTACATCGCCTTGGGCAAATTTTTCAAGGGTCTTGCGTCTTGTGGCGCCTGGTCGTGTTTTGATGAGTTCAACCGAATTGACCTCGAAGTATTATCTGTAGTGGCCCAACAGATCCTTACAATTCAGAGAGGAATCAACAGTGGAAGCGATACACTCCTGTTTGAAGGAACAGAAATAAAATTAGATCCTACTTGTTCTGTTTTCATCACCATGAACCCTGGTTATGCTGGTCGTTCTGAACTTCCAGACAACCTGAAAGCTCTTTTCCGAACTGTAGCTATGATGGTTCCCGATTACGCCATGATTGCTGAGATCTCATTATATTCCTGTGGCTTTATCCAAGCGCGTCCTCTCTCGGTAAAAATTGTCGCCACATATCGCTTGTGCTCCGAACAGCTATCCTGTCAACACCACTATGATTACGGCATGCGAGCTGTCAAATCGGTGCTAACAGCGGCCGCGAACCTCAAGTTGAAATATCCAACGGAAAACGAGGACATCCTAATATTACGTTCCATCATTGATGTGAATATGCCAAAATTCCTGGACCACGATCTACCGTTATTCCATGGCATTACCTCCGACTTGTTCCCGGGCATCACTCTTCCTGATCCGGATTACAAGATTTTTAACAAAGCTGTAAAAAGCAATTGCCTCAAGATGAATCTCCAGTGCACGCCATATTTCTTACAGAAAATACAGCAGGTATACGAAATGATGATCGTGCGTCACGGATTTATGATCGTCGGTGAACCGTTTGCTGGCAAAACCAGTTCTTATCGCGTTCTGGCTGCAGCGCTTGGAGATATCCATGAAATGGGTCTGATGGGTGAAAACAAAGTTAACATCACAGTTATCAATCCCAAATCGATAACCATGGGTCAGCTGTACGGCCAGTTTGATCCTATGTCGCACGAGTGGTCAGACGGTGTTTTGGCAGTATCTTACAGGTCGTTTGCAGTGTCTCAGACACCTGCTCGAAAGTGGTTGATATTTGATGGACCAGTTGATGCTATTTGGATCGAGAATATGAACACCGTATTAGATGACAACAAAAAGCTTTGCTTGATGAGCGGCGAGATCATCCAACTAGCGCCAACCACTAATTTAATCTTTGAACCGATGGACTTGGAGGCTGCTTCGCCAGCGACAGTGTCTCGCTGCGGAATGATTTATATGGAACCTCTTTCTCTTGGTTGGAGGCCGTTATTTTCATCCTGGTTAAACACACTTCCTCCAACCATGAATGACACATACAAAGGAATAATCACAGACCTGTTCGAAAGATTTCTAGATTCGTGCCTTTGGTTGATCCGAAAAGGAAAGGTTCGAGAATTATCAGCTACATCGGACAGCAATATAGCTCGATCGCTGATGAATCTGATGGAGTGCATGATGGATGAATTGAGGGAAGAGACACGAGTGGTCAACATGGAAGTACATGAAGTGTTATCATGGCTAGAAAGTATTTTCTTTTTTTCTCTCACCTGGTCAGTGGGCGCCACTTGTGACGAGGTTGGGCGCCAGATTTTTAACGACCTTATACGTGAACTGATTGATGGTGCAATGTCAGATGAGACCTACAAAAAATATGACTTTATAAACAAAGTCGATGCCCCCGTCAAACCTTATCTGAACCCTTTTCCTTCGAAAGGAAGCATCTTTGACTATAAATTCGACAAAGTAGAAACTGCTACTTGGGTTACTTGGAGAGAAGAGATCAGATTGGCACCACCAATCCCAAAGGATGCAACCTTCAATGAAATTATCGTTCCTACTGTGGATACTGTTCGCTACACAGAAGTTCTGAAAATGCTTATCACGCACGGCAAGTCAGTTTTGTTTGTCGGACCTACTGGGACAGGAAAAAGTTGTTACATTACGGAATTTTTACTTAATAAAATGGACAAAACTAAGTTTGCAGCAAACATTCTGAATTTCTCGGCTCAGACCACAGCAAACCAGACACAAAATATAATTATGT
The DNA here is from genome assembly GCA_963932145.1 of Acanthosepion lycidas. Classification (NCBI taxonomy): domain Eukaryota; kingdom Metazoa; phylum Mollusca; class Cephalopoda; order Sepiida; family Sepiidae; genus Acanthosepion; species Acanthosepion lycidas. The sequence goes on along the minus strand of OZ010597.1, from coordinate 65,967,380 downwards.
CAAAATTAGATAAAAGAAAGAAAGGTGTATTTGGACCGGCTATTGGCAAAAAGTCTGTCATCTTCGTTGACGATTTGAATATGCCAGCAAGAGAAACTTACGGTGCACAACCACCGATCGAACTCTTACGGCAATGGTTTGATCACGGAAACTGGTACGACTTGAAAGACGTGTCCAGAATTGAATTAGTCGATCTCCAGCTCGTAGCCGCAATGGGCCCTCCCGGGGGCGGTCGCAACCCGATCACTCCGAGATTTTTACGGCATTTCAATACGATTACGATTAACGAGTTTAATGAAAACGTCATGTGCAGCATATTTAAAAAGATACTCGACTGGCATTTGGTCAAAAATAACTTCAGCAGCGACTTCGAGTCTTTCTCCATGAAGATCATAAACGCAACCTTAAATATTTACAAAGGGGCAATGGAAAATCTATTGCCGACACCGAAAAAGTCTCACTACCTTTTTAATCTTAGGGACTTCAGCAGAGTCGTTGCTGGGTTACTACTTTCTCTTCCAGAGACCGTACCGTCTCCAGATTCATTTCGCAGGTTGTGGGTGCACGAGGTTTTGCGAGTCTTTTATGACCGGCTTGTAGACAATGATGACCAGAAGTGGCTATTTAATTGCATCGTACAAGTCTGTAGCGAAACGATGGAAACAGATTTCCACAAATTATTTTCTGATTTAGATTTGGATGAAGATGGTATCGTTACAGAGGAAGACATTCGCACCCTCATCTACTGCAACTTTGGAGACCCCAAATCGGATAAAGGCTACTACAAGGCTGTCACTGACACGGAGTCTCTTCGTGAAGTGATTGAGAATTATCTGGACGAGTATAACAACATGAGCAAAAGAACGATGAATCTGGTTCTCTTTAAGTTCGCTATCGAACACGTGTCGAAGATTTCCAGAATTCTGAAACAATCGAGGAGCCACGCTTTGTTGGTAGGTGTTGGAGGATCCGGTAGACAGTCGCTGACAAGGTTGACAGCTTTCATGGCTGACTATGCTATCTTTCAAGTGGAGATTAGCAAAAGCTACACCAAAGTCGAATGGAAAGACGACCTGAAGATGATTCTAAAGAAGGCTACCGAAACGGAAAACCACGCTGTATTTCTTTTTACGGACACACAAATCAAAGAGGAATCGTTTCTGGAGGATATTAACAATTTGCTGAACGCTGGCGAAGTTCCAAATCTCTATCAAATAGACGAAAAGGCTGAAATATGCGAGAATATGCGCAAACTAGACAAGCAAAGAGATAAAGCTAAACAGACGGACGGGAGTCCGGTCGCCTTGTTTAATATGTTTATTCAGAGAGTAAGAGAACAGTTGCATATCGTGTTGGCTATGAGCCCGATCGGAAACGCATTTCGAGAACGATTGCGAAAGTTCCCATCATTGGTTAACTGTTGTACTATCAATTGGTTCCAACCGTGGCCAGAAGACGCCCTAGAAGGAGTCGCTAAACGTTTCCTCGGTGATATTGAGTTGAGCGACGAAGAGAGGCAGGGATGCATCGACATATGTAAAATGTTCCACACTAGCACGTCGGAGCTGTCGAAAAGGTTCTTTGATGAATTGGGCCGATACAACTACGTGACACCAACCTCATATTTGGAGTTGATGGGGACCTTTCAAACCTTACTGGAACGGAAAAGAAACGAGAATACAAAACTGAAACATCGTTATGTTGTTGGCCTGGATAAGCTTTTGTCAGCGGCGTCTGAAGTGGCGGTCATGCAAACAGATCTTGTCGACCTAAAGGCAGAACTGATTGTTGCCGGTAAAGCAGTGGACGAGATGATGGTCATTGTGGAAAAAGAATCAACAGAAGTAGCACGGAAAGAGAAACTGGTAAAAGCAGACGAAGCCGTTGCTAATGAACAAGCAGAAGCGGCGAATGCCATAAAAAATGAATGCGATGCAGATCTGGCCGAAGCCTTGCCGGCACTTCATTCGGCTCTGTCAGCTTTGGACACATTAACACCACAAGACATAACCTTGGTTAAAAGCATGAACAATCCACCTCATCTAATTCGGCTCGTGATGGAAGCAGTATGTGTACTGAAAGGAGGGAAACCTGATCGCGTGCCCGATCCATCTGGTTCTGGTAAAATGATCGAGGATTATTGGCCATCTTCTAAACGGATTTTAGGAGACATTAAATTCCTTGAATCTTTGCATAATTTCAATAAAGATAATATCCCACCTGCAATCATGCGTCAGATTCGCACCAGGTATATTTCCAATCCTGATTTTGATCCCGAAAAGATCAAAGTTGCTTCGACGGCATGTGAAGGATTGTGCAAATGGGTAAGAGCTCTGGACGTTTACGACAAAGTGGCCAAAGTAGTTGCTCCAAAGAAAGAAAGTCTCGCGAAAGCAGAAAAAGAACTTTCGGTTGCAATGCAGTCGTTGGAAAAACAAAGGGCCTCATTGAGAGAGGTGCAAGATAAACTGGATCGTCTAAATCTGCAGATGGAGCAAAATAAAAAGAAGAGAATCGACTTGGAAAACCAGGTCAACCTGTGTACAACGAAAATGCATAGGGCGCAGCAATTGATAGGCGACCTCGGGGGAGAGAAGGAACGATGGAGTCAGGCAGCCGAATCTCTCAAACATGCTTATATAAATATGACTGGCGATGTATTGGTTGCATCGGGGATTATAGCCTATCTCGGTGCGTTCACACCGTCTTTTCGACATGACCAAGTTGTCGAATGGGTTGATGAAGTGAAAAACTGCGGACTACCTTGCTCGGATTCCTTTTCTTTGGTTCATACTCTCGGGGATGCTGTCAGCATCCGAGCTTGGAACATAGCGGGTCTGCCTACCGATAGTTTCTCTATTGAAAATGGGATTATTCTGACTAATGCCCACAGGTGGCCGCTTATGATCGACCCTGAGGGCCAGGCAAATAAATGGATAAAAAATATGGAGAAATCAAATAACCTGGCTGTTGTAAAGATCACAGACTCGGATTTGGTTCGCGTTCTGGAAAATTGTATACAGTTTGGAACTCCAGTCCTTATGGAGAACGTGGGCGAAGATATTGATCCGATGCTTGAACCCCTTCTCTTGAAACAAACGTTCAAATTGTCCGGTGCTCTTTGCATTCGACTTGGCGACAGTGTTCTTGAATATTCAGAGGATTTCAAGTTTTACATGACCACGAAACTGCGCAACCCCCACTACTTGCCTGAAACGGCTGTCAAGGTAGCTCTTTTGAACTTTATGATTACAGAAGATGGTTTGAAAGATCAATTACAGGGAATTGTCGTGGCTAAGGAAAGACCAGAATTGGAGGAAGAGAAAAACTTTCTCATTTTGCAAGGGGCTGAAAACAAAAGGCTATTAAAAGAGATTGAGGATAAAATTCTTGAAGTATTATCGTCATCTGAAGGCAATATTTTAGAGGACGAGACAGCTATCAATATTCTATCGTCTTCCAAATCCGTATCAGACGATATTTCGGCAAAGCAAGCGGTTGCCGAGGAAACAGAGAATAAAATTGACGTTGCAAGAAGTGGCTACCAGCCAATCGCTTTTCATTCAACCACTTTATTCTTCACGATCACTTCTTTATCAAATATTGATCCAATGTATCAATATTCCCTGACATGGTTTATTAATCTCTTCATACTATCAATTGCAAACGCAGAGCCCTCGGAGGATCTTAAACTACGTCTGCAAAACCTTAATTCTCACTTCACGTATTCGCTGTATGTGAACATTTGTCGGTCATTGTTTGAAAAAGATAAATTGCTTTTCTCGTTCATTTTATGCATTAATATCTTAAAGGCTAATCATGAAATTGATGAAGAGGAATATAGATTTTTGCTGACGGGTGGAATCGGCGTCGATAACCCGCTAGAAAACCCTTCTTCGTGGCTTCCATTAAAATCCTGGAACGAAATCTGTCGTTTGGATCATCTTTCACATTTTACTTTTATTCGTAAAGAGTTCCAAGAACATGCAAATGTTTGGAAACCCATCTATGATAGTTTGACGCCACATAAAGAACCCTTTCCGGGTAAGTGGAATAATCTCAATCATATTCAGAAAATGCTGATTCTACGCTGTTTAAGGGCAGATAAAATTGTTCCGTGTATCCAAGAATTTGTGACAGTCAAGCTTAGCAAGAAATTCATCGAACCTCCTCCTTTCGACCTGCAAAGGTCCTTCGACGATAGCAACTGTTGCTCGCCGCTACTCTTCGTTCTTTCACCCGGCGCTGACCCGTTGGCTTCGTTACTCAAATTCGCAGCTGATCAAGGATTTGCCGCCATGAAATTTGATTCATTGTCTCTTGGTCAAGGCCAGGGACCGATCGCCATTAAAATGATTGAAAAGGGATTCAAAGAGGGTACTTGGGTTCTCTTGCAGAATTGTCACCTGGCTGCTTCCTGGATGCCGACTCTAGAGAAAATCTGCGAAGAATTTAACCCTGATATAGTTCATCCGGATTTCCGGTTATGGTTAACCAGTTATCCGTCTTCTAGTTTTCCGGTTTCAATATTACAAAACGGTGTTAAAATGACCAACGAGCCTCCTAAAGGAATTCGATTTAATATCATTCGTTCTTACCTTAGCGATCCAATTTCCGACCCTGAATTCTTTGGTGGTGTCGAAAATAGTTACGCCTTTAAGAAATTACTTTTTGGTCTCTGTTTCTTCCACGCACTTGTGCAAGAAAGGCGAAACTTTGGTCCTATTGGTTGGAATATACCATATGAATTTAATGAAACAGATTTGAAGATAAGTGTCCGGCAATTAGCCATGTTTCTAAATCAGTACGAAGAGGTCCAGTTTGAAGCTTTGCGTTATTTGACCGGCGAATGTAATTATGGCGGTCGAGTTACCGATAACTGGGACCGGAGAACATTGACAACTATTTTAAGCAAGTTTTATTGTCCGGATATTATTTACAGTGAAGATTATTACTTTGATGAAAGCCACATATATTATTCCCCAGAAGATGGCGATTATGAGAAATATATTAAATACGCACAAAATCTGCCTCTAAATCCCGTGCCAGAGATTTTTGGAATGAACGCCAATGCTGATATTAAAAAGGATTTAGCTGAAACAACATCATTGTTTGAAAGCATACTGCTTACTTTGTCTAAATCGGCATCTGGGGGAAGCAAATCGAGTGATGACATTTTAGAAGAAGTTGCAGCCGATATTTTAGCCAAACTACCACGAAACTTTGACACGGATGCAGCGCTTCTAAAATATCCGACTTTATACGAACAAAGCATGAACACAGTGTTGGTGCAAGAGATGGTGCGATTCAACAAACTTTTATCAGTTATTCGGGAAGACCTGGTCAACATTCGAAAAGCACTCAAAGGTATGGTGGTCATGTCTTCTGAGCTGGAGGCGATTGTCATTAGTATACTGAACGGAAAGATTCCGGCTAAATGGATGGGCAAGTCGTATCCTTCGCTAAAACCCCTAGGAAGTTATATTTCTGATTTCTTGGCGAGGTTGAAATTTTTACAGAATTGGTATGACGATGGACCGCCAGTGATATATTGGTTGTCTGGTTTCTATTTTACGCAAGCTTTCCTTACCGGAGCCCAACAAAATTACGCAAGGAAATACACTATTCCAATAGATCTACTTGGATTTGATTTTTTGGTCCTTGAAGACAGGGATTACACGAATCCGCCAGAAGATGGTGTTTATGTGAATGGCTTGTTCATTGATGGTGCACGTTGGTGCAGAAAAAAAAATGTGTTGGAGGAATCATACCCGAAAATTTTATTTGATTCTTTGCCTATTTTATGGTTGAGCCCAATGAAAAGAAGTGTTATTCCCGATAGACCGTCTTATTTGTGTCCGGTTTATAAAACTAGCGAACGCCGAGGAACCTTGTCGACCACAGGTCATTCTACAAATTTCGTTATCACAATTGTTCTGCCTTCGGACAAACCCGAGCAACATTGGGTGTGTCGAGGAGTAGCCCTTTTATGTCAACTAGATGATTAAAAGATGTATATATCAACTTTCGCAAAGTTATTTTTTCTTTAGACAATCACAATTCTCACATGATACGGCTTCGAAAGTTACTTATAATCTATAACAACTTGACCTACAATCCTATAATTTGATCATATAACAACCATAAGTATTCAAAAATAAACAAGCAAACAAAAAAAGACCCATTGTCAGGCTAAGCAATTTTTAGCATCACTCGTTACACACACGCGCTCGTGCGCGCGCGCACACACACACATATATAATGATTTTTTAAGCGCTGCTTAGATGTGGCACAAGGCCGGAAGTATGGAGCACCCAGTGAGGATCGAACTAACTACTTAGTCGTAATATGTTCTAGCAAGACAAGCTTGCTAACCATTACACCATGCCGAGGTGCCCCCCCCCCGCATATATATATATATATATATATATATATATATATATATATATATATATATATATATATATATATATATATATATATATATATATATATATATATATATATATATATATATATATATATATATATATATATATATATATATATATATATATACACGCATATATATTTTTTAATAAGAATTCTTTTTTTTTAAATAAGATTTTCTTTAATAATATTTCTCGAATATTCAGGCCGGTAGACGAAAATAAATAAACATACTGTTTAAATAAATGGAGCGTCTATTCAAATATGAGTATCCACTAAAAATAACGTTTTAAGTGATAAAAAAATGCCGTATTAATAAAAATCAGTATCATAGAGTGTACGGTGTGACGATTGCGATTAATCATGACTGTTGCCAGTGGCGTGCAAAGGGGAGGGGTGATGGGGCGAGGGCCCAGGGCGGCACTACCTGGGAGGGGGCACTTCTGGTCGAGTATATTATTTTTTTTTTGCAATGAAGGCAGCGATAAGGAAGAAGAAACATAACTTTTTCTTTTTATTTAGTAAATACACCTAAAATTAGATAAATAGAAAAGATAAATAATTTTTCATTTTAGTTTTAAAATGTCTATATTTGGCTGCTGGTAGTGCTGATAATTTGGCCAAACCTGTGAAGAAAATTTTAAATAAGGTTCAAATGACGCCAGCTTTAAAAAAAAAATAGTCTCCAAAAAGCGCTGTCTGGCGGTGGAGATGGGCCCCATTTACACACCGTAATCAATTTGGGCTGGTTATCATACCACGATTTACCCCCTCCCGCCTTAGTGTTTTGTGAGTACCTACTTGAATCCAAAGTTTTTTTCACACCTATGTGAGAAGTCCAAGACTTTGGCATCAGTTCTTTCATTTTGATCTTTCATGTCTGTGAACTGGTAGTGAAAAGAAAGTTCAAAAGATATAAAAGATGGATGCGGAGATGGAATGCCATAAAATCAATGACTACTTAAAAAAAAGATTCTTGGTTATTATTGAAATAGTTACATTTTCATTCTCTTAGAGTCAACTTCTTTCAGACTAAAAACTGAAAAATCAAAGGAAATTTGACATCAACATAAATGTAAGTGTATTTTTCTTCTTTTTTTGTTAACTCTATTTTAAAGAAATTTAAAACGTGTTTTAAAACAAAATGAAAAATCAATTTCTATAATTTTCTTTTATTAATGTTTGTTTCATATTAAAAATTATATTTTAATGTAATGTGAAATTTTAAATTGTTATCTTTTTTAGAAGTAGATTTTCTTTCAATTGTTATTACAGGGACCGTTGTATTTTGCCGCCCATTTGGCTTGTTATTCGCCAAATTTTGGATAAAATTAATTGTTGGTCTTACTTAAATGTATTTCTTGTTCTGGAATAAAATTCTAACTTTTTAATGTGTTGAGAATCTAACTTTAATTCAGTGTAATCGCTGGCGGCCATTGCTTTTTGCCTTGTTTTTTTTTTCTTGCACCAAAACCAAAAATATTTTTATTGTATTAATATTTGACTACACGCAGAAAACAAACTTTTTGACACAAAAATAAATTTTGAACATTCTTACACAAGACAAGTTTTAACGGAATTTAAAAGCAAAATTGAAGAGGTTAAACATACTAATCGAGAATTTAAGAATAACAAAATGTCGTCAATTTCTTTTCGATGACAGGTAAACATTTGGCATAAAAGTTCAATTTTATATATGTTAAAAATAAATTAGAATTTTTTGTCAAGACAAAAATAAAAATACCATTTCACATCAAGAATCGATTTTATCCAACTTTTGAGCGAATACCGAGTGAAATGGGCGAGTAAATCCAACGGTCCCTATTAGTACAAGTGAACCTCTTTATTTAATTTATATTTACGAGCTTTCTAAACCAAACTGCAAATAAGATACAGCATCAAATATCTCATTAAACTTGAGCTGATTATTATTATTATTATTATTTATATCTTTTTCTTTGTACAGTAAAAATATTAAATATATTTTATTGACAGTCTCACCAATAAACGGCCAAATCTTTATAATTACAATAAAAACGTGAAATTTATTTGATAATTAATTTGTATATTGTGTTAATAATGATTTTATTTAAACATTCCCTCTAACTGATTAGGATAACCCTTTGTGAACAATGCATTTGTCCAAAAGAAAATAAATTAAGTATACTGTTGCAATTTTGTTTGGGTGTGTGTCACAATCCTTGCCCTGGCGCTACCAGACCTCTGTACGCTAATGACTGTAGCCACTGGGTGTTGACCTCAAGGTCCACTTATATATTATTATTATTATTATTATTATTATTATTATTATTATTATTATTATTATTATTATAAACGTAATTTTTAGTGGGAAGACGTTTTTCAGTTGGTATCTCTGTTTTTTATTTTATTAAACAGTGAAATTAATAACCGACCTAAATTGAGAAGTCCTGAGAAATAACGTTTGTTAAAAATCCTTTCAAATAATATATATATATATATATATATATATATATATATATATATATATATATGTGTGTGTGTGTGTGTAAGAAATATACAGCTTTCGTTGGGACTTTTCTATATTTATATTTTCGTAAGCCAAACATGATTAAGGTAATGTAAACAATAATGTCGGATTATTATTATTATTATTATTATTATTATTATTATTATTATACAGATTGCGGCCAAAATGTCTCCCACATAAGGATAAGATCTGTCGCACCCTGTACATTCGTCTTTAATACCAGATACATGCGTTTGAGTAAGCATTACCAGTTTTTTTAGACCAGTGAAATTAATGTTCACCAACTGAGAAAGTTTTATTAAAGAATATATACAGCTTGTTTGAAGTTATTATGCAAATCACATAAACCTCAATAAGTCGAAATTGCTTTTGAAAATTTGTGTCAAATTGAATTTGAAATGAAATTTTTAAGCGAACTACTTACGAACACTACTCTCAACTACAGCACCATCTCCATAAACGGCACAGATCTTTTTTGCTGTTCGTACAGTGTTTTTTCCCTTTTCGGAAATAAAAGAGCATCAAATGACAAAAAAGCATTTCATTTTCCCTTATTTTCAATTTTAACGTTAAACATCAAAAACATCACAAAGGAATAGATTAGAAATGAATGACAAAACACAATTATTTTTTAGATTGGATTCTTGAAGCCTAATTTTCAAATTAGACGTTTTTATATCGGCCAATATATATATATATATATATATATATATATATATATATATATATATATATATATGCAGCATAGTAGCGAATAGAAATTAAAAATCCGAAGTTTTGGTGGATTTACCATTATTAATGTAAGCTCAGTTTAATGAGAGCCATATCTACAAACATTAGCTCTCCTTCAGTATGGGGGAAGAATCATTACTTGGTGCGTGAGGTGCCCCCCAAAATATCGTGAACCCCCACTTCAAATTCGACCGTAAGTCATATTCCGTTAGAATGGGTGCACGGATAAAACCCTTGTTGCAGTAGGTGCCCTTTGACATCAATTCAGGAAGTCACGAAATGTTGCAGTCGCTGTTTCTAGTTAGACAAAAAAAAGTAGTGGCAACTGAAATTTTCATATGTACATGGCGGGTGTAAAGAAACGGAATAGATTTCAACAAGGCGATATTTTATATCTTGGTTTTTATATAGCAGAGTAAAAATAGAGAAAACACACATAGGTACCTCCACTTTTTCGCGGGAAAACAGTATAGCGTCATGAAAGAGGTCACGAACTTAATAAAAATAAAGTATTATCGTCAAAATGTTTATGTTTTATTAAGATGAAAGACCAAAGTATTTTTTAATTATTTCTTGAAATTTTTAAATTTTTTCTAAAACGTTCGAAATTTTAGTTAAAATCTTGTTTTGTTTAAGTCATCGAGTTTGTCATAATAATGACATTGACTTTTTTGCGCTTTTTTCTGTTGAAAATACATTGATCTGGAAATTCTTGTAAAAAATCAAATAATTGTCCGATTTTAATAAAATTTTCAGAACTTATTCACATTTTGAAATTTTTTTTTTAGAAAATTTTGGTAAAAAATATTTTTCTTTACATATGTTACACCGCACTTACTTAATTTCATGAAATTTCGCAAAAAAAACTTTCTATTTCCTGAATTTTTTATTCGTTAAAAGTAGGACACCTTGGAGAATCTAAATCGCCTAATCTTTTTTCAAACTTGCACTGAACTGAAAATCTGCTCTGAATTGAAAAATAATGAATGCAATAAAACTATGACATTATTTAATTAGAAAGCTTTTAATTGCTTTTGTACATAAGTTATATTAAGGACATTATTGTCGGAAGAAACTTAAAAAAAAGTTTTTTTTAATTTTAATTATAATATATATATATATAATATATATATCATAATTATATATTATAGTATTTTAAAATTGTGTAAAATGTTGTATTGGGCTATTCCCTGGATGTGATATAGTAGTAATTAAGTGGAAACGAAATTTACGAAACCAAAATTGAAAATTTTTACCTACGTTTATTAATAAACGTAGGTAAAAATTACTAGGTAGTTAAAAACCATAAAAAACTGCGTTCACTTAGATTTCTTAAATTTTCTATCAATTCTAGCAAGCCATACTAGCTGTCATATTGCTTCATCACTCAATCGGCCATCCATTATCGCCTCAGATAAGCCATGATAAGCAGGACCAATCATTAAATAAATGGTTGTATATTACTTTTTATGCTATAAGTAATATTTATTTCAAATCAGATTAATTTAACTTTAAATTTTCTAATTTTACTCAACTAACGTGTCAAAAATATATATATATTTTTGAAAGAATTTTAAAATCGATAATTTTTTTGTTTAAAATTTTAAGAAATCAAAATTAAATTTGACATTCCAATCTATATAATTTCTATCTGAAATACATCAGAATATATTACAAGAAATAATAAATTTAATCATTTAGCTTTCAATTAAAGCTAAAATGAAATCTTCAAGAATGTTTTTTCATTTTTAAAAATTCACATTAAACTTTAGGTATCGACAATTTATGCCGAAATAGTCGCGGTAGCTACATGAGTATGAATATAAAAGAACGATATTGAAAGTTTGGAAATACGTGGCTAATACACGTATGTGCGTGAAAGTTCAGTGATTAAGGCGAAATGCTTCCCTATACTCGGGAACAGGGTTCCGTTGGAGTTATCACAGGAAGTTTCTCGGTTTTACAGGTACTTGACAGCGCTAACTAACGACTTTTTAGCAAATATGGCGAAGCTATATGGGATAACGCACACCCTAAAAGCCACATCTTTTTGTGGGTTTACAATTATTATTATTCGCTCCCAGGCAATAGCTGTCGTTCCTATAAGTAGGTGAAGTATCGGGAGGATTGAATTGTTTCGACCCTTTTGCCGCATTTGGAACGATGTAGGCGTTCTGATAAATGCAAAACTGCATTTATATGATATCTCGGTTTTACATATTTGCATACACTCATACACACACAGACAAACATTATACATAATATTAAAGGATTTTTAGAACACACAAACTGAGGTTTATATAGTGAATATATTTTTCATGTATAAATTACCTCAAGATTTCCATCGATTTATTTGGAATATTTTCGTTCTAGATCTTTTGTTGTTTTATTCATGTGCTATTCACCTACAACGTGTTCCTAACTGAAATCATTAAGGTGTGTCCTAATAATCATGTTCGATGTTCTAACACTGTCCTCAAATTGCATACCATGGCCGAAAAATACTCGCACGTTATGTGGGTCGAAATATAAGAAAGCAAAGTAAAATGATATTTCTCACTTTTTTCTTTTTCCCAATGTAAGTCCATGATTCAAAGCATTAGACGGCTAGGGAAATGAAATGACCTCTGGGATCTTTTTTTTTTCAGTCGAGTTCACCCTAAGCAAGGCATTAAATCCACTAAGACACAAGGGCGTAGAAGAACTAGAAAACAGAAACATTACTAACAAGCGAGAACAATAGAAGAGTAATCAGGAAGACAAGATAGCGATTGACATTGCATTTAATTTTTTGAAGATTAAAGTTGACTGAAAAGCGTGGAGCCGGAAGAGAGTTCTACAAGCGAGAAGCGTGAAAAAGAAACTGTTAGCATAGAACTTACGGGTACATCTAACCAACTCGACTGTAAATCGATGAGACATAGATGCCAGTCTAGTACTGCACTTAATAAAGTCTAGGTAACATGGCGAAGAACTCGTCCGAACAATTACCATGAAAGTATTTAAGTGGCAATTTTCCTGTGTGGAGTTAAATCTGTCTCTCTGATTCTCCAGCACATACTGTCTTGTACTGACTCTTCCCTGTAGCATTTCCTTCGGCCTAAAACTGAAACTAGTTTGCGTATCCTCAAGCGCGCATGCGTGACAAACATCCGCGATAATGGCTTGAAGAAAACGCCTTTTCATCCTACTGTCTGAAGTGTATTGGATAATCGAAGTTGACTCGGCAGTGACAAACGTCGTCACATCCACCTAGTTGCAGTAACGTATTTTGGGGGCTTTTTGCACTGTATATCCTCGTGTATAAGCCGATCCGAATATAAGCCGGCCTCCTTATGATTACGGTTTTCTTTTGTAGTAAAGCCTAGAATGGCCTGCAGTTTTCTTTTGTAATAAAGCCTAGAATGGCCTGCAATTTATCAGTAATCTTAATGTATCGGCAATTACTTAAAACAATAAACCGTATCAAGTTTTGTTACATCACTACATGGTGTCTGTATAATTAGTATTATATAAATATGTTCAACTTCTGGAGCAAATCATCGAATGACGGAGCATCTGTATAAATACAAATCAATTGGAACATTTAGTAAATTAAAATTAACGAACCATTCAAACAATTGTTGGAGGAAAATGAAAACATAGATAGGGACTGTGACTACTAAACATATTCTGTAAATACTTCTAAAATATAATTTAAAAAGTGTTTCATTATAAAACAATCACTCCACATATTTGATTCTCTTTTACATAGATGTTGAAGTGGGTTAAAATCGGCAAAATATTGAATTTGAATATAAGCCTAACTTGAATATAAGTCTACAATTTTTCTCACATATTTCTTAGCTTATATTATATATTTTATAGTAATTAAAACTTCCGTGCCTCTATATCCACTTCAAAAGGCCGAAAAATTGTGACCGGATCATATTTTCTTACAATCTTAACGAGCAATCCTCTATCGCTATTTCCATGGAAAGTGCTCAGACGAACTACATTTCTTTGTTCCACCAGTTCTAACCTTCATGGCTAACACCCGCCGCGTTATGCACATTGTAGTGACCCGCCCTTATTCCCTTCGTATTCCATTTGTGAGATGTAAGTTCCACTCGAGCAGCTTCTTCCCGCTGTTTTGAGGAACCGATTCCCATAAGGATGCTTCCCCGTGCACTACAATCTTAACTTATTCAGAAGCGTCTAGGGTTAACCGTTATTTTCCTCACATATCCCATATACTGTGCCTATAACTCTGTAACCCTCTACCTCGAGTTGCCTCGAGCATTGTATAGGGTATTATATATTATAGGGTATTTTTACATATAGACATTTACTTTATAATATTATATATTATAAGGTATTTTTACATCATTGCAAAAAAAAAAAAAAAAAAAATACGAGAAAGTCTATTATATTTACATGGATACATGACTAAATGTAAATACTGGAGTTTGTTATCCAATGGATTTTTCCCGAAATGTTATCTTTATCAATCATTGGTTAAACTTTCTCAGTTGTTGAGGTTAACGGGACAATAGTAATAATATTGTAGTTGGAAAGAAACACCCATATTGAACATTCTACAAGAATAGAAAAAATCAAAATTAGATAACAATTTTATTTTCTATATTCTGTGGTGATTCACGTTATAATCTAAAGTTGGCCTGTATTTAAACAGAGCAAGGAAAGAGTTTGTTTAAGAGGAAAACTAAAAACTAAAAAAAATAAAAATCGAAAAAGGTACAAATCTGTGTTGAAACATTTGTGAAGATTTCTTTTGTGTATCTTTATGCTCAATGCTTTTAAAAGAAAAAATTATTTTTTAATGTTTTTTTTTTATTATACTAGAATTTTTGCAACATCCTGATGCGTGTTGAACTCCTCACAGTATTTAGTATTGTTGAAGTTATCGCTAACATATTTTTGAGATTTACAAACTCTACGTTTCGTTCAATTTCGCAAACCAATCTGATTTGTTTCGAAAAATACTTTGACAAAAACCCTACTTCGGTTTTATGAATTTCTTTCGTTTAATTTTATAGGACTTCATGGTAAACAATATTTTTAAGACAATTTATTTTTTCCTTTTTAACAGCGAATAATACATTCTTAGGATTTCTAACTCTTAAGCATGCAACATAAAACTGACCATGCGTAAATATTTCTTTCTGGAGCCAAATTACAACTTTTAAAGCGTTTGGCATTGTGATTTGTTTATAGTTCTTGCAAACGCTGTGCGAACTGGAAACTGGATTCTTGTTTATATAAAAACTCAAAGAAAAGATATGCAAAAAGCAATATTGCATTTTTATAGAATAAGTATTTGTTATTTTAATCATTAAATTGTTTTTAAAATAGTGGAAGTATTTTGTATGCTAAATAGTAAAACTTTTAATTTTTCAAAAAATATGATGAAAATTTATAGTACTAAGCTACATACCCTAGTAAAACCAACTGTACTTTGTATCCCCTTACCTTTTTGCACTTCTCTCCAAAATTTGGTTTTGATCACTCAATGTATAGCTATTTTAGAGGGTGTGACGGACGGACTAACGGAAGTCACACAATTTTATATATAGATTGTTGTTTATATATAGCTTTAGTTGTTATACTCATTTCAGTGTTATATATTTCGGCATTCTTCATGTGTCTGCCAAACTCAGTAACTTTCTCTGAATTTTGAACCGAAAGCTACCAGAAGTTTCATATAAGCGAAATATCACCTACCAAAGACTAACGGACGAAACCCGCAGAATTCAAGCTACATATAGCAAATGACACTATCATAGATACATTTGGCGAAAAATCCTTCAGTTCGGATATGTTGAATGGCCATGGAAAATTGACGCCGGAACCACTGTCTCAGTGTTAATTTCCATGATTATTCACCATAGTCAAGGTGCAAATGTCGATTCTTGGAGCAGATTTTCTGTTTCATTTCAATATTTTAGTTAATATTGCCGTTTGGGCGCTAGCAGATGTTGTAGACACGAGTATGGTAGCACAAAAGAACAAACGAAAAACAAGTCAGGCGAAAGGAAAAGAAAAAAAGAATTGTTAATATAAAATTCTTCGTATTGCGGAAGGTCTCTTTGTGGGCGAGGGAAGCGACTTGGAGGAAGAGTAGAGTTGGTGGGACCTGGAGATGATGGGTTTGTCGAGTCTGTTGCTCGAGGTCATCGGTGATGATATGAGAGCTAACCAGGCGTCGAGAGCTAGCCCATTCACCGCCATTCTCAGTCGTTTATGAGCGGCTTTCTTAAAAGCAAACGTTGTGACTCTTAATCTCATCTTTTTTTCGTGATTTTTGGTTGATGGCAACTTTTATGATTGGCTTCTTTTATGGTGTATTTTATATTTTTAAGGGGATTTGTTTTGTGGGCCGGATGTGATGCACGGAGCCACTGCGTAGAGGATGACATTTTTTTTTTTATTTCTGGTTTTGTTTTCTTAGTGTTCACATCCAGCCGACATATTGAGAGAATCAGAAGGAGTTCTAAATTGAACCGGAGTATAACACAGATAACGTGATGAGATTTAAATTAGCATGAATTCGCGCCAGTGACATATCAACAAGCATTAGCGTTATACTCCCACAGAACAATTTTTATTTTTTTGTAAGACATTCTTTTGCTAGAAACCAGATATCCTATCTCATGTATTGACTTTCTATTCACTAGAAACATTATTATTCGTCTGTTACCTCTTCCTCTTTTTTCCTTCACTTATCCAAATCGCGTTTACTACTACAAGGCAATGAGGGTAACGATGAGACGCAGAAGTTTCTCTCAGCACGAGAGCAACAACGTTTTTTTTTTTTTTTTTTTTTTTTTTGTAACTGGCACGAATAACTTTTGCGTAAAGTGTTAGAATGGCGTCATACATTCAAACACTTAAATTTCCGCAACACATACAATTCTAATGTTAGAGGCAGTATTTATCAATTATGTATGTTGTCATAAAATCTTAAATTAAGAAAAAAATCAATAAGATGAGATATAATACTTACAGCTTTGTATCTTTAAATTATCGGCTGCTTTTTAAATGTCACTGAACATTTTTTTATGTTGATTATTACTATTACACAATTCAAATAAGTTAACTTACCCAAGCATAGATTCAAGCATACATATTTTAGATTATTAAAGTACTGAGTCATATTCGTTACATAATGATTCTTTTATCTGTTTTATAACATTTATATATGAAGTGAAAATAAACATGATTTACTTCTTTATTTAAACCATAAAAATAATTAAATGATCGAAGAACTAACCCCGGTTTTGTTTTAACCAGGGGAGCTAATTCATTTACTACTGTTAACTTGATTTCTTTTCTTTTTCTTTTTTTTTAATTTTGAGTACAATCGTAATAAACACAAGTCCTTAAAATCATTATTTGATGATATACAAAGGGATGCTGAAAAGTTGTTGATATCTGACCAAAAGACTAAATCCTTTTTGGTTTTCAACACCCCATAAAAATATATAGAACAAAGTAAGGACGTATTTTTATTTAACCATAATTTAAAATAGATTTTTAATAATATAAAATAAATATCAATTTAAACGAGGTTAATTTCTCCGCATAAATGCATTTCAAAATATCCGAAAAATTTAATGTAGTTTTCATAAGAAAATCAAATAAAAGCTATTTTTTAATGAAATGGGCAGGTATGATGCTAAGATGACCTCCGATTACCTTGGGGGAAAGAAACAGGCAAAATAAAAGTAAGCCGGTCATTGCTGGCTAAGTAAGGATCAAGTATTTTAGGATTAATCAAGGGTTAAGTAAGGATCCCGCCCATCGCCTCTTCTTTTAAGAATTTTCATTCTACGTGATTGCTTCAGACTAATTTCTACTGCGATCAGTTCATTTTTGTACATGTCAAATTCATCTATGGAATACATTCGAGATTGTTGTAATGCTCACGTTAAATGATAGCCGAGAAATGTTTCGGGACTCAATGAATATGCTTTCCTCTCAAATCGAACCGTTGAATCATTGGAAGAGGCATGTAAACCTAAAAAATAAAACAAAAAATAAAAAGAAAACATTTATGTCATTTCACGTAGTCAATTTTCAATTAGTAAAAGCAAATTATTACGCTTTAGACTCAAATCGAAAGTCTAATACATTCTTTTTGCAATAAAATAATTCATGCTAAAGCCTGAATACATAAAATTGGTAAATAATACAGATATATGACTCTGCAAAAATTAAAACGTTGAGAGACTTAAATATAGCAGTTGCAACGAGATTTTAGCGAGGTCATCATGTGAATAACGTGATTAGAAGTAATCTGAAAAAAAAAAAGAACGAACAACTTAAGCACACACATTCATTTTCTGCCGATCTTGACACGACAGATGTGCCACAAATGTGCTTTCCTAATTTAAAGTCGAATTTTTATTTCTCCTGGGTTAGTTTGTGAAACTCGCCAAAATTTATTGTGAACGGCCATTAAATCATTTCCACAGACACAAGCTAAAAAACCATTAATTTATCCGCGAGACCCGTGTGGAGTGTATATTTTCAGGATTCCAGCTGCATATGCTATGTTGACGAGCGACTTGCTCGTCGCTGTTGTAATGATAAAGCGTTGAACAGGCAGGCATCCTTAAACGAAAAACAATTTATTCGCATTTCATAGATCGTCGACAAATCAAAGTCTAAAATTTGGCAGCATGGACAACTGTGAAAATCAGGTTAATAGAAGGCCTAAATCTAGAACACCGCCGGTTGCCTATGTGATAAGCCTGTTTGCTTTGTTATCTATACTCTGTGAAGGTTATGATATGGGTGCGTCGTCGGGAGCCCTTCTTCTGGTGCAGGAATCAGGCTCGATAACCTTGACTCCATTGTGGCAACAAATGGTAATGGCAGCCCCTCTACCAACGACCACTTTGTTCACACTGATTGCAGCACGTGTGAGCGACAGGTTTGGTCGAAAGAAAGCTTTGATGATGTCTTCTTTTTTCTTTACACTTGGAGCAGCCGTCACAGTATGTTCAAATAACAGACAGATAGTCTTACTTGGACGACTCGTACTTGGATGTGGATACGGTGAGAATAACACACTTGAATCTTCCTTTGTTAAAAATTATGGTTGATTTTGCCTTACTACATGGGTGAATCAATAAGTCTGTGGTCGGACTCATAGTTAATAACTGAATTTTGATTTGAAATTTTCACTGTATAATGTTTGATTATGTCATTAATATTCACCAGTGAATACAAGAGATTATATTGAAAAATGAATATTCCTTCTGCAAAATGAATGATTTTTTCATCATTAGGCTACAGACTTATTGATGTACTTATATATTCACAACTGAATTAAGTGCATTGACAAGGAAGGATATTATGTTGAAAAAGGAATATTCCTTGTGTAAAATGAATAATTTTTTCACCATTAGGCTACAGACTTATTGATGTATCTATATATTCACAACTGAATTAAATTCATTGATAGGAAGGATATTATGTTGAAAAAGGACTATTCCTTATGCAAATTAAATGCTTTTCTCATCATTAGGCTACAGACATTGATGTACCTATATACTCACAACTGAATTAAGTGCATTGACAAGGAAGGATATTATGTTGAAAAACGAATATTCCTTGTGTAAAATGAATGCTTTTCACATCATTAGGCTTAAGATTTATTGATGTACCTATATATCCACCACTGAATTAAGTGCATTGACAAAGAAGGAGATTATGTAGAAAAGTAAATATTTATTGTGTACAATAAATGCTTTTTATTACCATTAGGCTCTGCATTTATTGATTTACCTACGTATAACTTGTATTACATTTGACTCTTGTGAGTGCGTATCTGGAAACTGACGTTCAGAATATGACATTGAACAGGCGGGTTCAAATTTCGATTGCAGTTACAATTTCGACACTGATCTACTTTGGTAAAACATATATCTAAATCTCTTAGTATCTTGTTTCATTGTTAGCCTTTGTGATCATAACTTTTTCGTAATGGCTGCCATTATTGTTATTACCACTCCGATAAAATTGTCAACCTACATTTTATGACATTATAATTACAAAGTGATGAATGAAAATCTAATGCAAACCTAAATTCTGGGACATACATTTTTGCCCATAAGTCTGTATAATACTTGTTAACGACTTGGAACGTAAACCTTCAAGGCACTTACACTCTATTCGCTTTAGTACTTGGAATTAAGGAAAGCTAAAGGCCACTCTGTACAATGAGACAAGTATAATTTGTGCAGTCACGTACGAATAATAATAAAAAAAACAACAGGCAACTGCACAGGTGACACATCGAGTCGTCGCCAGTGGCCAGCTTTCTTTTCTTTGGGATGGCTCCAAAGCACAAAGAGGTTTACACGAACGGTCGGGGGAAGCATATTTTGTGTACATTGAATCCATTGTTAAGTCAGCTGCTAAGAAAGTTGGATCATTGTGTCGTCCGAGAGAATTTTACTCTCCAGAATCTATCTTACATATCTATAAGTCCACCGTTCGTCCACGCTTAGAATATTGTTGCCACATATGGTCCGGTGCCCCTGCTATTTATCTTGTGTTCCTTGATAAAATCCAAAGAAGAATCAGCAATATCGTTTCTGATCTGGTGTTTCGGCTCCAGTCGCTTTCCCACCGCCGTAAGGTTTCCTTTTTGTGTTTTTTCTATAAATACTTTCATGGTATTTGTTCGGATGAGCTCTTTCCTATGGTACATAGACTTTTTGAATTTAAACGCAGTACTAGACTGGCGCCATGGCCTCATCATTTTACAGTTGAGCTGGCTAGATGTAGCCGTAAGTTCTATGCTAACAGTTTCTTTGTCGCACTTCTCGCTTGAGGAAATCCCTCCCGGTTTCATGTTTTCAGCCAACTTTAATCTTCAATCTACTGCTCTCCTGATAACTCTTTCCTCTTCTTGCTCATTATTAATGGTTCTGTTCCTAATTCCTCCAAACCCTGTAACCCCTTGTGTCTTAGCGGCTTTACTGTCTTGCATGGGGTGATGCCGATTAAAAAACAAAAACATAATGTACATCAGTTGTATTCCTTTCATAAAGGTTTTAACAAATGTCAAAAACTGCGATATAGATTTGTCCGACACTGATCTGGCAGATTTTCATGAAATTTGTTAATTTTGTCTCATGCCGTGAAATTGTCATATATTGATTCAAGAAAAGAGTTGTGTTTGGCGGTTGATGCTTCTTTCATTGGCTTGGGTTATGTTTTATATGAAAATATCAACGACAAGTGGAAGTCAGTTTCTTCCATTTTTTTTTAAACGAAATTATCACTTACGGACGCCAGATAAAGTACTTTTGTATGATTCGGCGGTACGATATTTTCGCGAGTTATTGGAGATTGGAGTTTCACACATTCCACATTGTGACTGATAGGCACATTCTTGACGATCAGAGATTAGCAGCTGCCCTCTCTTCCGTTCTAATCCGAACTTCCTAGTGGGGAAAATGACTGGTATCATTCAATGCCTCTAAAATCAAAATGGTTACATTCCATCGCCGCCAATCAGATCCCGAACTACCGCCAGTCACGATAAACGGGTGTACCGACGATATCGGGCCTCAAACTCATACTCGACCTCAAGTAGAACTCCTATATACGATAAATCGCTAAAGATGCAGGTAAAATGATCGGCTCCCTGTATCGCTCCAGTAAGTACTTGACTCCTCATGCTATCCTCCAACTTTATAAGAGCCAAGTCAGTCAGAAAATGAAGTACTGTTGTGATATTTGGGCAGGAGCTACCAAGACATCACTTTCCAGTCTTCATAGAGTTCAAAGCGTGTGCGAGTCCCTTGTTGGCGGAGTGTGGAAAATCTTTCACTGCTTTATCGCTATTACCAAGGAAAGTGCTAGGATGGAACTGAATCTTCTTGTTCCACCAGGTCTGAACTTCACGGCTAGGACCCGACATGCCACTTACATTGTAGTAAATCAACAACATTTCCTCCGTATTCCATCGGCGAGAAGTAAGTTCCACTCAAACAGATTCTTCTAGCGAACCACTGTCCTATGGAACAGACACTCAAGAGGATGTTTCCCCGATTACTAAAATCTTAAACTGTTCAAGTGTAGAGTCAACCGTTACATTCCCTTCCTATCCATATAAACTACCACTTGACGTAAACCTCTACCTCGAGTGGCCCCCGGGGCCTCATACAGTGTAAGCCTTAATGTAAAAAAATCAAATTAGGACAAATACCTGCCGTGGGAGGTAAGAATTTGGATTGAGTTAGTTTATCTCATCTGTTTTATTACGGAACGGAATAACATTCTTGTGGATATTATGTCTTAAAGCATCAATGCCCTTTTAACTTTTGTATGAAATACTATGGATCTGTCGAAAAACAGGAAAAAGGATCAGCAACTACAGGGTGCCCAGTAAAAAAGCGGTAAATTTAGAAAGATGTGAAACAACAGTCGGATGTTCTTTGAAATGTGTGATAACGCTCAAAATCAAAGGACAGAACGAAAAACGAAAGTTGTCTGTAAATAACCTTTAAATGACGAGTTACATCATCGAGCAGCTATTAATCAATCATAATAGAACACATCACAGTTAATCGAGAGTCGACTGATGATTCAAGGTCATGAATATTCAAGAAATTTATTCAAGTTTATTCAAGGTCAATTATTCCTGAAAGATAAAAATGTGATAATAAATTTGTCTGATTTTTTACTGGGCCCCCTGTATAATAATGTTTCTTTGTCCTTGAAAGTGATTAAAATTCGTCTTCTTCACAACAAAATGAAAATTGTGTGTGACACCGGTCAATCCTTGCGGCGTATCTTTTTCCTCACACTTCATAATTTATTTCAGTATAGTGCAAACGCCTCCATTAATCATTTCACGAATAGATTTGTTTGGTGGCGTATGAAGACGGATAGTCGGTTTTGGACAAAGACGTACGTTCAATGTCAAAAAGCTGAACTTGGAAAACACATTCATACACCTCCTGTTTTTTTTTTTTTGTCACTCGATAAGCGGTTCACCGATTTGAATGTCGAAATTACGGAGACCCCGCATCACTGTGAAGGTGATACCTATTTGCCAACATATATTAATAATTTTTCTTGTTGGTGGAAAACATTTCCATGGCGGATATTTATAGTTTATATTTATAGAACGGGTACCCCTTTGTCGTTAGCGCGGAGAGGAGTGGGTAATTCGATCTACAACTTTTGGGTAGTAAGAGAATCCTGAAGTAAATAATATAATAGAAACGTTTCGCCGCAGTTTTGAAGTCAGTTCTTATATTGAGCTATTCTAATTGGCTAGAGTGCTTTCTCTTATTCTATTAGTCCTTCTAGGACTTCATATAGAAGTCAAGGATAACATCCAATTTTCGTATGACGAAATGGTGTATGGCACAATGCTCAGACTTTCTGGACCTCATTTCCTTCATAGACAGCCAGGATAGCGTACTTGACATACAAGCCTTCTATGCACAATCACGAATCCCGTAACTCCTTAGGGGTACTATCTTGGTGTACTTGGCAAACAACCCTTTCCTGCACGATCACGAATCCCGTAGGGGTACCATCTTGGTGTACTTAGCATACAACCTTTCCCTGTACGATCACGAATCCCGTAGCCATGTAGGGATACCATCTTGGTGTACCTGACATACAACCCTTCCCTGCACGAACACAAATCCCGTAATCCCATAGGTGCACCATTCTACTGCAGCTATAGCAACAGTGGTGTTTCTTGGGCAAGACAGCCAGACGGAAAGCAACCCTCTACAGGCTGTTTTGAATTCACAGTTGTCCTTCTAGACCGGTTGCTAACTTATAGGACCCAGTCTGTCCTGCTATTTACCCATAGCTGGGAGGGAGAAGAGACGGATTCATACCTTTTCCAAGGGTATTTGCACGTAAGTGAATGCAATTAACTCGAGTGGAATTCGAACTCGGTACTTCGATTCCTCAATCCGAGCCGCTATCCGTGCTGAGTCCCAAATCCTCAAACACGCCGAAACTTTAAAACTTTTGAAAATATATTTTTGTACGCCATTCTGCTAAGTCCCACACCCTGTATAGAGGCCTCTTTAACATCCTCAAAACGCGTGTACTTTACTGTGCGTGTTAAAAATTTAGTCCGGAATATTTCTTTGAACAAGCTGAAACCTACCTTCTTGGGTGCTACATTTTGGCGTGGACATTCCACTGATTTTTCCATCACATAATAGTACTGGGTATTCCCAAATTGACTGACGCTGTCTAATCGCCATGTTAGATGACACAAAATGTTGATTGTCTTAATGTTTTTTTCATTTCAGTTACATGTATCGGGATTAGTATTGCTGGCTGACTCGAACTTACTCAGACTTTTTAACACATTTTATATGTTTATTTATTTCGTGTAGTTTTTACGCATATTCTGTGTTAGTTTTCAGTCAATGATATTCCTGACGCCATAGATTCCCAAGTTGGCATCTCCGTATACGACACTACAATTTACTTCTGCCTCAAAAACAAATCTAGTGTCGCTGACAAAACTAACCTGGCCGCTCGTCTTAAAATGAACCTCCAATCGGTTGTTAATTGGGGAAAGAATTGGCTGGTCAACTTTAACGCCTCAAAAACTAAACTACTCTCTATTAATCATCATAGAGATCCCCCCCCATTAGAATGTCTGAAAGTCAACTTCTTGAGAGCAACTCTCTGTGTCTGCTCGGTCTCACGTTGACTGCTGACCTGAGATGGAACAAATACATTGAGTCAATTGCTTCGTCCATCGCGAGGAAAGTTGGCTCTCTGTGCCGCGCCAGGAAATTTTTATCCTCGGAATCGATACTTCAAATATACAAATCAACCATTCGCCCTTGCATGGAGTATTGCTGCCATATATGGTCTGGTGCACCTTCTGTTTACCTCGGAGTTCTTGACAAGATCCAGAGGCGGATATGTAATATAATTGGCCCTGATCTGGCATCTCTATATTTATCAATCCACCCACGGGGATCGAATGTGGCACTAGGCCGTTTTAATGTGGGTATCCCCGAGCCCGTATGCTCGGCCAAAAATATGGCCTTTCTGAACCCGCCTAGACGGGTTCAGGCCCTGTCAACCTCCCCGGACGAAACCTTGCCCTTCGGCAAAGCCTCGTCCGGGTTCCCCTCTGCTAATGCAGAGAGTTCGAGAGTCTGTCTGGCATCTGGCATCTGGCATCTCGTCTACAGTTGCTCTCTCACAGACGCGCCGTCGCCTCTCTCTGTCCTTTTTACAAATACTTTCATGGTAATTTCTCCGATGAGCTGCTTTCACTGGTTCCCAGACTTCATGAATTCAAGTGCCCTACGAGGCTGGCATCCCGCTCTCACCCTTTCACTGTAGAAACTTTTAAATGTAGCCGTCTCTTCTACTCCAATAGTTTCATACCACGCACCTCTCGCCTGTGGAACACCGTTCCCTATTACTGTTTCCCTGAGAGCTATAATCGCCAACTATTCAAATGTAATGTCAATCGACATCTCCAGTTACCTTGATCTATCCACTATCCCTCTCCTCATCCTTTCTTCTATCACTCCTATCTGCTCTCGCTCCAAATCTTCTGCAACCCCATGCATCCCAGTGGCTTCACGCCTTGCTCGGGGCGTAATGCTTAAAAAAAAGTTTCATCGGCACAAATTTGTTTAGGTTATTACTCTCCTTTATTGTAGCGCCTTTGTCCATAAGTGGCAGGTTTTTTTTAATCTGTTTTGGGTAGGAGTACTTGTTGCTTTACAAAACTTAATTACCTGTGACTTATGCACATCTCAAAGTGCAGTGTCCTGTGATAATCTGGCGAGAGGCGCGAAATGTAGGTCGTTTTGTCAATTGAATCCCATCCGTCAGAGCGACCTTATGTCTACACAGACTTCCATTTTCTATCGCCTGATATATGCCGCGATAAAATCACTGGCATGAAAACACGTCCAAGTTAACTTATCTTGTTTCATTTCTCTTTTCCGTATCTGCTAGTGTATAATAGGTGTGTTTCCTGGTGTGTCGCATTCATGTTCTGTACTGTAAGGATTTTTCCCGGTTGCGTGTGTGTTTTTTCTCGGCAGTGTAAGTGGAATAAAAAACAACAAAGCCTGAAAATAACCGTTCAACAGCTTTTATTAATGGTTGAAAAAGAGTGCAAAATAGTAGTATTTTGCTTTGAAAAATAGGGTTTCCCAGTTAACAAAGTTCTTCAGTTGAAGAGAGATTTTTCTCTGCTAGTGCCCACGGAAGAAACTTGAAACTTGGAACTGCTACGACAGGCCTCGTCTTTTGCAGCAAGGGTTGTGTGTAGTTTTCCTTTGGTATATGCCTCGAAGGGAGATTTATTCGCCGGTTTCCGTAGGAGGAACGAGAAATCTGACGCCAAGCTACCAGAACAAGCCTCGTCTTCTGCAGCAAAGGTTTTGTGCATTGCTTCGAGCTGGGCTTGAAGGTAGAGATCAATGAAAGTGAAAAAATTGGAAAGAGCGGGCCTTGAATATACAGGCCGCTAAAATGGAAAATGGAAAATGGAAAAGAGAGCTGGCCGTGAGGTAGAGGCAGGTGAAAATGAAGATGAAAAAAATGCCGAATAGAGCTCGGTCAAGGTTTTTATGACCCCTTGGACTTCCGGTTGTACCCTGCTGATTATTGCTACTGAATCGAGCAAAGTAAGGAAGCCCCCAGATGCCAAAATAGCCAACAAGTGAGATAGTTTTTATAGTACATATGTAGTTGAAGTGGGTTCTCTCAAACAATCATACATGTCTGATTGTAATCCTCTATGGACAAGGTGTTTCCATATCGCAGGTACGGTAATAGTTATGTTGGGATATGGAAGTTAAATTAATCTCCACTGGCCAATCCTAAAATAATAGCAAGGGAGGAAAAGAAAGAGTGAGTACCTTGACATATGCAAACTACATATGGTTACTATATCCATTGTCAGTTTTTTTATATATAAACAAGGGAATTGGTTCTGCTAACGATTATGGTTTTGTTTCTTTCTTCAGGTTTTTCATCTGCTACCACTGCCATGTATATAGCAGAATGTTCACCTCATCACATTCGGGGAAGGTTTATTGGCATGAGTCAGCCATTTTTGACTTTAGGAACACTTTTGGCGACAGTCGTTTCTGGAATTTTCAGCTACAACAAAACAAATGGCTGGAGGTAAGTCATGTTTATTAACTCTTATGATAGTTTTTGGTGTCTTTACAAGAAAAGTGTATTTACAGTCATTTAAGTTCATTATTAAACTCTGCAAAGTCACAGGAAAAGATAAAGTAATAAGGAAAAGTATGAAGAATAAAAGTAAAACAAAATATGGGATGTTTAACGTCTTTTGAATTTCGTAAATGATTTTAAAAGAATTAGCATTTCTTTCTGTAGTGAAAACGAAAGACCGACTCCACTGAAAAAGATTAAAAGACAAAATGTCTTACCGACGCAAATAGTTCACACATGCCTTGCACGTAAAATATCCAAAAAAGGATAATAGCCGCTTCTTGTGTGAAATTATTTAAAGGCAATAAAGTAGTGCGAAACTTTTCGAGAAATACGAAGTAGACTCTATATAACACGGAACCAATTTACTGTGGGGACCGTTTGTTTCTTAGTCTTGCCTCGTGACTGGTGAATGGTGACTGAGCTGTTGTAGCTGGTGTGACTTGGAAGTAGTTCTAAGCCATTGTCGCTAACGCGAGTTGTTCCGAATTGCTAGTGAATTGTTTCTTTGGTGCCACTGACGGTAGAAACTTTTGTCCACAAATTTCACGTCACGTTTTACTTTAGAAAGAATTAAACTTATGTTTAAGCTATTCGATAAAGTACGACACGATGAACTTCCTCAAAGGTTAGGAGAGTTTGATCTACATAGAAAAGATAGTTGAATAAACTGTAACTTTTACTGGTGAAAACAAATTGTATGTGGATAGAGAACGAGTTAAGTACACAAAAATAGAAAGTGGAGTAAGGCATGTATTTTCTTACTGGATTTATTGCGAATAATGTTATTCGCACCGCGAGATGGTTTTTAAAGGTTTTTTAGACCTACCATGTTTACTATCGGCTACATAGACAACACAGTGTTGATAGATCGAAAAGAAAAAAAAAAAAAAAAAAAACTGAGATAAAAGCCGACGAAAGAAACTGTTGTGAACAGAATTTGCAGTCGCTATTTTGGTATATTTTTTATAAATGACTTTTTTTTTAAAACTGTAAAAGCATGAATTTTCAAATTCTCATATCGATGAGAACCAGCGACGTGACAAATTTAATCTCAAGCATATAGGTTACGCTATTAATTTGCACAACATATTAAAGATGTTTAAAAGGTACATGTGTTTTTTTATCTAGCTGATTAAAAAAAATCCCTCCAAATAAATTTTCTTACTATCAAATCCACGCAAAGGGTATTTAAACAATCAACAACATAACCACCTAATTTCCGTTTATCAATGCGCTTTTGAAAAATCTGTTTTGCTAAGTGAGACTATATTTAAAGACTTGTTTTTTTTTTTTTTTTACATTTACTGCATACACACTAAGTTACATATTTCGTTAACAAATTTAACAAGTAACACAAATTTTTTTTCAGGACAATAGAAGTCACGTGCATTGTTCATAATAACTTCGCATTTTGTTATAATTTGACCGTGATACAAACAACACTTGTATTCTGTACCTACCAAACAACTTTATTTTAGATAATCTATGCCTAATAATATTAGGTTGATGCAAAAATAATGACGTAATAATGTCGTTTTTTGACGTATTTTTAACGTCAAAACACGACATTATTACGTCATTATTTTTGCACCAACCTAATATTTTCTTTTGTGTAATACGTTTGCTTAAAAATTCTGTTGAAGAATGTAACATACATTAAGCTAATAAATAGCATTGTTGAATTTATTATTTCGTATATATGTTTTAAGTACTTGATCTATTTATGCATTAACTTTTTAGAGCTCGAAGAAAAATAACATTTATTCTTGAAAACATCATATCTAACATTTTATCATGTATTAGTTCTTTTAAATAAATGAAGAATTAAGCGTATGTATCACTATCAAGTAACAATACAAAGTATGGTATATAATCAATCAGACTGCAAATATATCCATTGTGTAATAAACACAGCTATTAATTTTAATCAAAGGAAAAGCATGGTTGTCAGTAAAAAGGACGGTCCAAGGTGTGACTTACATATCGGAAACATCAAATCCAAGTAAATACGGAAAAGTTGCTGTATAGTAATAAATGAAATTTGCTACATAGAAATCTAATTGTGAAGAGCAGTGGTTCCCAAACGGTGCCGCGCGCCTCATAGGTGCGACAGAAGAGGATAGCAGGTGAGGCGAAATGGTTGAAAGACAATCAAAGATTTAGAAACAGTTTTAAAAAATTCATATGCCAAATATAAATATGATTTCAAAATTTAAAATATTATTATGGATTCCTTGTAATTGCATGCATGATTCCAAGTATAAATAATTATTGACCGATTTTAGTGTGATAGTTTTGCTTTATATCAAGTATTAAGAATATATTAGATTGGTGCAAAAATAATGACGTAATAATGTCGTTTTTTGACGTTAAAAATACGTCAAAAAACGACATTATTACGTCATTATTTTTGCACCAACCTAATAGTAACCGCAGATTGGAGGAGGGAGTTATCAATTATAATGTCCTGACTTCGAATCCGCTGTTATCTTCCTTTAACACTCTCTGTGTTTTTTTTTTCTTAAATGCACTTTTTATCACATAAAATTTGGTGAGGCGCGAGCAAATTTTCATTCCGAAAATGTGACCCAGAGAAAATAAGTTTGGGAACCTCTGGTGTAGAGTAGTAATGAAAATGCTTTTCAGAAACTGATGAAGGTATTAGGTATTAGAAACGAAGAAAAAAGTTCTAGATTGATATATATTGTTTCATCTCCTATATGTTAGTGAATGAGGAACAATGTCATCAGAGATGAAGAAAAGACTTGTTATGAGAGATGTGTTTGGACCAAGAAATGTTCAGAATAACAGGGACAGTTTATGTGAGAAATGAGAAAGTTTTAAGATAAAATAGAAACCATAAAGATATTGCTGTTAACAACTAGATGGAATGTTTTGAACAGATAATGATGAAAGAAGGCTTGGAAAATTTAACACCCATGTCGTGAGCGAGAGAAGCAGAGGAAAGCATAAAGAAAAAAGGTGGGGGCCATAGAGGAGCAAGGATTTTTGAAAGAAACAAACCTTAGGAAGTTATGGAGAGCCATGATCACTCAATCCCTGAAGAGACATAGCAGAGAGAGAGAGAGAGAGAGAGAGAGAGAGAGAGAGTTGGGGTGTTTGGATAAAGGTAACAGAAACACTACCTTGATTTTAAACAATTGTTATCACTAGAATATATTAATGATTTTATCCAGTTAATATTTAATCTGTTTTTTTTTTATATTTTCAATTATTCAAAATAATTCATGCTCATTATTTATTAATAATTAGTCAATTAATCATTAAAGCCTGTTTGGCAAGTTAGATGCTTCGTCTGTATCTGCTACCGGTGTTCCTGTTCAAGTCAGGATAACGAACGTCCATTTTCAAGGTAAGCATATTATTGTGCCTTCAAAAGATTTGTGCAACATGCAAGGTTCTCTCTAAACTAAACTGGACAAATATCAATTATCATTATTATTATTTTTATTATCATTCCCTTGGATTTTTGTTATATACACATTTCTTTCCGCGTTCCAATCAGAGAACTAAGGTCAGAAATGGCTTAATGGCATTTTCCACTGATTATTATTATTATTATTATTATTATTATTATTATTATTATTAATTTGCTACCTGATACAGTCATTTACGAAGTCTCTCACTTAAAACTTAAGGTTAATATTCAGAAATTGATATGGCAGCACAATTCCAAAAGGAAATGACCAAATCGCAAGTCCAAACTCGAAGGGGCTGAAAGAAATGTTGAATATCACGAATCGCAGATCCAATGTCAAAAATCCCAATACACGTAAACGGTCAGAAATTCAACGCACAGAGCAACACTCACAGTCGCCATGAAGTCGGCGGACGAGGTAGAAAATGATTGTTCTCCAGTTCGAGAACACCAACCACTTTTATCGACGGAGAATTTTCTTTTCATTGGTCGACGGTTGAAGAGGACAAACAATAATAGCATATCCGAGCTGCATTTAAAGTAACAGCTACTACTGAATAATTTTTATTTTGGTTATTTAGTCTTCGGCATATCGTACAGAACACACGTGCCCTTTTTCGCGGTAAGTGACTCTCTTTTGCCACAATTAATGAAGGTTTTCCTGAGCATCTGCATACTAACGTTTTCTCAGATCAATGATTAAAAATTGCTTCAAACGAATAAATCCTTTAAATCTTAAAACGATGCTTCATCCGATTCTGTAGAATGGAGCAACAAAATGACAAAGAGCTTTACCAAATAACTAAAACCACATCACTTGAACACTTCTAACAGCAGCAACAACAAAAATTTCCACACAACCTAAACCAAAAAAAAAAAAAAATAAAAAATAAAATAAACGTTGGAAAGAAACTCCAAATAATATTAGAAAGCGCTATAACAGTTAGTGGACTTGAGAAGTTTAATTTCCCGAAAAAGTTTAAAGAAAAAAGATTTTATAAATTTCGACCGAGAGTAACATGACTTTTTTTGCCAATGAAAGTTTTCATCTTTATGGAAACGGCCAATACTCATTAACACAACTTTTTGTGCTGTATGTTCGCTTAAAGTCTTTATAATCCTCTCTTGTCAATTTTAGTCTTTTTCTTTCTTTTGGTTATTTGTAGGTAGTGGTTATTATTATTATTATTATTATTAGTGGTAGTAGTAGCAGTATTATTAATGCTAATTATTATATTTATCATACTTAGAATTGTAACAGGTCACTGACCCCCTTTTAAACGTTTAATTGCAGGATGTTGATTTGGAGAGACTACTAATTGAATAAATTTTTTGGTACTGAGAAATTAAATTCTGGAATTTGTTTACATTATATTATCTGTCCAAAACGTGTGTGTTTTTACAGAAAGAGTAACTCAAATTCTTCTAGACAAAGAAAGACATTGGGGTATGTTTATGTTGATGTTATCCACCCCAAACACCATTATCGTTATAGAAAGAATGAACAGAAAATTCTAAATACAAAACCAGTGCTATGTAGTTATTAACAGACCTCCTAAGATTAAGACAATTGGAGCGGAGAAATTATATATATATCAATGTCAAATTTTGGAGAGGAGTCATCTGTATAAACGGGAACCCTCGAAACACAAACACAGGTGGAGAATCGGGCCTGACAAGGAGTCGTCAAACAACCGCCGCCTCACAAGAAACACACCCGCAGTTTTGGTGGTCGGAGAAAACACACAGACACACGCATGACTAGCAGTTGCTTCAACTATTTTATGCAAATTACTACGAGATCCTCAAATCACCATCCTCAAATTACATAGGGGAGAACTTGATTTTGCGGGAAATAATAACGACGATAATATTCACCAGTTTTCTTTTCATATTCAGTAAACGTGTTGTTAGAGTTATCAACAGCGTTGTGTAATTTATTGAAGGAGTTCTTATTCCAGCCCTTATTCCCAACGTGGTTCTTGGACGCAAAGAGATAAAAGTTACCATGGCTGTAAGTTTAGAATGATTCCTTTTCAACTACGGTACACAACGTACATAGAAGGCTCCATACTTGACTTTGCCGTCAATCCTAATATCATAAAGTTTTGGAAAATCCAGATCAATCCGTAAGGTCGGTATTATTCGACAAAATGTGCAGAGCTAGCGACCAAGGAAGAAGAAAAGGAGAAGAGACGAGAGGGAAAAGCGCGAATAGAGGGTGTGAGTTGCAAAATAATCTATTTAATATTTAATCTGCTTAAGAATAATTCTGATATAATTTAATGATATATTAAATATAAAATAACAATTTTTGCATAATTATTTTTGCATAAATGTCCGCTTTCAGAAAGAATTTAATGAAATTCCCAATTCAGAGCAAATGTTGCTCAGGTTTAAATTCATAAAATAATAAGAAGAGAAAAAAACTGTTAGAAGAATTTCTTAATTTTTATAAACAATAAAGCGGAGTAATGGCTTATATTTTCTTAGAGTTTCTCGAATCTGGTCCTTTCTAAAATATTTTACCTAAACAATCAACATACTATGATATGTTGATGATGCTCTATTAATATATCCCCGATTTTGTAGATAAACTAAATAAAGTTGAACATACAATAGAATTTACATATGAAATGGAAACAAACAATGCTTTACTCCCCTTTGATATCATAATACACTGCGTTAACAGTAGCTTAAAACTTAGCGTCCACCGAAAATCAACTAATACAAATGATCTCGTAAATTTCTATTCTCATCATAACGACAAAATAAAACCCAGAATAATCATCGGATTCTAAAAAGCACTCAGAGGAGAAATATATTGAAAATACTTTCAAGCTACTCCAGTATCCTAACTATTTCATATAGAATGCGAATTTTTTATTCCTGAATAGAAAAGCGGTATTTCCTGACAAACCCAAAGATTAAATAAATATATTTTCTACTCACTAACTCTATCACAGCTATAATTGAAAAAGATTTATGTAAAGTCAACATAAAATTTGTCACAACTACACCGAAAACAATAAAAGATTGAATTAATAAAAAACAAAATGATAAACTAAAACTTGAAGAAGGCATTTACTCTATTAACCGTAATAATTGTCACAAGGAATACACTGGAGAAATCTCAATGAATTTAAATAAAAGGGATCTTTTACAAAACAACACATCAAATGTTATTAGTTACTCACCGTAACCAGACTAACCACATTTTTGACTTAAAAATGTTACTCTAATTACAAGAGAAAACAATTTACTCAGACGAAAATATTTAGAAAGTACTTTAATCATCCACAGTAAATTTGTGTTCAGGTTCTTACAATGTTTCGCCATCCTTAGAAACATAAGCAAAAAAAGAGGAAATCTAAATGAAATCGGCGAGACTATTTAGCCAAAAATTGAATTAAAATTAATATTTCTCATATTTTTTTAATAATGTATTTTCTGTTATGGTTTTTTAATAATGTATTTTGAGTATATAATCTAGCCAATTTCATTTAGATTCGTTTTCTCTTTGTTTCCATCTCTATTGTTATTAAATATCCAACATTATGATAATAGGATATATGCCAAGAATGGCGAAACGTAGGGTCGAATCTTTTTCCACTTTGTTTTACATCTTTCATGTATATATATATGTATATATATATGTATCACATATATATGTATATAGTGATTTTCCAAGCGTAGCTTAGATGTGGCGCAAGGTGTGTAGCTTAGATGTGTGCGTTTGTGATCCTGGGTTTCACGCCCTTTGCGATCGTCAGACAAATTAAATGAAAATAAAATAAAAGGTGTTTGTATATATATATATAATTATTCGGACTATTGTCCTCATCTTTATCACAACATTTCGGCCGTTGTACGCTCCGGCCTTCTTCAGGTGGTTGGATTATTTCGTTCACTGGGGTAGACTGTTCTAGTTCCACGTGCCATGTTTGATGGATGTCAGTTATCTCCTGTTAATTTCCCTCTGGAAGTTCTCCACTGCCTTAACCGGGTATTGAACTCACACTCTTTGGGTCCTGTCTCTGGATCTAACCAACGCCTTTATCCACTGTGCCATGTGTCCTTGATATTATACGATTTATGAAATATTTTGTTATCAAGTTGGACCATATAGAAGTTAAGGAATAATTTTATAATTTTGAAATAATTTTATAATTTTCCAAAGACACAAAGAAAAAATGGTGTAGTTATTTTAGGGCACAGCTTATTGAGGTAACACTGTACTGTACAATTATAGAACAAATCAATAAATATATCTTTTTAGATTTTATCGTATTGTTCTAAACATTTAGTACATATTTTAGGAGACATCTATTGATATAACCCATTACTTTTAGCAGTTATTTTATTTATTTAAATTATATTTCTTTTTCTTTTGTTCTGCAGATACATTTGGGGCTTCCAGGGAATTTTGGGTGTGATTCAGTTCTTTGGTCTGCTGTTTTTACCGGAATCCCCACGTTGGTTTATGCAAAAATCCCTCAAAAAAGAAGCCAGAGACATTCTTATGAGAATTCGAAATGGCAAAAACGTCGATGAAGAAATTTCAGAAATTGAAGCGAGTTTTCAAGATATACAGCGATCCAATGAAAAATCTGGTAATAATAATAATAATAATAATAATAATAATGCAGAAACTATAGCAAGACAAGCCTCTTCATGGTCAATACTCTGCCCAAAACAAACAAGCTGATGTAAATAAATTCCGTACTCCTCAGTGGTTACGTAGTACAGGGTTAGAAGTTGAAATCAAAGGTTTTCATACTGCACATGACCAATGTTTGCTAACTAGAGATTACCAAGGCTACACACTGAAAGATTGTGTTAACCCAAAATGCATCCAGAAACAATTGACCATATTCAGGTTGTACAATATTAGCACTTACTGAAAATAAAATTAAACACGATAGAGTGGGTCAATATCTGCACTGGAAAATATGCAACTTTTACGGAAAGGAAACGGCAAGAAACTAGTATGATCATCACCCAGACCGGATTACAGAGATAGGACCTGTAAAAAATTTTATGGGGCACATAAACAATACACACAGACAGAAGAATCAAAGCTAATCGCCCACACACCGTGATCAGAGACTCCAAAACAGAATGTGCTTTCTTATTTCTTTTTCTTATTGACATGGCAGTCCCCGCAGGTTGTAATGTATTTTTGAAGATCTTCAAAAAAAACAAAAAAACTATTAAAATACAAAGATCTTGAAGTAGAAATCTAAAAAATGTGGCACATGAGAACATCAATAATTCCAGTTGTAGTTGGAGCCCTCGGATTGATTGGAAAAGGTTCCGATAGACTCATTGAAAGGATTCCTGGTAGCCTATGCCTTAAAGAAAAGGGAAGATAATGGCAAACTCTAAACTTAAACAGGTTAAGATTCTAGTGATCGGCAATATATCCTCTTGGGAGTCTGTTCCATAGGGCAGTTGTTCGCGAGAAGAGGCTGTTCGAGAGGAACTTACACATAGCCGGTGGAATATGGGGGAATGTGTGCGATTTGCTAGAATATAAGTGGCATAGCAAGTTCTAGCCGTGAAAGTTGGACCTGGCGAAACCAAGGAATGTAGTTCGTCCGAGCACTTTCCCTGGAAGTAACGATAAAGCAGCAAGAGGTTCGCTACATCCCAACTGTGAGAGAGAGGTTTGAGGGTGGATAACAATTCTTCTCCAACAAGGACTTAGAAACGCTTTTGAATTCGATAAAGTGAAAAGTGAGGACACCTGCCCAAATATGACAACAGTACTGTATTTTTGTCCTGATCTAGTTCTTATAAAGGTGGAGGATAGCATGAGGTGTCAGGTACTTACTGGAGTGGTACAGGTAGCTGATTATTTTACCTGCATCTTTAGCGATGTATCGTATATGCGAATTCCACTTGAGGTCGAGTGTGAGTTTGAGCCCCACTACTCTCTCAAGGCGCGGAGCCTCCTCAAGGAGGACATTCCTTCATCGTGACTGGCGGTAGTTCGAGTTCTGATCGGCGATGATGGAATGTAACTAGTTTCGTTTTCGAAGCATTGAATGTAAACAGCCATTTTTCCCCAATAGGAAGTGAGTTCTATATTGGAAGAGAGGTCAGCTTCCAACCTGTAATCGTCAAGAGTTTTAAAGGTGCGCCCGTATATTGCCGTATCATCGGCGTAGATGTTCACAAATGATCTGAGTATATTCTTAGGCAGATCATTTATGTAAATCAGAAAAAGGAATAGCAACAATGATAAATTAATATTAACATCACAGTTATTACAACAATAAGATTCTTTCCTCTTTTTACTTAAATGATTATAGGGAAATGTACTTGAATTTTCTATAGAAACATTAAATTAATTGTGATATAAATGCATAAGGGAGAGAAACAACGAAAGGGCATTACTAGACTGGTAAGGGGTTATGTACTGGGGATTGTGCAAATAATTGCATTTTGACCACACAATGCCCAATGGTATATTCGAAGAGCAGGATCTCTTCTAGGGAATGAAACATAATATTCTCTGGGATTTTATGACTCAAATGGAACGTCCAATCCAGGCCACAGGACTGAATTTTGTATTGAAAGATGACAAGATGCCAGATAGTGAGTTACTCTGATCTGGCGATCCATTGAATATCTCGACCATGTCAGAAAACTGAGAAAACTGTGAAGGTGACAGTAATGCTAGTCGTTTTCAGAGTACTCGCAACCGTCCCGAATAAAAAAAAAAACATTTAGAAGAGTTAGAAATCAGTGAAGGGATTGGAACCATTCACTTGATGGTATTGTTGAAAGCCGCGAGAATGCAGTGAAGAGTTCTGGAGTATTGAGAAGACCTTCTGTCACTTCATCACCGGTGTAAATCTCCTGTTACTATCGGAGAGGACACCCAAATGAAGAAGAGGATACAAATGCGATTTATGATTATAGGAACAATGAATGTAGTTAATCATTTGAACCTTTTAACAATGTGCCTTTAAGGATCTTCCAAGTGCTTTAATGTGACAAGGTATATTGAAACTATTTGCACGAAGTTTAAAAATTATCAGATGCCAGTGCCTCTTATGATTATGCATTTGTTAATGATGCCCACATTTTACAAGAATCTGTAAGTGAATCAGTTATGTGTATAAAATAGGAAACAGAATCCGATAAAGTTTGGAAGAAATAGGACAAATGGAAAACCGTTTCATTAAAACTAGATTTGATTACTTGTTTCGTCTTTTCTTGGCTTCATTAGATCCAAAAACGAAAGAAAGAAATATGTATGTATGTATATGTGTGTGTGTGTATGCTTAAATAATAAATCATTAGTATTTTTCCGCTAAAATGGCATCTCTCGTGATGAAAGAAAATGAAAATGGGTGACTTAAAAAGTCGTTAATATTTATTATGTATCTTTATAATTTTTTGTTCATGTTGAAATCTATTTATATATTCTCCCAGTTTTTCTGTATTGAATTTAAGGTAAATCCTCATCCTATTAATCTATGAATTATATCCTATGAATCAGTTATGTTGATTATAGGATTTTAAAAATTGTCATCCATGATTTCTAAAATATTAAAAAATCCGGTTGGACCATTATTTTTTTTAGGAGGTGTTGATGTCCTCATACGTATAATGAAAACCCCATCAGTCAGACGAGCTCTTATGGTTGGGTGTGGACTTCAATTTTTCGCACAGTTTTCGGGTGTAAATACTGTGATGTAAGTAAATGCAAACATTTCAAGAATGAATTTCACAGAAAATCCAAGCAGTCATATTTATAAGTAGAAATTGCCTTTATTTTCTTTACTGTCTGTGAAAAGAAAACAAAGCAGTTCGTAATATTTTAATACAAGAAAATCGTTTTAGTTTCAAATGCCAATGCAAAAGAATGCTACAGATTTATTGATTCCCTCTTGTATATCTATTATTCAATCAACACGTACTGAAATTTTTTTAAACCGATATTATTCGGTCCATGAGTTAAGATTAATGAAAATATCGTTTTTATTTTAATTTTGAGCTTGAATAATGGCGGTTAGTTTCGACAGAACGATACAATAATATTTGACGTCGCTAATTGTTCTTTTTGTCCTTTGATGTTTTATTTTCATCTCCACAGTTACTACAGTGGGATAATAATTCAAATGTCTGGTGTTGGTGATGTGAGTACTGCAATATGGAACACTGTTATCATTAACTGTTTTAACCTCACATTTGCTATTGTCGGTGTGTGGCTGGTTGACGCCGTTGGAAGGAGGAAATTAGCAATTATTGGTCTCTTTGGTAAGTAAGATGACTTGGTCTTCTGAATGAATTTCAATAAAAGGACAGAGGCTTGAAATATAGCCAACGTGTTTTCAAATTCATTTAGCACGAGTGTATGTTAATGATATCAAGAAACAAAAGCCTGAAACCATCGTAATGATAGTTTCTGGAGGGATTGATGGTTAAAAAAAATAGTGAACTCGCTCAGAGTCGTCACACACGCGCGCACACACACGCACGCACACAAGCATGCACACAAGCACATGCGCGCACACACAACAAACACATGCGCACACACACACACAGAGTTGCACGCGAGTCTGTACAGTCGGTTGTGTATTTAAACAACTCATTTGCACTAGGTATTTACTCTATCTCCCCACTAAGACGAGTTGTGACACAAGGTCTTTTTTTAAGGTGGGGACCCGAGCGCGTACACCCGGGCTAGGAACAAAAATTTCCCGGACCCCCGCAACCGTCGGTTGTGTTGGTCTCGGTGCGAGCACTTATCCCTCTCTCTGATGCAATGAGAGGGCGCAGTCTCGGGCAGCTGTTTCCCAGGGCTGGGCACCTCTCAGTATAATTTTCCTCAGTTGCGACTCTGTGCTTTGACGAAGTCGCTCCTGAGTGCACTTTGTCCAAGGACAGAGACGCAACTGAGAGACGATAAATGTGTTACAAACCACTCCAAAGAGCGATTTCCACACTAAAATGATTTTCTAAGCGTAGCTGTGGTACAAGGCCGAATGTATGGGGCACCCAGTGAGGATCGAACTCACTATTCAGTCGTTATTCATCTAGCGAGACAAACTTGCTTGACCATTACACCACGTCGAAGTACTCAAACCACACAATGGCACTAATGTAGAATAAATATGAATATAATTCAGAGTGAACATACATACTTCAAATGATCTCGGGATCTGAATAAACATATTAGGTTGATGGAAAAATAATGACGCAATAATGTCGTTTTTTGACGTATTTTTAACGTCAAAAAATGTCATTATTACGTCTTTATTTTTCCACCAACCTAATAAGTCTTCAAGATAAAAAATTAAGCCTAAAAATCTAAATTTAAAAAATAAATGAAGTATGACATTTTAGCACTAACAGAATAGCTTTAATTAAAAAAAATGTTTCTCGTGAAAGACAGTTCATTGGCTTACTACGGATTTTATGCGTCCTGGGTATGACGGTAAACTACATCTGCGTCCTGGGTATGGCGATAAACTACATCCAACAGCAAGGCCTCAGATAATTTTTTCGGAAAAATAATTTTTCCAGCTATACGTTTTTGAAACAATAATGTTGCCAGCTATCCTTTTTTGGAACCATAATGTTGCCAGCTATACTTTTTTGAAACAATAATGTTGCCAGCTATGCGTTTTTGAAACAATAATGTTGCCCGCTATACTTTTTTGAAACAATAATGTTGCCAGCTATACGTTTTTGGCGTCCTGGGTATGACGGTAAACTACATCCGCGTCCTGGGTATGGCGATAAACTACATCCAACAGCAAGGTCTCAGATAATGTTTTCGGAAAAATAATGTTGCCAGCTATACGTTTTTGAAACCATAATGTTGCCAGCTATACTTTTTTTGTAAAAAATAATGTTGCCAGCTGTACGTTTTTGAAACAATAATGTTCCCAGTTATCGGTTTTTGGAACCATAATGTTGCCAGCTGTACGTTTTTGAAACCATAATGTTGCCAGCTATGCGTTTTTGACTTTTAAAGTCACTCAAAATCATTTTCGGCATAAAGTGACAACTAAGGTTGAGATGTCTTTAAACAAAGCAATCAACAATCAACAATCAAATGGAAATTCTGGACTTAAACAAAAAATATCTAGGATTATTTTGCAGTGTGCAAGCAAATAAGCTCTAGCTTGCTAAAAATGTTCCATACAAAATAGGCATTTAAAATTCATATATTTGGCATATATAAACTGGATTTGGCATTAAATAACCCACAGTGGTTGATATGCCATAAAACCCAAACAAACGGATTTTATGGATTTGAATTTCCTGGTGATAATAGCCGTTTTCTTATAAAGTTTAGTTTCTGTTTAATAACTCATCAACAACTAGAGGGTTATTTAAGGCCAGATAAAGATTTTCAATCGTGGCCGTTTTAAGTATAGTTTGATGTTAAATGTGGATCAGTAATAGTTTTGGGTACAAGTTTGTGTAAGTATTTTTTAATCAGTTATTAGAGATGCCAGTTTTTAATACAAGTTATTTTGCATTCAGTTTCTGATATAAGTTGGTTATTAGAGTTTGCCCTGTTATTTTTAATGGGGATCATCATGAAATCTGAAGGGTTCTTTTTTTCTTATTCAGTTTTCGAAATATATTCACGGTTTTATGCGGAAACATTCTGCATTCATTGACAAAACAGATATCGTGACTGTCGGTTGAAATTTATAAAATCTTTTTTCTTAAAACAGTTTTCAGAAAACTAGGCTTATCATGTCCATTAACTGCTATCGCTCTTTTAATTATTAATGGCAGTTTCTTCCTAATTTTTAGTGTGAAGTAGTGTGAACATTTAACATCTTCATTATGTAATTATTTTTTCATTTTACTTGTTGCTGTTTTTCGAATTCATCAAGTGGTGTGGTTTTTGTTATCCTTTGGGATCCTGCAGCTGATGAAGTCCTGCTTTCTTTAACACTGAGAAGA
Organism: Acanthosepion lycidas; assembly: GCA_963932145.1. Taxonomy (NCBI): domain Eukaryota; kingdom Metazoa; phylum Mollusca; class Cephalopoda; order Sepiida; family Sepiidae; genus Acanthosepion; species Acanthosepion lycidas. The sequence goes on along the minus strand of OZ010597.1, from coordinate 65,926,098 downwards.
TTCATTTTTACCTAATGATATCTATTCAGTACGTTTCTTGGTGTTGCGATAATTTGGTCCTATGTGTGAGGCATCAGTGTTTGATGTTAACCAAAGACTAGTAAAGAATACTGAATTTTATGACAGGTATAGTTACACGCTACGAATCGTTTTAATATGTATTTAACCTTTTCTGGCTGCCATCAGCATGGCTGATGCTAACATGCAGGAGAGCAACACTTTGCACCCTCTTGGACACACGTTTTTCGTTGAGACTGAAGTGAAGTGATTATATTGGATTAATTGCTAGGTCTGCTGCTAGGAAAGTTGGTTCGCTGTGTCATGCCAGACAATTCTTCTCGTCAGAGTCCCTCTTGCACAAATCTAACATTTGTCCGTGAATTGAACGCTGCTGCCATATCTAGTCTGGTAATGCTACTATATATCTCGAGATTCTTGGCAGTATTCAAAGAATGGTCTGTAATGTAATTGATCCTACCTGGCATCTTGACTTCAGTTACTTTCACATCGATGTGACGTGGCTTCTCTGTGACTTTTCTACAAATATTTTCATGACAACTGTTCTGATGATTTGTTCACCTTAGTGTCTCGACAGCATGAATTTAAGCGTGTTACTAGATTGGCAACTAGGTCTCACCTTTTGACTGTTGAAATATTAGGTTGGTGCAAAAATAATGTCGTTTTTGACGTATTTTTTAACGTCAAAATACGACATTATTTTTGCACCAACCTAATAGCTAGATGCAACCATCAGTTCTATTCTAATAGTTTCTTTTCATGCACTTCTCGTCTGTGGACCTCCCTTCTGATTTCTTGCTTCTCTGCCATATACAATCTTCAAAAATTTAAATGCAACGTCAATCGCCATCTTCTGTCTTCATGAATCCTGTTCCATTATTTTTCTTTTTTCCTCTCTAAAGTCTTCTCATTCACTTTCAACCCGGTAACACCCTGGAGCTTTGCTTCGGGTGAAATGGTAAAAAAAATACTTGTGTGAAAATATGAACAAAAAATCAATTATAGAAGCCATATTTGTAACCCGATTAGAATAAAAGATTTTTTTTCTCTTGATATTTCGTGTATTAGGAGAAATAAGTATGATTTTGGAAAATTGAAGCAGTAAAATTATTTTTCTATTCTCTTTTTTATCAGCTTCTAATACTGACAGCTTCAATATATTAAAATTGCCTGGTGCTATGATTAAAGTTTGGCTCATTTATTTTTGAAAACGAACTTTAAGTTTTATTTTTGTACCGACTAAAAACTAATTATTATTACATACATTATATATTACTTAATTTGCAAGATAGGAATCTAAATCTTACATCGTAATATTTACATTTTATCTTGTAATTAATTCATGAGCAATAAATTATTTTCAGATTTTCACATTTAAGGCGTTTAATCGAATGTCATTACATTTTATATTTTCTCGAGACATATTCTTTTTGATTGTATACTTAATTTTGTTAATTTATTCATTATATTTTTCTCTAGGTTTATTCCTTAGCAGCTGCTGTTTGGCTACCACGTTCCTTATGGCCGTTATCTATTCTCCCGTGGTCAGCAGAAGAACTGATTTGTCCAACAACACCTGCTCGACGTACAGGTTAGAAATCTGTTATTGGCATTGGAAATATTTGATGTTAATTAAATTGGATATTACTTTCACACGATACTCAGTGTTTAAAACAGTCAAATGATATTGCGAAATTCACATACAGAAGTGAAAAAATAAATAATATAAATACAGGGAGCGATGAGTGAATTGTCGGCATTTTTAATTTCACGCATGCGCGTTGATTGTTTTTGATTTTATCGACTGCACAGTATAGTAGCGTCAGTTGGGCACCGTCGATGAGAAAAAAAAAAGCACCATGACGTAATTTACTCTGCCAGAAATTTGGAAACGGCATGCTGTACTGTTTGGCATTCGCACCGGATGCTCCTATACGAACATTTCAGAGTGTTTGGGTGTCAATCTGAGGACAGTGCAGAGGATTCAGAAAGGGTTGGATGAGTCTAATGCTGATTACGTAGGCACGGCAGCTCGGAAAACACTCTGATCGTTCTGATGCGAAAAGAACTCCCGAATTTATTGGTGAGGGCTTCAGATTCAACATGGGGGCCTACAACAAGTGACTTGAGAAGGTTGTCCTGTCCTGGGGCAAGAGGGCTCCTGCTGGAAGACCTATGTTTGGCAACAGACTCTGCATCATGCTACACAAGCAGGAGAACCCAGTCATGGCTGCCAGATAATTTCTGCGACCACATCCCCATTTACATCTGGCCACCTAACTCCCCAGACTACAGCCCTCTTGATTAATATGGGTGGGGCTCAGTTGAACGAGAGACCAACAAAACTAATTGTTACACCAAAAATGAACTGAAAGCAAGGATTATGGCAGCATTCACCAACTTAAACAAGGAGGTCGTCCAGAAGAGATGCAGGAGATTCCGAAGTCATCTGGAGGCCGTAGTTAAAGCCAATAGCAATTTTATTGAATAAATTTACTCAAGATATTTTTGTGTAATTTAGGTAAATAGTAGGTTGGTGCAAAAAATAATGTCGTTTTCTCACATAGTAACATATGTGAGAAAACGACATTATTTTTGCACCAACCTAATATATCTGTTAAAATGAGATAGTGTCATTTTCATTTTTGTGTAATTTAGACAATTTATCAATCGCACCCTGTATATAATTCGTGGGTAAATAAAACATGAGTACCAAATGTTGAGTATTATTTACCTTAGATATATAGTCACGTGACAATATAATACTTACGTGACATGTTAAAATAAAAGCAGCGCCGAATTCCCCCTCCTCCCAAAAAACAAAAAAAAAAAAAAAAAAAAATTCTTCTTCTCGGACCTCCACGAGGCGAACATGGCTTGACTGGCGCTAGGGTAGGAACTAATTTTCGGCAACTTGCCTTCTTTCTGTTGACACACACACACACACACTGTATATACTTTAAAATACTTGATGTCAGTGGCACAAAAACATGGTCTATTTAGTTATATTTTGTTTTCGTTGTCCTTCTAGTAAAGAATACGGAATTACAAGCAATGAAATAATTGTTTCGACGCTGTGTATCCATACATATGCGAAAATGCGGCCAACAAAAAAGAGAGATCAATAATGGAAATCATATTTAAAATTGAACTGGCTTAACAATTTAATCTTAATTCCCTTTTATTTGTCTTTTGAGTATTGTGGATAAAGTTACGTTTCAATTGCTATGAAATCAGTGGGTCTTCTTCAATTATACATTTGAGGAATTTATATATATATATATACTCAGATCATGTAGGTATCACATGTTTGATAAGTACTTAAATGAAAATGAGCAATATTGCTTATCTTTGGCTTGAAATCATATTTCATTTTTTTTTAAATGGACCTATTGGAAACTTACCGTCCCAGTGTAGTAATATTAAATCCGAGGATACATTAAAACCTATGTACATGGGCGAATAAAAACATAGAAAACTCTTTAGCTACAGAAGCTACAATTAGTTTGTTCATGAAACGGAATGAATACAAATAAGAAGCTATACAAAAAGGTGAAATGAAGTTTTACTTGTGACTAAATGAAGTTTTCTTTGGTTGTACATTACGTCAGTGGTGTGAAACCGGCCATGAACGGCGACAGATATTTAGGTCTAGAATAGATGGGCAGTCGTTTCGAGAAATTGTCATCAACTGCCGAGATGACTTACATAATACGTCTCCTTCAGCCAAACAGTCATATGATGCATATCTTAACATTTTACATGCGCATAAATTATAGTTGTAAATGACAGATAATTAAGTTTTCTGACGCTACAAAGTATGATAACGAATTTAGAAAATGCTCTAATCATTGAGTTATACTCACAAAGATAAAATTAAATTTCGGTGATATGGTTTGAGCTTAAATTCTATGCTTCAGTGACATATCTAAGGTATTTGCAGACATGGTACGCGCTTTGAGCGCCACTTGAAGGAGGATCGATTAGAAAATTCTACTAAAACCAGACAAGTAATCCTCGAATAATGAAAAAGAAAAAAAAAGAAAAAAAAAAGGATTTTCTTCAGGTATATTAGCTGTCTATGTCACAGATGAATATATTGATTGTTAACTATTTATATTATTTTGTCAAGATCCTGTTCTTTTGATGTAGAAAGTACAAATTGAAAAAAAAAGTTGATTTTGAGGAGATCATGGACCAATTTTGATAAGTTAAATGTAAGAAATGTGCAGTTCTAATTGTCATGTCATAATTTGGTAATTAAAAGATTTCACTTTAGTTTTTAACCTGATATAATGCTAAAGCTATCTATAAGATGGACGTCATCGTATTCGATGTATGGACAGGAAGCACAATTCACCTGCTTGTCATCTGCGCTATTATCCGTAGAGATGCTCTTATTATGAATATATTCGTGAAAGATAGCATTGTTCCGCTTCCGTACATATGTTCTTGTCTTGGATATATTCGAGACAGATACCATAGGTCTACTCAAATATGAGGATCTACCAAATAAAGTCATAAAAATCTGTCGGATTAATAAATAAACGATTCATTACTTCTTTGGAATATATATATATATATATATATATATATATATATATATATATATATATAGAGAGAGAGAGAGAGAGAGAGAGAGAGAGAGAGACAGACAGACAGAGAGAGAGAGAGAGGGAGCTTATATAATGGAATTACGACGGGGTGTTGAAAAGCTCTAGGCCCGATAAACAAGGAATTCTAAAACCAATTCTGATACTCATTTAATAAGATTTTGATAAGTAGTTTCCGGTCGAAAACTTTTCCAACAACCACTGGTAGGTATAAATAAAATTTAACAAAAATGTGTTTATTCTTTGAATTTCAGTCTCTGTGATAGCTGCACTCAAGACACATCCTGTGGTTTCTGCTTTGAAGATAAAAATGACGTCATCAATGGAATTTGTCTTCCGGTCAGTAGCAGCTTAAACACGTTGCCTGAAGTAGGGGCATGTAACTCTTCGTCAACTAATTTTGAACCTGCTAAGACCTGGGCTTATGAATATTGTCCAGTCTCTTTTTCTTGGGTTGCTGTTGTAGGACTCGCTCTCTTTTTAATGTTCTATGCACCGAGTAAGTAATATTTCGTTTGTTTTGTTTGATCTTCATTTATTCTAATCCTACATGTTGATTAATAAATATGCAAAGAACGTTTTTGCCTCTTGAACTCGTAATCCAAGCTCATGGTTAATGGCATTGGTCCTAAGGACAAGTGGATGATGATCACTTGGTTTGGAATACTGTATCTGTTTACTGTTTATTCTTTATGCTTGCATAAAATAATGCGTCATAAACAGATTTCACTTTGATAGCAGTACCTGTGAAAATGTCACGGTTTTCCTATTTGAGTTTTCTGATGAAAAAAAATTTATTAAGAGCTACAAGGGAGAGGAAATTATGGAGAGCCATGATCGCCTACGTCCTGAGGGGAGATGGCACATAAAGTAGAAGAATATTTTCTTCATTTTCCTTGATTTTAGTAACGCCGTCGTTTGGATGATTTCAATCTGTCCAAATTATTTACACGGTTCTTGGGAACTGTTCTAAGTAACAAAGGGTTCATTTGTCCACAGTATTTTCAGTTCTATCACAAGTGCAAGATGTCTTTCCAGTTTTTTAATTAATTTCAATTCTACTCTGGGATTAACTCGAATATCGACATCCACTGTTTGCCAAAATGTCCTTTTCTATTTTACATTAACTAAATTTCGTCTTTTATCCCGAATTGAAGGATTACTTTGAATGATAAAGTTCCGGAGAATCGGATATTTTTATTTCTAAGTTAGATTCAGGTTTCGTTAGAATTATTCTAAAAAGGCCGTAAGTAACAGATGTTATCTTTCATGTTTTCCCATTTTTGAAATGAGAAAACTAATATCTACAAGTTTAACAGGACAATAATTTGATACAAAGAATGTTTGTGAAGATAAAAGTTTTAAAAAATTGCAAAAGAGGTGTATTTAGAGTAAGTCACTTTCACGAAGATGCACATACACACTTTTAGCATCCCACCAACAGTTTGTGCTTAGGGTCTGTATGTTGTTTGAACAATTCACAGTGGGATCACCTTCCACATTCAATTCTAAGCCAACTTGATGCAGTTCTATTTCCACAGTCTACATTTACTATTTTGGCTCTATCTTGTAAAGATTTGCCGTATATACTCGTGTATAAACCGACTGAATTCTTTTGCATGAATTTTGAAGAAAACATATACCTCTGTATAGTGCAACTGGTCACCAAAAATGCATAAATTTTAGATTTGTTTTGTATTATGGCATATCAACTTCAATAGGTTATTTAATGTCGAAAAACTTTTATTTCTGGTAATTTTTTTTCAAAAAATATATTGCTGGTATTAACACCTATTTTTATACTTTCATAGTGTTTTGACCACAGTTTGAGTGTTAACTATTTGCCTATAGCTGGAACCCTAACAGGTGCTACCACTCTGGGACACCGGCAATTAAGAAGTGGTTCCATGTTTCTAAAAACCTATATACTCGTGTATCACCTGATTTCATGTATAGTGCAACCCCTGAATTCTTTTCCATGAATTTTAATCTTGGGAATAAAAATTACCTTTGTATAGTGTGACCCCGCTATTTTTCGCTTAAATAATGACCATAAAACCTTGCACTATATTCGTTTCTATACGTAAGTGTCTGTGAAACCCGAGAGTCCGGCGTAAATGAAAGCAGAGCACGTTTTTTTTGCAAGTCATAAATAATCTGTTTTTAAAATTAAAAAAATGTCAAAACAAATAAATTAGCCCAAAATATTTAACTTTAAAATTTAACCAGGTTTTACTATAATTTTCTTTGACTTGACATGTAACTGAGATTATTAAAATATCTCCATAAACATTTAAATTACGTAATATTTTTCGCCTTTTTCTATATTTACACATTTTATATAACATTTGCTACTTTCTCAACCTTCTCACTCAAACTAAGCAACTTTCTTCTTGTCTTTCTGTACCTCTGACTTCAAACGACATGAACATTCTTTCTTCACGTCTCTTTATTCAAATGACATAAGTACCAATTATATAAAAACCAAGACAATAACAAATGCAGATTATGTGGAGATAGAATGTAGCCTATTGACCGAGAAAAAAAAAAATAGAGAAATAGTCATGAGGGCAATCCATTGATAACTACAAGCGGCTAGGATTTGATCTTTATAAGCAAATGGTACAATGCACAAAACAGAATATTAGAGAATAGAAAAAAAAATCCATTTTTGAAATCTAAACGGATCACCCAACCTAGGTGAGAAAAGCAGATCTCTATTATAAACAAGATAGACAAAATTTGTCGGACATTTGATGTTGCGTTTCCCGCGGACTTTGGAGTCAATTTAGAAGAAAATGAAAAGCTGAAAAAATATCAAAATCTCGGAAGATAATTAAATAAAATAATAATAAATAAAATATGGCGCATGACAGCCATGCGCATCGTTCTTGTCGCGCATGTAACGTTCTAAAAGAACCCCAGCAAAAAGACTGAAAATATGAGGAAAAATGAAGAAAATCCAGACGACAGAATTACTGACAACAGCTCGAATAATAAATACTGAGAAGGCATATCGTCCTTTGATCTTTAGTTTAATCTAGTACCTGACTCAAAGACCCAATAATAATACGAGGCAACTCGTAAAGAAGTTGCAACAATTGGAAACCTGGGGAAAAAATCGAAATCTTTGTGACGATAGCATTAATTATATTAACGGGAACATAGAGGGTACTTTCTGTCGCTTGACCTCCAGTGAAAGTCACCAGTTAATTCTAATGGGAAAACTCAACGAGTACAAATAATGTCAGATTTAGTACCGCTAACATTCAGATGGCTATTTTTACCTATTTTCTTTTCAATAATAATAAAATCAAAGCTAATCGCTCAAACATCGTTGCCCAGACCACAAACAAAAAGTGCTTCCTTATTGATATGGCAGTCCATGTAGACATCAATCTTTAAAAAAAAGCTATCAAAATACAAAAACCTTGAAATCGAAATCTCAAAAATGTGGCATATGAGAACATCCACAAATCTTGTTGTGGTTGGAACCCTCAGATTGAATGGAAAAGATTCCAATAGACTCATTGAAGGGATTTCTGGTAGTAGCCCATGCCTTAAAGAAATAGAAAAAATTGTTTTTACGAATACAGCCAACATCTTACGAAGGGCTTAGCTATGTAAAATGTTTTTTTTTAAATTGTTCAGTGGAAAATGTCATAATGCTATTTCTGACCTTAGGTCTCTAGTCGGGACCCGAAAAGAAATGAGTACACACCAGGAATCAAAGGAAATAATAATAATAATAATAATAATAATAATAATAATAATAATCAAAGCTAATTGCCTAGACATTGTGATCAAAGACCACGAGAACAGAATGTCCTTTCTTATTGACATGGCAGTCCCTGTAGATTATAATGTATCTTTGAAGGTCTTAAAATAATTATAAAAATACAAGGATCTTGATGTGGGAATCTCAAAAATGTGACACATGAGAGCATCAAGAATTCCACTTGTAGTTGGAGCCCTCGGATTGATTGGAAAAGTTTCCGATTAAGTCATTGAAGGTATTCCTGGTAGCCCATGCCTTAAGGAAATACACACATTAGAAGAGCTTTATCTATGTAAAATGTGTGTGATTTTAGATTCTTTTTTAGAAAAAAATGATCAGTGGAAAATATCATGAAGACATTTCCGACCTTAAGTCTCCGGAAGGAAATGTGTATACAACAGAAATGAAAGGAAATAATAATAATAATAATAATAATAATAATAATAATAATAATAATAATAATAATAATAAAGGGATTCCTGGAAGTCCATGCCTCAAGGAGATACAAAAAATTGTTCTGACAAATACAGCCCACACTTTACGAAGAGCTTTATATATGTAATATATTTTTTTTTTTGTCAGTGGAAAATGTCATGATGCCATTTCTAACCTTAGGTCCCTGAGCGGGACCCGGAAAGAAATGTGTAAACGCCAGAAATCAAAGAAAAAAAAAAAAAATAGTTGTATCCCCATCATTCTACTGCTCCTTTTCCAACTGGACGAATCGCTTCACGGTTCCCTTATGCAGCGCAAATTAGCCAAAGTTAAGTTCCATGAAGCCGTCTTTTTGCGGATGCATCTTCCCCATTCCAAGGATAGGGATAAACTCAATGATATTCGAGTCATGCCGAGGGAGCTGAACAATATGCGTCACTAATCACATGTATACGTGTGGGGCTCCATGTTAATTGCAACCTTGTGACAAAATAACTATCGTGTGCGACATGTGTAGATAGAATCTCTCTTCTTTCCTGTCTTCATTAACAAAAACAACATTTATGCAAACTATTTAATGCTAATATTTTGATTAATAGGAATAACATCGCATTCACCATTATCTTTCACTTTACGTTAGGTGTTGGACCTTTGCCTTGGACAATAAATGCCGAGATCTACCCGTTGTGGGCGCGCAGTTCTGGCAATGGATTGGCGTCGATGACATGCGGTTTCTGCAATTTGATTAGTACTGCAACTTTTCTCGCCTTCGTCAGAGCGGTTCACAGTTATGGTCAGTATGTATGCATGCACGTTTGCGTGTATGTATGTATGCATGTGTATATATTACCTATGTTATACAGGGTGTGTGCAAAAGCAGACATCCAGTAATGAAAAACAAAACGTGAGCACAAAACGTGTTCTAGTGATTACACAAACACATCAATAATAATGTCTTCCAGTTCTGTTTCAAAATTAATTTGCGCTCCTCGTTCATTAAATTACCAATTAATGATTTTAATATAAATGATTTTAATGAATTAAATTATTGTTAAATGAATCCGAGAACCACTATATAATTATAGGTCAAGAGAACAAAATGCATGGATGATCCCAAATTCAAATTGCAAATAGGAGATACCAAAATCAAACAAGTGTGGAAATTTACATATCTAGGAAATGTTTTAACAAAGGACGGGAAGTGTGACGCTGAGGTCCGAAGGCAAATTGGAATAGCCAAGGAAGAGCATTCCAAAAGCTAAGCAGAGCACTAAGAAATAGAAAAATGTCGCTAGAAACAAGGAATAGGTTATGTGATATCTGTCCTCCTGTATAGGAGTGGGTGCTAGACGATCGCCTCAAAGAGGAAGAGGAGACCTGAAGCAACAGAAATATGGTTCTACAGAAGGATGCTGAGAATACGATGGATATGTGAGCAACGACAAAATTTTGGAGAAAATTGAAACAAAAAGGAAACTAATACTTAACATCAGGAAGAGACAGTTGAGGTTTCTGGGGCATGTAATGACGAAGGAGTGCTTGGAGAATCTGATACTATATATACAGATAGAGGAAAAGAGTGACAAAGGAAAAGAATGTACAACATACTTAGCTTGACTAAATGGATGGCGGAACAGGGTTTAGGAGAAATAAGACATATTTTATTAAGAGCTACAAGGGACAGGAAGTTGTGGAGAGCAACAATCGCCTACGTCCTGAGGGGGACACAGCATTTAAAGAAGAATACTGGTATAATACTTATTGTATACCTACTTTTGCAGCCCCTGTATATGGTTGCAAGAATGGCAAACAAACGATGTATCATCGTATTGCCTATGCGGCAGAAGGAAAAGAAAATAGGATAAATTAACATGGAATGTATTGTCGACGTATTCAGTGACGCAAAAGGAGAAGAATGTATGGAGGTGGCACTTGTAGACGAAGATCAGAATATAGGAAGATGGGTGTGAGATTGTGTACTGGCCTCAGGATGAAGCTGTTAGTGAAGGGAGATTGTTACCATAACTTCATGTTAGTCCGAAAACTGCCTCGAGGCAGGCCCTTTTAAATACTCTGTGTGGTACATGACTCAGCATTTTTGTTATGCATTTTCTTTATTTGTTGTGAACGCTAATTTTGTTGAATATGGAGACGATAGTTGACATGGGTATCATTCAGGATCTACTTGCGCCTTGTTAAGCGTCCTCTTAAATTTGACGACAACACAGATTTTGCCATTTTTCTTGCGGATGGCGAAGCCCGCATTGCGAAGACCAGATGGCGAAAACCGGGCTGTTGAAACCTTTGGGATTTTCACAAAGTTCGATTATCCCTTCCATGTAATTTCAACGTTGACTTCAGCTTCTAGTGCTGGGCCATTGGATGTTGCTTTTGGCTGCGGTATTGACACAGATTTTGTCATTTTCCTACGGATAGCGCAAACCGGATGGCGAAGATCGGATTGCGAAAACCAGATAACGAAAGCCGGACTGTTGAAAGCCTTGGGATGTTCACAAATTATGATTATCTCTTCCATCGTCATATGTGTAATTTCTAGTACTTGGGTCATTGGATACCGCTTTGGCTGCTAGATTGACGCTGCTTGTTATGCTAGCTGGTTTAATGAATTTTTATCGTCTGCAATACCGAAGATATCGACGTAACTGATGTGTAGATTTAACCGTGGGATGATTGGGGAGATATAACCCCACATTTTGTTTCAGCCAGTCTAATTTTTTGTTTAATGTCTGGTTGTCAGGCGGAGATTTTACTGTAAGTTGTACTTCATTACTGACCAGGGCTCCATGTGCAAGGGTGGTGGGTAGAAGGCGTATCCAAGTTGGTGATGGAAGTATATGTGTTTCGATTGTTTATCGAGCACGATGTGAGTGCATCGTGAATGAGAATGTTCTAAACGATCAAGATCGGCACGGTCGAGGTTGTGACATTTACCTCCATGTCTTTGAATACGGGTGAATAATGGTTACCAAGGGTGATATCACAAGTGAATTCACTAAGTATGGAGATGTAGCCTCCAGTTCCTCTAACGCGGATGTTTGATTGCACCATGTACCTTATTGCACCTTCTTTGGTTTGCCGAGAAATTGTCGACGGCCAAGTTGACTTTGATGAATGGAGATTGCTTCTGGGGTGGCAATTGGAAGTTGAATAAAGAGATGGTGGTATTAAGACTTGTGAACAAGCCATCACATTTCGTCCCGTCCCTACTGAAAATCCAGTTCGTTATAGGGATTCATTTTTCACTTCTGTGTAAGTGGTTACGACGTGTGTCTAGAATAGGGTGGTGGAGATGTGGGTATGCGTGGCCCTTCATATAATTTCTGCAGACAGCAAGTCTACGATTTTGACTGGTGTGTCTGTGTGTCTGCTTCCGGTTCTGGTTGTATGCCGTTCAGCCATGCGTGTTCGGGTTGCCTGATTATCAAAGTAGTTATTGCCTTAAGTCGGCCAGCACTTGCCCAGGTTAAATGGGGTGACGGTCTGGTTTGTCTAATCCCTGCATTTTATGTGCGTATATTACGGTGGGATCAAGAGGGGCTGTAGTGTCGGTTTTAATGCCCAGGTCAAGGTAGTGTTCTGCGTCACTTTCTAATACCGGTTAAGAGTTTGAAATTGCTGCGTCCAACCAAGAGAATTGCTTTCAAATGTTCATCACTCAATCTCGTTACGTGTGCTAAGTTTACTACTCTAGATTTTATAATGAGTTCAGGAAAAATATATGACATAATTTGTCCTTTTTATTTTCGGCACTCTTCAAACCGGTTTAAACACGGCAATGTAAATTAAAACATGAACACTGTAGCAGGCTCGTGATCGCTTTTCTTAGAAATTTCATTACAGGTACTTACACAAAAAGCGCTCGGATATCAAAAGTTGCCGAATTTTTTATTTCATTGATTTTCCTAAAACTTATATTACTGTCAGATGCAAAAATCAGATTGACAAAATTTTGGCATTTTTACTTACATTTATTTTAATTTTTACTACATAGTAAGTTTAACAACAATCTATTGATAATTCCTTATAAATAATTATATTTTAACTCATTTGTGGCACAGTGTGGCGGCGGGCCGGATTCGACCCGCGGGCCGTACTTTGGTGATAGATAAATAGATAGCTAAGTCTTTGTTAGTTAAATCTATAACAAAATCTAATTACGTTTTACGATATGTATACAATATGAATATTTATAAGCTAATATGTGTCCGATTTTATAAAATTTAGGGTTACATATGAATGCTGATAATACATTTATAATTGTTTTCTTTAACCTTTCAGGAGTTTTTTACGTGATGTCATTCATAGCGCTGGTTGGTTCTGTCTTTTGTTATTGCTTTTTACCAGAAACAAAGAATAAAACTCTGGAGGAAATAGAAACATTATTTAAAGTAAAGGAAACTGAAAAACTGAAAACTGTCAGGTACCGAACAATCGCCAATGGACAAGGACAAGAACTCAAAGAAGGAAATGATTTGTAGTAAGACTTTTATTATTACTGCAATAAATTTGGTTTTTATGTAAATCGTTTGGTTTTTATGTAAATAAAACTAAAGAAAACAAATACGACACCATGTTTCTTTTTCTTTTTTAACCAACAGATTGAGTCAGCGTTTATGAGTTTAACTTACCTATTTTATCAAATCCTCTTCTGTTGTTGAAAGAGATTTCAAATGCGGGATTTTGTGGGAGATATGTGCATAAAAATGATGCTTAAATAATTGTTACGGAAAATGTAAAGACTCTATGATTCAGTGTCAGATCTTGCTTAAAATAGTGTGAGATACAGTTAAATACTTTGAACAAGTAATTCGAATAATCTGGATTATTTTAATTTCTTTGCTCTTTAAGGTGCCATTTGAATATCATCCACGTCCAAACTTTGGTAATTAAACATCATATATCACGCTTTAAATCAGTCAAACAAATTCTCTATTTTACAAGCAAACGTAAAGAAGGTATTGTTCGCTTCTATTAATGCATCATTTTTTAAATGCATTATTGCCAAATTTGTTTTAACATTGCTAAGCATAATCGTCAAGATTTTGTGCATAAAGTGTGCCACAAAATATGTCATCACATTTGTTAGACTTAGCTGCATATATTTGTTGTAAGTAGTAAATAGTTATGAAAAAAAAGAGGGAGAAAAATTATTAATGCATATTTCTGAAGGTTTGGGGAGAATGAGGATCAAGCAACAACAAGAAGCACTGTAATAAAAATGGAGAGAGATACTTTGCTTTTATTTTAAAAATAAAACAAAAGCAAACTTTTACTAAATATTAGTAAAATTTGGTGGTTTGTGCGCCCGGAAAAGGGAGTAATAAATTGTTGAACAAGTAACTTATCTTTTCTAAAATAAGGCACAATGGTAGTTGTGGGAAAAGATCAAGTTTATAATCACTATCAATTAAATAACATGAGATATCACAAGATTCCAGCGTATACAAAACAATGCAAATTACAATGAAGAAGGTACAACAAAAGGGTTTCAGTTATGTCGAACACAGTTAAAAAGGTATATTTACCTTGAAGGTATAAAATGTGAATGTTCGTAATAGTTCTTGTGATTTGATGAGAGTTGTCGATGTTCGTGACAGAATCCGTTTGTGCCTTCAGAGTCTTCAAAGTAGGGTGTTATTTTGAGAGCAGTACTTGTTCTTTGTCGTGGAAACGACAATTTGGTTGTCAAGACTTCGTTGAGGAGTGGGTTTTCGCAGTCGCTCGGTTAGGTTTTCAGATGTTTTTAGAAGGCATCGCGTCGTCTATTGCTCGGCGTCCGTCGCGTCTTACTCCACCGTGTCGCGTCTCCCTATGCTCCCGGCGGTCGCGTCTACTACTCCTCGGCGTGAGTTCTTCGACTGCTCTATTGCATCGATTCTTATAACCAAAGGTCGACTCCGATTTATCCGAAAAATTTTGGCGGTCAACACAAGCATTTGCAGATTTCAACCGACTCGAGTAGCCATTAGTTAAAAAATCACGTTTATCAAAACAATTTAGTGTAGTAGAAAAAAACACATATTCTTCCCTTTCTTTCACCGTCAATTGATCTCCGTCCACATTTTGGTCAAGGAGCTTTGCATGCAGGATGGCAAGGTTTCAGTAAATTATTTTATTACCTTCATCCACCCCCCAACCCCGTTCGTTTAACAACCGAGAGCCGAAATTATTAGGTTGGTGCAAAATAATGTCGGTTTTTGACGTATTTTTTAACGTCAAAAACCGACATTATTTTTGCACCAACCTAATAACTAAGAGAGAAAAAATAATTTTTAACATAGTTGGCAACTTTCATCTATAAGCAGAGAAAGAATAGACAGCTTGGAACATTGTCACTCATGTGTTTTCCGCTGCCAAAAATTTGTATTTTCTAATAAACTAGGGAGGGTTTTTAAAATGATCCAATAATTTTAATAGATATTATGTTCGTTTTTGACACGAATGTTTGCCACTCTAAATTTGTTTAAAAAAAATAAAAAAGCCTTAAAATTGCTTGTAAATAATTTTCTGTTAAATTTACTGAAAAAAATGTTCGTGAACGAACTGAGAAAAGCAGTTTATAATATTTATGAAACTGAAAAAAAAATGTTTACATATTTATCATTCCAGTTCGTGATGCAGGCAAGCGAATGATGCACCTATGGTCATATGAGAGTTTGCTTGTTTGTTTCACAATATGAGTGAACTGCCGCTTTTTAAAGAAGTGTAGCTCGGAGCTAAAGATGCCCTGGTTTAGTACCTATATATATATATATATATATATATATATATATATATATGATAAAAGGTTTCAATTATTAGCAATAAATTTACAAATTTTAAGAAGAATATATAAATACTTTTCCACTATTATCTGCTGCATAAAATATGAAGGAACCCGAAACGTTGCTACATTCATATTTAAAAAACAAACAAAAAAGATATATGTAAGAAATTATAATCTTTAATTTAGGATTAATTTTTAATCATTCATTTTTGACTGCATAGAAGTTGGATAAGTTAATGAAAACGCAATGACTGAATTTCCTGGTAAACCTAATGTTCTGAATTTTCAACATATTTTAAATTAGAAGTTGGTCTATTCTTCTTGAAAATTTTACCCTAAAGTAATATTAATTTAAGGAATGTTCTCTCATAATACAATTATTATTTTCTTTGTAAATTCTGATTGTCTCCCTTAGAATCACAGTAACAAGAATAAGTGGTCTCCCTTGAAACAAAGTCCTTTGTGTTCAGTTTTAATTTTAGAACATTAAAATCAGTTATTAAAAATGTTTTTTAACATATAAAACAAGTTTTTGTTTTATATAACTTTATTAAATATTTCCAACAATATTAAAATTTCTATTTTAGTCACTTGGTGATTATAATTAATAGGGTTTGAAATTTCACAGAAGAATTCACTAAGCTGTAATAAATTATTGAGTTACAAATGATTAGTCAACAATCAACAGAGTATCTTTTTATGTCAGAATTGGTTTTTAAGGCGGTATTTATTTTCTGATAACGTATTGCTTCAATTCAACTCATATTCTCTTGGTACCAGTTTAAAGGAGACCTTCCTCCAGATATTGTAATCGTTTCGTATAAGTTCGTATTTTCTTGAAATTAAGACTTGAAATCATATGAAAATTTTTTCCGATATATTTCAGTGAAATTTTCACTTTCCTGAAATAGAATTTATAATTATAGATAAAAGGAAAAAAAGATGGCCCCACTTTAAATTGACATCATTAGCATATAGGTCATAAATCTTAGAATAAATGAATTAAAATGCAGATTTATTACGTCCGAAATAAAGGGGAACAAAAAACGGCTATAAGAAAACATTTTTGTTGTTTCATTGTACATTTTAGAATTTTCTTTTTAAATATATCGCATATTCAGAAAAAAAAGGATCAATAAAATCGCGGTAAATTTAATGATTAACAATGATTGATGATTCATAGATTTACATATGTTTGAAAAGAGATTATTAAAGTTAGCTGAAAAGCAACAATATGGGAGGGATATTAATCTAGTTCCTACTTAAATGAGTCGTTTGGTTCCAATAAAAGACCATGAATTTGAGCTTTGCATTTAAAGAAAATCACCATGGATCATATTTAATTTAAATATCTGGGATAGGGAATTCACAGAGGATTTCAATTACCGACATTTTTAGGAAATATAGTTTTTTAAATGGTTCTTTATTGCAGCAATAAGCACAACCAATATACCAAAGTCTGTTTGTCGAGGATTTATATAAAAAATCATAGAGAGATGATCATTTATTTTTTTTTTATTAATGTTCACCCATTACAAGACCCAGGGAATTATATTAGTGTAAGAAAGAGCAAGATAATAGGAAAGATAGCTAACTCTAGACTAGATTTAATTAGTGAATAAAATTTCAAAGTTCAGGCTGAGACGTTAGAATTATAGAGATGAAATAGATTTTACAAGGGCCCGGAAACCCAATCCTAAACAGGAAACAAATGACGAACCTCTACTCCTGTTCAATAGATCGGGGAGAAGTGTGAACTGGACGATAGGTGAGCCTATCTATTCTCATAAGTATGCTGATGCTTTTGTTTGGGTAAATTCAAGAAAACATTTTTAACTCCTTCACGATTGTTCCAAGGCTGTTGATGGGATTGAAGTCGGGTGAATTTCTTAACTTCCTGACAAATAAATATTGGCAGGAGATAAAAAAAAAGAAAAAAAGTCTTACCAATTTGTGTGCAGCTCTAAACATGGCACACTCATTCTGTTTCTTCACTAATGAGTCAGACATCAAACTCCAGAAAAAGCAATAAATATTTGTTTACAAAAACAAACAAACAAAAAAACAAAACAAAAAAAAAAAAAAACAAAGTGTGCCGGATTGTTAAGAATAAGCATGCTCCTTTCAGAGAAAATATTCAACCTAAAAAAAGTCAGCTTTATTAAAAGTATATTGCTGTTTTTGTCGTTTTATTTAACAAAGATATTTCCAAAGGACTTGAAGAACTTTCTACCTACTTAAACAACTTAAAGGAACTTTTGACGCGTAAATGGTTTTCACGAAAAGTAATATAAACGATGTAAAGAAATTGTAGCAGTATTGACGGCCCAAATCAACCCTTACATTTTTTTACTTAACGAATGTGTAAGCAAATGAAAAAGCAACGAGATAAACAACAAGAAGGAACACAAAACGGTTTTATAACAACAACGAGATTTATATTTTAATTTGTATAATGATGTACAAGCATAGAGGTTACTTCCCTTTGACTGGATTTAAAGTTTGTACTAATGAAATACTTTTTTATCTGAGCTCATAAAAGATTGAATGAAGTTGCCGCTCAAAATGTTCACTGTGATAGAGTTGAAAGAATTCTGTAAAGCTGAAAATATGTTGAGTAAAAAACTTTTAACTTCAGAAGAGTTGAAGGAGTGAATGTTCTGTAATGTTTGTAATTAAGTTTCCATTGTTTTTGTAATTAAGTTTGGAAAGTTTCGTACGTACGTGTATTTGTGCGTGTGTGAATATGTTTTCATGGCGTCCAACCGCAAGGGGTCGAGACGCGATCTCTTTTTACAACTACATTTTTGTAGAGAGAGTAATCAAGGAAGAGGAAGAACGAACTCGTGTCTGGTATTTATGATCAACTTAATCACGTGACAGGCTCGTAAGGCATTGATACATTTGGGGCGAAATTGTTTTTTTTTGTCAGGTCAAGAATTAGGTCGATGTTATTCGGACGTAGCTGAGAACACGATTTAAATATTAAGTGACCAATCAGAAGCTGAAGTTGTCTAAAAATATGTATTAAGCTGAATGAGCTATGTGATTCGCTTTTTGCACAGATTTGCACAAAAATTGAGATTGAGAAAAAAAGTGGTAGCGGGATGCTAAAAAATAATCAACAAGTATTTTTTAAGAGTTGCTTGAATATTCTTTTGAGTCCAAGGGGAAGAAAACCAAATCAAAGTACGGTCGAACGTGGTCATCATTAGAAAAAGAGTGTTTTCAACCGAGCAACTTTATTGTGTCGGCTAATTCTATAATTAATGTATAAGGTTTGTAGAGGGTGCGGAGAAATCCCTCAAACAAATAATAAAAAGAAAAATACACTACAAATAAAGTAAAATAAACTTTTGTTTATTTTCGTAAAAAAAAACATAAGAATTATTTTTTTTGTACAAAAATGAAATTGTCCATAAAGCTGTGGAAGAAAAGGAGAAAGAAAGGAACTGGGAATGTGAGAGGGAAAGGTAGGACGATGTGTAGCGAGCGAGATGAGAGAAAGAGAGGGTGAAAGAATGTTCACTGATACGTGATACTGCCTGTTGTGTGAACTGCTGAATTCTCTGTGTGTGTGTGTGCGCTCGAAGCTGTCCGTGTAGCTTTGGTGTCAGCTTGTCGCTGTTCTCCCTCTGGTCTGATGAGAGTTTCTACCTTCCTTATATCTGAATGATGAGGCTCAGGGGAGATTAAGAAATGGGTTTCTTATGTCGAGCCCTGATTGGTCAATAAATCATATTTTGACCACGTGGTATGCTTTTCACTACGTCCGAACTTTTGGGTGCGCCGTCCTTGTTTTTGACCCCACAGGGTATGGTAAGGAGTGAATTCCCGCGCAATTGTATTTTTTGGATACACGTGGTGTGAATTAATTTTTATTGTGTGTGTGGAAAATAAAATAAGAAACAGCACAGATTTTTTACGAGAATATTCTACAATATATGAAATAATGGTGATGAAAAGGTATATGCACAAAATAACAGAGACCGATTGATTTGCAATGCAAGATAACATTTATTAAACAAAAATGTAGTCAGATTCTTCGTGCTTGGAATAAACTTCCCTAATCGTTCACTAAACAGCTTCGCGTAAGCCAACCACTATTAACTCACGTATCTTCTGTTCGCTACTACAATAGCATTGCTCTGTTGCCTCATTAAGCACATTTTGTAGTTTAACTGATCAGTCAAATTTGCATAGGTGCTAAAAAAGAAGACTCGCGAATGTATCCGACTCCGTTTCTTAAACATACAACTCGTAAAGCCGACATTTTCTTTTTGAGATACTTTACACGCGAGACACGTCCAAGCCCGCTTTCTACCAGAAGGTAAGCCATTTTCTCTAGTGTTACCTACCTCCGATCTCCTGATCACATACGTAGCGGGTGGTGGAGGTCGCCGTTCGGAGAGTGCTTTTTCGTAGACGAAGGGGAAATATTTCTATCGGCGTTGCACTCTTGCTTGTATTCTTTGGTTTCTCTCATTTCCGATATTGTCATTCTCTGGGTCTGCAGGCAGACTTTCCACCCTGTTTATAAGAAAAACAGAGTCGCTGAGTTACTCTCAGATGACGTACTATTTCCGCCGTCTTCTGAAGTAAAAAATTCGTACTGCGGTCGTAGGTCTTTCATAAAAGGAAAGTTTAAGAGTTTCTTTTCCTAAGAATAAAATGGAATACACAATGAAAGTTTTAATTAATGTGTTTGAATGTGACTTGCTTGGGTAAGTATGTTTGTGTGTGAAGCGTCCATAGCCCAGTGTGAAAAGTCAGTGGCACACACTTCGAAAGGAGGAAAAATCGGAAGAAACAGAATTACTTAAGTGTTCACTTGTTTTTATGCCCTCAGGACTGCTGCTGATACTATTTTTATTAAGGGCTGCCGCTGATACTATGTTTATTAAGGCACAGCACAAGGATTCTTTGAGTGCCTGCAAACCATAAAATCCTTCTTTATCGATGTGCAGTACTTTTTATCAGCTTAAAGAACTGTCCGTGATGTTATTTCTATTTTTCGAGTAATTTGCCATTCAAAAATGAGGTCATATAAATTGTTACATTGTAGTAATTTTTCAAGTGTAGCTTAGATGTGGCACAAGACTGAAAGTGAGGGACATCCAGAGAGGATCGAACTCACTACTTAGTCGTAATTGTTCAAGCGAGACAAGCTTGCTAACTATTACACAGCCTCGAGGTGCCCTAAATTGTTACATTGTAGACGCAATTCTCTAAAGTGTATTTAAACAATTTTTTTATCGTCTAAATGTTAAAATGTTTAACAGATGTAAAAAATATTCTTATAACTTTCTAAAAAACAAAAATTTCTAAAATAATTTAATCCATTTTTGAATAAATTCTGAAAGTTTCAAATATTTGATTTTTGCAAGAATTTCCAAGATCAATGTGTTTTTACCGCTAAAAAAAAAAGCTAAAATTCCCTATACTAAATTATGGTCACCCACTGAGGCAAGAAAAAAATTAGCCAAAAATTTGAAGGTTCTGAAACGGATGAAAAAATATAATTTAATAATAAAAAAATCCTTTGGTCTTTCCTCTTAATAATAACAAAGATTTTGACTTCAAAACTTTATCTTTATTAAGTTTGGGTCATTTTTTTCAACATGTATGCTCATTTCTTTTAGCAAATCTTTTAAGGTAGCTGTTTGCATTTATGAGAGAATGCTGAACAATTCTCGGTTCGACACAAAATTTGGTCAAATGATAAAACATGAGATTTTGGGAGGGAAATCTTTTTGATTGGCTCACGATACAAACGAAATGTAGCAATAATAAAAAACTCATTTTTTGCTAAACCTAAACGTAATACGGTTTACAGGTTATTGGGGTTCTGTAATGCAATCACCATACAATGTCCGTTCAATAACTAAGTTATTTTAACTTCATAGGAAGTGTATAATGTTATTTTAATTGTTCATTTATATTCCTAGCATTGATTTTAATAAAACATTTTGTCAAGGGTTTGCTATTCTTGGCGACATGGGGATAATTGGGTTCGCTGTGTTTTGACATGGAAATGTTGAGTTCGCTAATCTTGATAAGATCCCATATCTATATACCAGTAAAATATGACACAATAGTTAAAAACTTAATGAATGCTCTGAGGTATGTCTATAGTCATCATGTATGCTTCAATATAATGATAACAAATAGAATCGAAACATTTGACAAGATTAGATCATTCCCAGTATTTATCCATTAACAGTTCGTTGTTTTCTCGTTTCACAATCAGAGTAATGAAAAATGGACCCCGCACCCCGAAAAAAACAAAAAACAAAAAAAACAAAAAACAAAAAAAACAAAAAACAAAACAAAACAAAAAAAACAATAATACTCTTGTCATACACCAGACAACTTGAAAGTATTTAATGCGGGGCACTTTAAGGGAGAAGGGGGTTTAGCATGTTACTTTTGTTTAAATATCTGCAATAATTCGCCGAAAAAACAGCCTAGCATGATGAAAAAAAAGGCCCCAAACTCAAAAAAAAAAACTTTTATCGTCAAAATGCTAATTAAGAGGAAAGAAAGTATTTTTTGATTATTTTATTAAATTTTTTCATCCTTTCTAGCACGTTCGAAATTTTGGTGAAAAAGCTTTCTTTTTTACGTCAGCGGCCGATGTAATATTTGCCATTAGTTTTTTTAGCGCCCTTTTTCAGGTAAAAAAACACATTAATTTGGAAATTCTTGCATAAATCAAATACTTGTCGGATTTTAATGAAACTTTCAGAATTTATTCACAAATGAATGAAATTATTTTAGCCATATTTCTTTTTAGAAAGTCAGTTATTTTTACATTTGTTACCTCACCCTTATTTAATTTTATTAAAACGAGAAATTAGATGACGTGCCTTTTAGTGATTATATTAATTAATAGCAAAAGACAGAAAAATATAAGTCATCGATTTTTTTTTTGTAAAATCGAAATACACAGCTACCCAAAATTCAGCTCTGAATTGAAAAATACAAAACCCAATAAAACTAAAATATTAATTAGAAAATCTATTAATGACTTTTATGAATAATATATGTTAAGGACAATATTGTCTGAAGCCAAAATAATTTTTCGAAGAAAAATGAATTTTTACAAGAATTTTCTTTTTTTAAAATTTAAATAAAAAGAATGTGATAAATGTGTTAAAGTTTCAATCCGTTCCCTTTAAGGGAATTCTGTTATTAAGTAGATCTATTTTACAGATCATAAATTTGAAATCTTATTACAATCTGCGATGCACAGGTATTTTAAAAAATATTTTTGACTATGCAAAATTTTTTAAAAACGTTTTTCCAACTATATGGATGGACGTGTTTTCTTATGACATCAAAAACCCGTCCTCAGAAAATTTTTGTTTTCCTTCTGGCGAGTACGTGCTAAATTCTCTGACTGACCATCATCGTCGCATTTTCAAAATTTTTAATTTTCTTTTTACATCCTGTTTCATTAAATATTTTAATTTAATTCTTTTTTAAATATAATAAATTTATTGTTTTTCAGTGAGAGACATACTGCAATTAATTATTTTCTGTTTTAGTTTCAATTTTAGGGACGGGAACAGTGCAGGCTTTGGACATATCTTCATTAAAAAAGAACCTAAAAATATCAATAAAATTTTTGAAAGTATTTAATTTTATTTCCCCAGAAATCCTCTTTAAACTAAAAGCTAAAGTATATGAAAAAAATCAATAAAATATTAAACTTTAAAAAGTTTAATATTTTATTGATTTTTTTAATTTTTAAATAATCTGTTTCACTTAAAATTCGAAAATGTTATCACTTCTGTCCTTCCGTTCGATAACTTCCCTTCATGTAAGCTGTTAATACATAGACGTAAACGTCAATTCGCACTTCCAAAACAAGTCACCACATGCTTCTCTTATTTTCAACTAATTTTTTGCTGCTAAAAATTAAGTAATACTTGTTTCCAATTACATTAAGTAAACTTTAAATTTTCTAATTTTCTTTAAGTAACTTTTGAAAAAGGTATAATTAATTTTTTCAAGATTTTTAAACGAAGAATGTAACTTTTGTTTACAAATTTCTCAAAAATAGTGGATATCGTCGATTTTTGGCGATTTTTTTGACTAAAAAGAAAGATGAAAAAATGTAAAAAAAAAAAAAAAGTTTGGTCTTTACTCTTTAACAGTGGCGTAGCTAGTGTTTTTGCTTCCCCTCTCCAGAAGGAATACAATATTACAATACACATTTAATCCCTTAAAGTTTATATTTGTCGTATTTTTGTCGGCGAATTTTCACCTCAATGTGCTTAACAAGCCATAAATATTTTATTTGTGGTCCAATCATTAAAAGAATTACATGTATGGGAAGAGAATAAAAGAAGCATTTTAATTATGTTAATATTTTGTGCCTTCAGACATTGAATATTTTTATATACTATTTTTTATGACATCTTCTGCCGTATTTTCACACATACTACACTTGGGATAAGTCCCTATTTCTGTTAACGTAGTATTTATAACTCCTCACTGATAAATTATGAAATAAAAGCACAATTGTGTTTATTTTTAAAAAATAAAACTGGGAATATATAAAAAAATAACGTTACTTTTTTTTCTAAATCGGGGAAACTTTAAAAAATTTTTTATGATATAAAAAGAAAGATAACTTTTTTTTATATATATACCATCTGTTTTCAAAACAAACCAAAGACACATTGTACTTTTAAATAATTCATAATTTATCAATTTATTATTTTAATATTTATTTCGCGGTTCGTTTTTCTTTTAACAACGTAAAAAATGCTATTTAAATTATTTTGTTTTACGTAGTTGAAGTTATTAAAAGTCCGATAAAATTAATTTCACTTTTAAATGAAATAAATGTCATCATAATTCTTCTTTAGTCTTTTAAAAACTTCAACTATCGAAACAAACAAACAAAAAAAAAAAAAACAAAAAAAAAAAAAAAACATTGCATTGTTTTACTACCGTGAAAACTTGTAAATTGAAAAAAATGGCCATTTTTGGACTTTAAATTTTCTGTACTTAAAAGAATATTAATTTTCAGGTTTCTTTTAAATTTCCGTTCGATATTTCCGGAAAAAATTGGAATGCATGTGATATCCCTAAAGCATTGGAATAATTTCAGTTTATTTATCTGTTTATAATTTTATGAAAAGTAACAGTTTTATATGTGTATTAAGAATAAGGTAAAAACAAAACAAAAACAAACAAAAACAAACAAAAACAAACAAACAATTGGTTCACTTATTTATTTATTTTTTATTTTCACTAACAGTTCATAGTTATGAAAAATCAAAATCAAAGAACTGACGCCAAAGTCTGGACTTCTCAAATAAGTGTGAAAAAACTGTGGATTCACTAAATATACTTAATCCAACCTCACATCAAGCCCCTTAAAAATGTTCAAAATTTTTTCACATCTTTTACTCACGTTTTGTAAGTGGGGTTAATCCCCACCAGCTGACGAAGCGTTTTGGAGACAATTTTTTATTGCTGGCTGGTTGGCTTTGAGCCGCCCATATCAAAGATAAATTGGTTTCATTTGAAACCCTATCTCTTTCCACATCACTGCTTTTTTTTTCAAAAATTATTGAAATTATGCTATTGTTTCTTTTTCTTGTCTGAAAACTCACCGCGGACCAAAAGACCGCCCGCTTCCTGCAGCTACGTCACTGCTTCTTAATAATAACATAAACATTTAGACGATAAAAAATTGTTTTCATCAAGTTTGGGGTCTAATTTTCATCAGGGTATGCTCTTTTTTAACGAATTAGTGGAGATACCTACTTTTGTTACCAGGTGAATCCCGTGCAGGCATTTCACAAAAATCAATTTAACCAAGTAAAGCAATTTATTTAGGGTCCTCCGTTAGGTCACGTAAAAAAGCAGCATATCAAGATTAAAAAAGGCTCAAAATCAACAAAGTTTTGTCTCAATATGTTGTTATCAATTGAAAGCTAAAGCATTAAATTTATTACTTACGGTAAGTAACATATTCTGGTGTCTTTCAGATAGAAATTATATAGATTGGAATGTCAAATATATGCTCGATTTTTGTTTAATTTTCATAAAAGCGCCCATTTTCTTAAATTTTAAGAAATCTGTAAACAAACAAAATTTTGATTTTAAACTTCTTCCTAAAATAAATTTATATATTTTTGACACGTTATTTGAGTAAAATTAGAAAATTTAAAGTTAAATTAATCTGATATGAAACAAACAGTACTTACTTATAGCATAAAAATTTGTATCCAAACATTTCTTAACGATGTGTCTGAATTTATCAAAGAAATCGATTGTGACGAGATGATGATTACTATGGATGATCAAAACTGACAATTTTTGCAAAGTAAGCGAACGCGGTTTTTTGTTTTTAACTAGTACTTTTTAAATATTAACATTTTTATTCAGCAATTATGTAATATCTATTTTTTATTTCATACTTTTTTAATTAGATAATAGTTTAAAGTTTTTTTTTTTTAATTAGATAATTGTTTAAAATCTTTTAAGGATTATGTCATGTATACATTTCCATACGTAGAAATTATGAACGTTGTTTTCAATAAAAATTTTTTTAAAATTATTTAAAAAATATTTTGGGTCAAATGACTGTTATGTGCTTTTCAAATTTCGATTCGTAAATTTGCATTTTCATTAACGTTATCATTGCATTACGTGCTAGAAAGCAATAAAGAATTTTAAACGATTTTTGAAGTATTAAGAAGTTAAGGAAAAAAAATTTAAAAATGGGAAAACTATTTGTAAAAAATACATTATTCATCGAAAAAATTTTATTTCTTCACAAAATAATGTCCTTAAAGTATTTACAAAAACAGGTGAAAGTTTTTCTAATTAATTAATGTCATACTTTTTTACATTTTTTTTATAATTCAAAGCAGATTTCCTATGAAACCGGGTACTGTTTTACAAAAAACAAAAACAAAAAAAACAAAAAAAAAAACTGGTGATTTACTTTCTACAAAGAGTCCTGTTTATAACAAATAAAACAAATCCCGCGCGTGAAGATTTAATTTCTCGAAATTTCATGAAAATATGTAAATGGGTGGAAACATGTTAAAAAAAAATATCTTTTTAACAAGATTTTCTAAAAAAAAAAAAAATTTCAAAAATAATTTCATTCATTTGTGTGAATAAGTCCTGAAAGTTTCATTAAAATCCGACAATTATTTGATTTTTGCAAGAATTTCCTAATTAACGCGTGTTTTCTTCGGGGAAAGCGCAAAATAAAGCAAACCTTTTTTTTTATCTTATCGCGCTTGGCTAAAAAAAAAAAAATTTTAACCAAAATTTTTAACCAAAATTTTCTACGTGCTAGAAAGGAGTAAAAAATTTAAAAAAATAATCAAAAAATACTTTGGTCTTTCCTCTTCATAACATAAACATATTGATACAAAATTTTGTTTTCGTTGATTTATGGACCTTTTTTCATCGTGATATGCTGCTTTTTTTACGTGACCTAATTTAACTGGTTTGGTAATATGAAAGAAAGAGTGAATTTACAGTTTTGATGAGATTGATTTACTGGTGGAGTGATTTCAGCTTCTCATCATTAGATTTGAAGACACCAAGAAGAAATCTTAGATACCGCGTTAAATAATTTTCAGTTCGTTTCTTTCTTTGGAAAAAAAACCCCAAACTGAAACACGCCGTAAATGTAATAAAATGAAATACCACCTTTCCGCCTACATTACCACGCAATTTTTCTTAATCATCCACCTACGACACCTTTTTTACCCACCGCTCCTCTGGATCTTTCCACCGCTCCCAGAGAATTGGTATCGCCTACTTTCGAAATTCAACTTTTTAAATGTCTACACGTGTGCATTTGTTGTAATACATGTTTCATAAAATAAAAAAGATATTAATTATTAATGTAAGGAAATTTTTTTAAATGATTTATATTTTTTAAACCTGTTTGGCCACTTTCCGTATGGCTGTCTGTACTACACTACATATTCATTCTCGCTTCTCAGATGTCTTCATGATCAGTCCGTGTTAAGGAATTATTATACTCAAACAAATTAGTACTCGATTTAAATTATAAAAACAAACCGAACGTATAATATTCGAACACAGCTTCTTGATTTTTAAAATCATGTCAACCATAGCATTACAAATCCGGAAGTTGTTTCAGCAGCAACAAAGAAAGACTTAAAAAAAAAATACCACTTTTGAGTTATTTTTAGAAAAAAAGGAAAACACAGTATTCGGTGAACTATATATTCAAATTCAACAAAAGGCAAACTTCAGACATATTTTGATGCTGTTAGCTCAAGTAAGTCCACTTATTTATTTATTTACTTAATTTAGATTGGTGGTAGAAGTAAGTAAACGTTATTGTGGTCGGGATGCTTTTTAAAAAAAATTGTTTGACGCTTCGGCATTCGTCGGGATGCTTTTTAAAAAAATTTGTTTGACGCTTCGGCATTCGTCGGGATGCTTTTTAAAAAATTTTGTTTGACGCTTCGGCATTCAATTTTTCGGTTTTGCTCGTTTTTGGCAAATCGGGTATAATTTTTTTTTCTTTCAAATTCTTTTTTTTCTTTGATGTAAATGAATTCTAAATGGTAACTACATTAACTTTAAAACTTAAATAAGAATAAAATCGATACCTTTTTAGTTTTTAATTTTTTTAAAATGTTACTTTTTGAAACTTTTTTTACTAAAATAACATTAACCGTAACGCTATATACACCGATACCAAAAAGTAAACAAACAAAAACATTTAAATTGCATAACGGTGAATTAAATTTTAAATAACTAAGTGGAGAGAGAAATTTAAAAAAAAAATGTAAAAAAAATATTTTTGTCCAGTATAGAAAACGGAAATATTTGGGATCGAAACATTTTTTTTGCATTCATTTTTGTCTTTCTTATTGAGGAAAAGGGTGTGCAGTTTAAATCACGTTATCAGCGTGGCATATGGAATCGACGGGTGGAGTTCATATTTTTACGCTAGTCAATTACGTTCACTTTTAATTGCACGATTACCTCGAGGAAAGGCCTTCTTAATGCGTCTCTCATCTGCCCTCTAAGGCCGAGTGGTTGATCTAGCCCTGAGTGGCAAAGATTAACACTAACAGAATGAAAAAAGAAAGAAACATACGAAACAAAAAAATCTGAATTCCAGAGCGTGGAAAGGGCAACTAGAAATCCCTCCCCTATCTTTCCCAAAAAGTCATGGACATTCATAGAAAAAAAATAAAAGGAAGCTGAGTT
Organism: Acanthosepion lycidas; assembly: GCA_963932145.1. NCBI lineage: Eukaryota > Metazoa > Mollusca > Cephalopoda > Sepiida > Sepiidae > Acanthosepion > Acanthosepion lycidas. The sequence continues at coordinate 65,897,228 of OZ010597.1, read as the reverse complement.
GTGATCGCCTACGTCGTGAAGAAACGCAGTATAAAACAAAAATGAGGAATCGAAAGAAAATTATCGAACACCTCATACCCTCATTAATCTTTGATAATTCAATTAATTTGATAACATTTATATTGCATTTATAGTTTATTTTATTTATTTAAACGCTTTTTTTTGTTAAAAAAAGTACTTTAATGTAGGTCTCTCCAAAGATTCGCATACCAACATGAAAAAATGCTTCAAACTTAAAAAACAAAACATGATTATATAATAATAATATCGTCAAAAATAAATTTTTTTATTATTAAGAAGGAAGACTAAAGGATGTTGTTTTTATATTATTAATTATATCTTTTTTTTTTAAATTCTTTTTAGAACCTTTATAATTGTGGTTATAATTATTTTTCTTGTGTCAGCAGTTGACCATAAATTAGTATACAGAATTTTAGCTTTTTGCGATGAAAAACACATTGATTTAAAATTTTTTGCAAAAATCAAATAATTGTCGGATTTTAATGAAACTTTCAGGACTTATTTACAAATGAATGAAATTATTTTAGAAAAGTTTCTTTTTTAGAAAATCTTGCTAAAAATATTTACATACGTTACGCCCAAGGCGATCCTTAGTTATTGATCACCATGGTTACGCCCCATTTATTTAATTTTTTTTTATGAAATTTCGTGAAGTTTATTTTTGTCGTATAAAAGCGCAGATTCTTGGAGAATTTAAATCGTCATTTTTTTTTTTGTTGTAAAAGACGTCTCCAGTTATAAAGTGCTATAAAACTAAGATATTATTTAATTAGAAAACATTTTAATTGCTTTTATAAATAACATATATTATGGACATATCGTCTTTTAAGAAACAAAACTTTTTCGATAAAAAATGAATTTTTATAAGAATTTTGTAAACAATTTACTAATCTTAAATGGAAATTTCCTACAATTCTGTGTACGCCAATATTTTAAAAAGAATTTTGATTATTTTTTGTTTGTATAAACCTACCGATTCATATACGATATTATCAAAAATAAAAGCAGTAACTACAGTACATTTATAGTTAAGGTAACTACAATAAATATAACACTGCATTACTTATATAATATTATAAATATAACACTGCATTACTTAGATTATTTTCCTAATTTTTTAAGATTACTGAGTAGTTAAGAAATATATATATATAAAGGCGCTGACGTTATATTCGTTAAGTTATTTTTACAGACATGTTCCCCTGTAGAAAAAATTCCAAACGTAAGTTAAGTATATCGAGAGAGTTGTCAACCGCTCAAAAAAACATCCATCTCCGTATTAAAAAAATTGTATTTCTGCGATATTTTAAACTTAAAGTAAATAATATTTGTCTCAGATCAGATTAATCCTACTTTAAATCAGCTAATATTCCTCAAATAAAGTTTCATAAAAGTATATTCTATTTCAAACAAATCTTTTACTAAAGAAAATTGCATTGTGATAAACGATGACAAAAAATTGCGCCAAAAAACCCTTCTGGCTATCAATTTAAATTAGTTTTGAAATAGAGCAAATTATTTTGCTTATTGGAAATATTAAATTAGCTTCAAATTAAAACTAAAATAAAAGCTTAAAGAAAGATTTTTCATTTTTAAAAAATCATTTTAGACCTTAGGCATCGCGAATCTGTGGAGGTATCTAGTTTAACTATCATCTTATCACGGGCGCCATTTTATTATTTTTTAGAACTTTTTTTTGGCTGTATTGTCGTTTGTCCTATTACAGAGATTATTTAGGGATCTCATGTCTAGTGATTTTTGTTTGAATTTCTAGAATGAGGAATTATCTTTATTTACATTATCTACATTCGGACTATTGTCCTCGTCTTTGTTTTGGAACCCCCACTTCGGACTTCTTTAAGTGTCTGTCGATCCGGTTCACTTACTGGAATGTCCAACTGAAACATTTATTCAATTTACGTTGATATATTGTTCTCTTGCTCATGTCGAGGGATATCATCTTGTTATTTAGTACAACTCAGTTATTCTGATTTGATTTTTTTCTCTTTAAAATGATAACAGCAAATATATAAATCAAACCATTCCCATAAACGTGACAACCAAGAAAATATTTCCATGGAAGTGAAAATGCTAAGGATTTTAAAAAAAAACAAGAACATTCTTTCCTGCCTAAATTGCTAAATATTTACTGTTACAACCGTCTCCCTTATTGACATAATGCGCATGATTAGTTCCACACTTACTTCACCGTCATTGGCCAGTTGACTACTTAATACATACATATATTATATTATATTATATTTATATATTATATTATATTATATATATATATTATATTATATATATATTATATCATATATTATATATATATTATATTACATATTATATATATATATATATATATTATATTATATATATATATTATATTATATATTACATATATATTATATTATATATATATATATATATATATATATATATATATATATGTATGTATGTTGGCGGGGAAATTACACACCAAAATAAGAATTTATATTTACTAAAATTCAAACTCAGTTTTCCCAGAGCGGAGGCATTCCATTGCCTTCTGGTTCGGTTGACCTTTGCCATCACCCCAAATATGGGAGACTCGGGTGCGCTATTTCGAAATGTAGGTTCTACCTTCGTGCTTATCCCGATAGACACGCCAAAAACAGATTTTTTTTTAATTGTAAAAAAATAACGAAAAATCAGGGAGTTATGTACATTCCGCACTTACGATATCTGAATAACTCCTTGATTTTTGGTAATTTTTAAGCCTGGGAGTTGGAGTTGCTGCGGGGCAAGCCAAAAAAATTTTCATTCATAATTTCAAAAGTATGCCAAAAATTTAAAATTTATAATTTCTTGGGATTAATTAATATTTTCGATAGATAAGCAACTTTACATTATTTGGGGTGAATTAACAGAAAGGATCCCTTAAAATAATAGTCGGGGATAAGACGGACGGGTGTCTGCCTCTGAAAACTTTAATTTATTTTACTTTCTCCTCCCTCTCGATTCTTTTCATACTTTTATAGTGACTAGGAGAAGTTTATATTTTGCTTTATTAACGTGTCTGTGTGACTAGGACAGAGAACGAAGCTAGGGGACAAAAGAAAACGTACGTAGAGCGATAAAGGATAAGAAGTTGATTCCCCTACGTCTTCAAAGGCTATGGGAATGCACACAAGTTCAGAAGAAGTGCAGATAAAAAAAAACAAAAAAACACGTTAGCGTTACCAGCGTTTCATCGATCTCATGAAAGCTTTTGACAGTGATTTACCAAAATCTCTATGGGGTATACTTAGAAAGCTAGGCTGCTCAGAGAAATTCACATGACTCATCCGTTCTTTGCATGGACATGTGTGAAATGAAAGTTAATTCCAATCTTAGTCGAAACTGGTGTGAAGCAGGGAGATCCCTTAGCATCTACACCTTTTGCAATTCTCTTTATAGGAATTCTACTCAGAGCTTTTGCTGAAAGCAATGTTGGCATTTATATCCTTTGGAGAATATCTGGAAAAAATTTCTGACATGCATTCAATTTGTCTCATTTGTAAAACTTAGTCTTTGATTCGTGACTTACTCTATACTGACGACTGTGACCATATTACAAAAACAAAAAAATATCTTCAGCTCTTGATTGACTACTTGTATGCAGCTTGTGGTGAATTTGGGCTTACAATTAATCTTAAAAGACAGTCATCATCCACCAGAAGACTTAAGGAATGACTTGTATGCCAACATCAATAAAAAAGGGTAAAAAGTTGGAAGTCGTGGAAACTTTCTTTTATCTTAACAGCGCGTTATCCAGAAATACGTAGTGCTTACTGCCTGACTCTAGTCTCTCTCCAAATTTAAAATGTATTTCGTCTGGCTGTGTCGTATTTTATTGTTCGAAGAGATTACTGCAATTTGAATTTTGCGTATTAGAAGTACATTATTTTTTTACAGTAAGCTCCACCCTATACAAGGCCCGGGGGTCAAACGAGGTAGAGGCTTACGTTAAGGGATAGTTTATATGGATAGGAGGGGAAAATAACAGTTAATTCTAGACTTGAACAGGTTAAAATTGTGGTGATCGGAGAAACGTCCTCTTTGGAGTCTGTTCCACAGGGCAGTGGTTCGCGGAAAAAATCTGTTGGACTTGAACTTACATATCGCCGATGAAATACGGAAGGAATGTGGGTGGTTTGCGACTATGTAAGTAACATGGCGAGTGCTAGCCGTGAAGGTTAGACCTGGCGGAACTAAGGAATGTAGTTCGTCCGATCACTTTCCATAGTAGTAGCGATACAGCAGTGAAAGGCTTGCCACATCCTACCTGTGAGGATTGGGGAGTGGAAAATAATTCTTCTCCACCAAGGACTCGGAGATGCTTTTGAACTCTATCAAGGCTAGAGAGTGATGTCTAGGCAGCTACTACCTAAATATGGCAACCGTACTTAATTTTTGACTTGATCTGGCTCTTATAAAGGTAGAAGATAGATTGAAGAGTCAGATACTTATTAGAGTAGTACAGGGATCCGATTATTTTACCCGCATCTTTAGCGATGGATCGTATATAATAGTTCCACTTGAGGTAAAGGGTGAATTTGAGGGTCAATATTCTCTCAAGGCACGATGCCTCCTCGAGCTAACATCCCTTCATCGTGACTGGCGGTAGTTCGGGGTCTGATCATGTTTTCAAAGATGAATATCTGTTTATAAGTTTCAAGTATTCATTGCAATAGGTATATAAATTCACGGAGTATCGTTAATGTGCTGTCTTCAATTGAAAGAAATTATACGTTAAACTTAATAAATGAAGATATTTTAAATTTTATACGGAATCATTTTTATACGCTAAGCAATGAGTACCTGGCTACTTAGGAATACACCACACTGATAACAAAATATAGTTATGGAGCTTTTTAGACTATTTGAGGGCGAGCTGTCAGTATTACTATGAAGACAAAAACCATGTTTAGAATTTGTCATTTACTTTTTGCAGGTTAAGTGAAGAAATGCACGAATCTGAATCTTTTATTTACAGTCAGGATGATATACTTGGCCATGGTGCGACTTCTAACGTTTATAAAGGTATATCGAAGGTAAGTAAAACAATTGTTTGTGATATTTTCATATGAATTATGGTGCGTTGATAGAACGTTAGCATTCTGAACATTAGACTCTAGTTCGAATTTTACAATGGTCGATTGTTAAGGAAGGTGACTTCTTGATGGGGAGTCGATCCCAGCGTGCAGCACCGTGCCTGAAAACGGGTTGACTCAAACCTTGTGAGTGAATTTGGTTAGACGGAATTGTTCGTCGATGGTTTTGCTAGCATGAAGTCACGAGTCATCGTTACCGAAGTTTTGAGCATACTGTCCTCTTCAAACTTGGTCACGCCAGATTATGCGTTCTCTCCCAGAAACTGTAACTAAAGTCTGTCCGGCATAGTTGCAGTATAAACTACAGGTGGCTCTGAACAAATACAAAAACTATAACTATGCCTGAGCAGGCGTCTGCAACAGGGATTGGCTAGTCGGCCTACTACATGTGTGTTCTCGGAAACGAGTAGCCTAATACATAGTTAAAAAATAAATTGTAAAGAATGAGAGAGTGGGAAGAGAGAGAGAGAGCACAGGGCGGGCAAAAAGGTCGAAGCCGGTAATCATCAGATTAACTTACACAACATATATACTCATATATAAGCCAACTTCATGTATAGCGTGACCCCTGATTTTTTTCGCATGAATTTTAAGTTAACCCTTCAGAAAAAAATGACCCGTGTATAGTGCAAACAATCACCGAAAACACATGACTTTTTAACCGCTTCAAAAAATGAGCTGTGTATAATGCGACCTCTATTTTTGCGTAAAAAAAAACTGATCATAAAAATTCCCGCTAAACTCGAGTATATGCGCTATGTTGAGTTAATAAGTCTTAATTTCTGTTGGTAAATCTATATAATAAATGCGAATGTTATTGTGTCCCACTTTTTCAACTTTACTCCTAGAGGCCGTAGCCCAACATATAATACCATTTTGGAATCGGGTCGACTCCGTGAGCAAATTAAAAACTTTCCGGGGGGATCCGCACCCGCAATCCTAAAATTTTAGTTTCCCAAATTTTCATTACTGCGATTTTTTTTTTTACGTCAATTTTTTTTATGCGACGAATTTTAACAATTTTTATAACTTGAAAATAAATTTGGGAATAATTGAAATTAATTGCGAAATTCAGCGTAAGGCACCCATGAAATTAAAATAATTGTTTGTACGTAAAGTAAGGACCTACGTACATCAAACTGTCTTTAAATTGAGTGGCGGCAAAAGAATTATCGTTGAACCTTTTAAACGGTAAGCTTAAATATAAATGCAATATAATGCACTACAATATGAACTTACTTTATTTCATTATTTCTATTTAACTATTTGTGCAACTTATTTAGTGTGAAACTTGTTCCTGGTGTTTTTTTTTTTTTTTTTTTTTTTTTCGCGATTTCTTCAATGTTTGGTCGAATGTGCAATAAGAAGACCTTCATTTCTTCTTTATTTGAGCGTAGTCTTTTTTGTTTCTTATTTTTGATGTTATTTAGGGTTGGGAAGCCTAATTTACATAAATAAGTAGAAAACTGATAAAGCCTTTTTAAGCTAATGTGGGATATTCCTTTTGTATCCAAAATGTATCAATGGGTGCCATCAAATATTTTATTTTGTACCCTTGATCACTAGAAATTCTTCTTTTTCACATAACTGAAGTCCAATATTATCATTACTAATTCAATACACATATATATACATATGTATGCTATGACAATACTTTTTCAATGTTTGGTCGAATGTGCGATAAGCAGACCCTCATTTTTTTAGTTGAACGTAGTCTTTCTCGCTTCTTATTTTTTGTTATTTAGGGCGGAGAAGCCCAATTCACATAAGTAGAAAAATTGCATTTAAAACTGATAAAACCTTTTTAGCTAATGTGTGATATTCTCTTTGCATTGAAAACAAAAATGTATCAATGGGTACCGTGTGATGTTTTATTTTGAACCCTCGATCATTCCAAATGGTGATCAATTCTTCAAATAACTGAAGTCCAATTATTAGAAGGAACATTTATGAAGGGATTTCAAAACTAATCATACTTTTCTGTGCTCAATGATGGAAAATAATAGTCAATGTTTTCGTCGAGCGCTTTCAAAAAAAGTTAATATTCACTTATTCAAATAAAGGAAAATTTTAAAAAGTTAAATTAAAAAAATAAAATTACTTTTAAAAAAAGTGAATATTAAAACAAAGTATTTAATAATCGAAGAAGTAGAATGGATTATAGAACAGTGATTGGGAGGAATGGTAACGAGACAAACAATGCGTACAGCGACAAAGGTTGGATGTTGTCGAGGGCCATGATCGCCCACATCCTGAAATGACTCGGCAAAAACATGTATTTAAATAATATATGTTAAAACATAGATAAACAAATACCTACTACCGATGTATGTACTTGTGTATGTTTGCGTGTCTCTAAATAAGGTCATTATTTTTTTAGAATATAATCACAATACAGTTTTATTCTTACTTTCGTGTATTTTTTTTTATTAGATTTCTTTGGGTTTTCCATCTTTCATTTTAAAAATGTTTTTCCCATCCCCCTAACAATAATTAAAAGCATTTTTCGTACGACTGGAAATTCCTGCTGTAAAACTGATACTTGGAAAAAACCACTTCGTTTTTTCTAAGTAATCATTTTTTACAATGACTATGCACGCATGTGACTAATCTTCGTAATCAACGTAATCGATTTTAACGGTGACTTTGACTAAAAAGTAAAATGAAAAAGTAGAACATTTACATATGTAGGTCATATACACATGAACGGATTCTTAGATATACGTCAACATATACAAGTTAACTTTTTTTCACAGAAATGTTATTAATAAACCCCAGTATATTGACATGCAGCTCGTATCTGAGTATCAGCTGTGTTAGCTACGCCACTCCCTATTGCAGGCGCCTGCCATACTGCAACTATACGGAGCGGGCTTTAGCTACAGTTTCTGGCGCGATCAAGTTTAAACAAGGCTAGTACACTCACACCACGATGACTTGTGACTTCCTGCTAACGTTTAATTCACTCACAAAGCTTCGGATTGGGATCACCTCCGATAAATTCAAGATAGATCGAACGCAGGTCTCGTGGTCAGAAAGCGAACGTTCTAACGGCTCGGCCATGCACCTATACGATAAATATACCCTGTAAATTTCAGCTTATAATATTCATATAACAGGGATATTCTTAACTCGGAGCGTACTATACGACCCTTAGGCAATGTAAAATTGAATCAGAAAGAATTTGTTTATTTACAATAATTTATGTGAAAAGAAAGGTTTAAAGGTTCTATGAGGATTAATAAAAATATATTAGGCAGGAAGAAATGTTTATGTGAAAGTGGGGAACATACATTAGCTGATAATATTAAATGTTCTTCATAGAGGGATACAGCAAAAGTTCAAGAAGTGTTGTTAATGTTTTGATCGATAGATCAACGTAGTAGTGGAACCACCTGTTGCTGAATGAGGGGTATCGTGGCAGGTTTATTAATAACATTTCTGTGAAAAAAAGTTGAAGCTGTCAAAACTGTAAAATTCTAAGTGATCTGGTTCTTTTGTATCATGGAAGGAAACTTGTTTCACATGTTCAAAATTGTTTGCATTAAGTTTCGTATTCGGAGTCAATAAACCAAGAAATTCTCAATTCACTCCAAACACCATGATACTGACTGGATATATCATCCAACTCTTTCCGAATCCTCTGCAATCTCTTCAGATTGACACCTAAACACTCTGAAATATTTGTATTGGAACTTCTGGCGCGAATGTCAAGCAGTAGAGCACGCCGTTTTCAAATTTTTGGCGAAGTGAATTGCGTCATGGTGGTCTTTTTCTCGCAGACGGTGCCCAGTTGATCCTACTATACTGTGCTGTCGACAGAATAAAAAACAACGCGCATGCGCGAAATTAAAAATATATAACTTCGACAATTTCCCCATCGCATCCTGTATATAGTAAATGGTATGTATTTTCTATTGTAAACAGTCTTAAAAGTTGCTATTTTATACACGCAGTACATTGTAGACCTGTTCATAGTTGATGTTATTTAGGTTTGTTTCCATTATTTGTTGACCCTTTTTGCAGACGAATTTGCTTTCGCCGGGAAGGCAATTCCCTATGGAATAAATATTATTACAAACAGGACAAATTCCTTCGAAGGAATATTATAAAAATGCATAACTCCAGTTGAACAAACTAAAAATATCAAGTTAATTATCTATTATAAAAATCCAAAGCAGTCAAGCTTATCAGCAACAACATTCCTCTGGCGAAGTCAAAACTATACAAGACCGACATTATTTATGAATTCAAATGCCACATTCTTACGACGAAAACAAATTCATAAATAATTATGCCGGTCATATCATCACTCGCTTATCAAGAGAACTAACTTTACATCTTTCAGATTTAAACTAACATGGAAATATATAAATCTCGATACATATTTGCCGAAAACATAAATATTATATGCCTTTCCCATTACAAAAAGTGTCTAAAAATAACGAAAGCCGTTATTATAAAAAAATAACCCTTAATAAAACCATCTATGGACGCAGCCACAATGTGCTGGCCGTATTCGAGAATTAATGTCTTCCTTTCAACAACTTTTAAACTTTTCCCATGAAGGCACAAGAAGCCATTACCTCAAAGCAAAGCTTACTTAAGAAATGCACATCTCTCGTTAGGATATTTCGAAGTCTATATCTATTAAATTTATTTTCGTACCCTGTTATAATGGAACACACCTATTTTATAGTTAATAGACTCTCCCACCTATAATAAGTAGGAGTAGTCAAACGAAGGAGTCGCTTAGTGAGCCGGTCAATTAGTCGATGCCGTACGACCGTTAGTCGAATATTAAAGTATCACCGACCACAACTAGATTACTCTGCGTTATACCTATTATATCAAGTTCCTAACGTTTTGTACGTTGAGCCTATTTTAGGACCGACTTAGTACAAATACAAGCCTCCACTGTGAAATCACTCCATAACATACCCGAAACGTAAACAACGTAATTTCTATTAAATTAACGTAATTAATGGATTTTATTTAAATTATTTCTTAGAACTACAAATTTTATATTTAGTGGGCGCATGAATTTGTGCAGACACCGCAATTTTTTAAACGGTGAAAATGTTAGCCGGTCTAGAGACCGAAAGTCTAAATGGAAAACTGTGTGCCCGATAGAAATCGAATCTATATTCCATTTTTAATAATGGAAACCGCTTTCAAATCTCGTCAAGTAATCGAGATTTGTTTTGTTGTAGTGACTTTTGTTCTACAGGTTGCTATCACTTGTATTTTTTTTTTGTGTCCAACAACACCGAATTTGAGCTATTATGTCGACGAAGGCGAAAGGACTTTAGTTCGAGGTGTTTCCATTATGAAATTACCGTTTCATGAGATGAATCTGTTTGAATTCTTGTAAGAATATATGATAGAAAATGAAACAAAAAGAAAATTATGGATCGATTCGAAATCCGGCTTAAAATCGGAGTCTGTGCCGACATGCGAAAATAAATTCGTGTTTTTATCAACAGAAATATTAAATCGCTTCAAGTAGATGAAACAGAAAATGACTGTGTAGCGGTATGGACGTTGAATACTACAAATAATGATTTTGAAAGAAGAAGCCACGTAGTAAGTCAAATCGAGAGGATTTCAAATCGTAATCGATATTAGCATGTCCAAGTAAACATTTCTGAATAAAAATTGATCGATGACGAAAATACAGATGTATATAGCGTGCTCATATGTTACATCATGTTCCATTCATATAAAATATTTTTTAAATGGATAAGCATTAAAATTATTGGTTAGCATGCATCTTTGTCTTGACACTATTTTCCGTACGATTCTATCCAATATTTCTAAATTGTTGTTTCAGAGTGTGAAGTTGGATGCAATATTTAGAGGGTAGGATTTTTTGACTGTTCGCTTATAGAATTTGGCTCTATCCTCTCAGTAATTTGTGTCTTTTTATATTTTTAAAATTTCCAATCGACATTAAATTTGTTTTTTTCCCTTTGATGAATTTTTTAAATCATATTTTTTTATATAAATGTCACCAACCCTATGACCGCTACTCAGTCTAAACAAATGCAGTTCAAACGCAGACTTTTAAAAAATAGAAAATTAATAGGGAACTTTTGTACATTATAATTTCGTCACAAAGGTGATAGTTTCCATTTTTTTCTTTTTCTGCAGAAAGATGGTTCATTTTGTGCTCTGAAAGTGTTCAAAAATAAACGCGATTCAACATGGAAAATTCTCAAACGAGAACTGGATATATTAACGAAAATCAAACATGAAAACATTGTGCGGATTTTTGGTATGGAAATAGATGTAAGTAAAGTTTTTCTCCTAATTTAAAAATAATTTCTGCGTTTACGCATGCGTATATAAGTTGACGCTAATCTAAAATCCAATGAGTCCATAGATTTTTAATTTTAATTTACCTTATGGGTTTACGTAAGTGATGGTGTTCTAGACAAAGAAAAAAATAATTATATAATTTAATTATAATTCTTACTTTTATTCTGTTACTCAATTTTGTGCCTAAGTTACGTGTCCAATTCCTTCATCGTCGTAACAAAAGTTTATTATTTGTCTATGCTGATTAGCGTTGTATTCGTCGAGTATGATACAGGGATAATTGTTTTTTCAAGAGTTTAATATATATATATATGCAATTTTCAAGAGTTTAACGCGTGATTAATATTAACAGAAAGAAAACAAGAAAATGCGTCATCAGTAATTATAGGAATGATATTATTAGCAGCACGCGTGAATAGAACTATTTACACGTGCTGCTAATAATATCATTCCTATAATTACTGATGACGCATTTTCTTGTTTTCTTTCTGTTAATATTAATCACGCGTTAAACTCTTGAAAATTGCATATATATATATATATATATATATATATATATATATATATATATATTTTCATGTATATAATCACATGTACGCAGTTTTATGGCTTTCTCGATTCAGTCTTTTTCTTGCAGCTTTTCTTTCGACAGTATTTCTCTCACATATAAATATGTAATATAATCTAACATCGGACCCGTAACCTATCATAGTAGTAGTGAGTGTGTCTAGGGTACAATAGCCCGACGGAGCCCAGTTCTCTTCTAGACTGGTTGTCATTCAAGGAATCCAGTCTGCCTTACTAATTAATTCATAGCTAGTGGTGGGGAAAAGAGGCAAATTCATGCCTTTCCCAAGTGCAATTGTGCAAAAATGAACGCAACAGATCAGCCCGGAATTTGAACTCGGTTCACCGATTTCAATTCTGGCGTCGATATTCGTGCCACAACCAGCACATCCTAAGAAGCATAATCTATATTACATTATATTTAAAAAATACTATAGAATGTATAATATGTAGTTTCTGAAGATATTTTTACACACACACACACACACACACACACACACACACACACACACTTCTATATGTGTAAGTAACGAAACTCTGCCTATATATATATATATTTGAAAGAGATCGAAAGAGGTGGAAATCCGTTGTTGCTAAATCGGGAGAATACGACGGGTGTGGCAGCACTTCCCAGCCACGCGTTTGAATGGCTTCCTTGGTCATATTCGTGATATGAGGGCGGGCGTTGTCGTGCAGCAAAAGAACTCCATGCTGCCGATTAGGTTTTTTCTCTTGAATAGCCGTGTTGAGTAGTATCATCTGTTGAGTTCCGCGCTGATCGTTTGGTTCCATTCAAGCAATTCGTAATGGATAATCCGCTCCCAGTCCCAACATAGGCATAACATCGTTTTACGCGGATGAAGATCTTGTTTCACGCGCGGTGTCGCTTGTTTGCCGGGGCTAAGCCATTCCTTGCGCTGCTTCATATTGATGTACAGTCACCATTTTTCGTCGCCAGTAACGATTCGGTAATGAAATCGTTGCTTGTGTCCGTGACGAGCAAAGCAAACCAGCGGGGATTGTGGCTCGTTGATTTTTGTTGTTGTCATTTAAAGCATGCGGGACACATGCTCCACACTTCTGAACCTTTTCCACCAAGTGAAGATGCTTCTCTGTATATATATATATATATATATAAGTTGGCCTCGCTCGATCTGTGGGTTTACTTTTGACGATAGGTTGTCCAATGTTGATCTCGCATAACATTGGTGCAATTGAGACTTTTCTGGTGAAGTCACAACTTCACTGGGCTTGTCTTGTTGCAAGGGTGAGTGATGAGAGAATACCCAAGGTGTATTGACAAGGGACGTGTCTCGGGTATAAAGTCGAGCTAAAGAGTAACCTCTCAGCTGTCAATGTGCCTCATACTAACTTCGAGCTAGTTGCCCTAGATAGAAATAACTGGAGATATTTGTACCAGAGTGGTGTCAGAAATTTCGAAATCAGTCGTATTAAATTGACCGGCTAAGAGAGAAAATGCGTCAGTAAATATTCCTGTGGCTATACCCCAAGGTCCTCGTTGCTGCACAGTATGTGAACTTGTATACAGGCCACTAGCCGGACTGAATTCTTACATACGGCGCAAACATGAAACTTTCGGATCTTCATACGTCGAAATCGACGGGAGAGTCCATCATACACACACATGCATATATATATATATATATATATATATATATATATGACGTTGCCAATCCTACATTATTAAGTTTATCTGTTTGCATATCAGTTTCCGTGTGTAAGTGTTGGTGTCAAATTGACTGTTCAGAATAAAAATTAATTATTTACTTGTTTAATTTCTGTTCCCATGTGATTACTCTTGAATAAATAGAATATTTTTGAGCTGATGACTTTACTGCGATCATTAGCACGAAGTCATAAGGACATTTGTAAACTTCAACTTGATATTTTTACGATGATTCCAATTTTGACATTATATAATACTTGTGATTATGTGACCCAACAGGACCCAGCCATCATTAGAACACACACACTAAACCAAGCGGGCTCTAAATTATTTTATCTGAGCCTGAAGTGTCTAGAAGCCTAAAAGATAGATAATCAAACTGGTCGCCTACCAACTAAAAGTAATTAGAGAAGATAAATAAGTGAAAACTTTAGGGGAGAAACGCTACTTGGCCGGATGTTAGAAAGTTTCCTTTGTGGGCTTATACGAGAGTGAGAATGTGTGAATGGACCGCCCGTTAGATGGTAGTTTGGAGCCGCGCATTGTGATATAGAGATGGGTGGTATGAGAGAGTCAAACTTCGCTGGCCGAAGAGAAGAGCCGATCCGTTAGTCCGTCATGACAGAAGTAGCAGAAACTGCCCCAATTAACACCTATCTACTTTTCTGGCCGTGCAAGTAAATTGTTGAATAAACAACCAAACATATGGGAAACAGGATTGACTTTTTCATTTCCCACCGTAGTGTTAATTTCTCCTTTCGTTTCTTTTTAAACGTGCAACGGGCTTTTCCCAGTTTTATGTGGACGAGAATCTAGACATAACGTGGAGTGATTATTTTTTTTCAGTCGGTGACAAACTGAGAGAGGGACCTGTTGTGTGCGTATATTATTGAAATGTTCTACTTTTTTAAAATGTAGTTCGTTAATGAATCGCATTCTAGGGAAGAGTTTTGAAGGTCATCTTGATACTGCTGATGAAAGAGAATGTATTTTTCCATTTTTTATATTTCTTTATATATGCTCGACACATGTTTAGTTTTAAATGTTTTACAAGTTCTACGTTTCGAATAGCTGAAAAATGTTCACAAAGTATATTCATTTGCAGTAGTATCAACATAAGTAAATTACCATATGGCCGTAACAGTAAACAATGACCTTCCCCTTTAAGAAGAATGGATAGTGAATTCTGAGAAATAGATATTCAGTGACCGGACAGATGTTCATTAAAATTTGCTTCTAACCAGACAGAAATTCTGTTATAACGATTTTAATTTTTCTAGGGTTGCACAGGTCAACCGATCATCATAATGGAATTTTTGAATCGGGGTACACTCTACGATCAGCTGCGCGAGCCTGAAAATCTCTATGGATTTTGTGACCAGATGTTTCTGTCCCTGTTGAAAGATCTCGGTAAGACCTTGGCGCCTTAACTATTCATAAATTAATCGATTACGAAAAGGTAGTCTCAGTAACATAAAATGAATTTTTAAGGAAATCTATGACAAAGTGGAAAATATTTTGCGTGATGTTTCTTCTTTTAGGAGCTCATCGCATTTATTAAACATTTTTGTCTAATTTGTCATAGGTTTTCCTAAAATTGGTTTATATATATATATATATATATATATATATTTCGATTATAGGTGCAGTTTAATTTAATGGCATGCACAATATTGAACAATATAGTTCATGCCACATTGACGGAAAACCTACCAGTAAAAAAGAATTCTCTTATTACTATATTTGTACAAAAACGCACAACCTTAAAATTTAAAATTCAAACTCAGCGTTGCGACCGCACGTTCCAAAACAATAACACATTTCTCATAGCATTTTTTCGGATTACATCTATATTTTCGTTGTCCTCTTATTACCGAGAAGTAAAAAACAAGAACAAATCTATTTCCATACCTGAAGATGTCTGTAGGAACAGACGAAAGCTTGTAAAAATTAAAAAGACCTTATGCAACTGGAATTTATAAACAGGGATCATATCATTCATATACAGGTTCCGGGTTAGTGTATCTTATTGAAATTGTTTGCGAAGATGTATTCTCGTCATTTAAATCATTAAATTCTATATTTGATTTTGTATGAATGATTCATGTAATTATAAATTAAACTGCACCTATAATCTATCTATCTATCTATCTCTCTCTCTCTCTCTCTCTCTCTCTATATATATATATATATATATATATATATATATATATATATATATATATATATATAAATTTATATAGTTTTTCCATAAAATTAACACCGTAATTGCGGCACTCGCGTGTGCATGACAGAATCGACACATCTTCTGGAAGTTTAATTCTTTGAAAATGTGCCTTCAGTACATAAAAAAATCACAGCTCTCCACAGCCACCGTCCTTATTTTTTAATATTTGTGAATTGGAATGCTTTCTTGGGAAATATAGTGAAGTGGTTTCCTGTTGCTTTCCCAACGGTTTTGAATTCAGAGTTTTCCTCCTCTTGGACTGGTTGCCCTCCAGTCCAGGCTACTCTGTTATTTAAACCATAGCGAGGAGCAAAAGCGATAGATTCCCAAGTATATTTGTGCGAAAGTGAACGTTACAGACTAGGCTTGAATTTGAACTCTGCTCGGCAGTTCCCTTTTCTGCGTTGTTGATAACCGTTATACTACACGCATTTCCCAAACTGCATGAACCGACAAAAAATTATATGGATGGTCATTGCAGTGGCCAAGGAGTAAATTAGAGAAATTGAACCGTTCCTTTTATTTAAAAATAAACAAAAAATCCCGTTACTAAATCCTCAATGCTTAAATTTTATAATCTATTAAAACGATAGAAGGTTTAACAAATACATATTTGAAAATAATTTTAGATTAATCTATAACTTCACACGGCCACACACATTCTTTTTTGTTTTTTTTTATGTTTAATTATTGCTTACTTTCTTGTAGCCGGAATATTTTTTCTTTTTAGAGATTAAAAAAACCCCCAAAAAAAACAAAAAACAAAAACGAAAAGACACCATCATCTGCCTCTTGATGCAAGAATTCGGGTAGCGATCTCTGAGAATCTATTCTAATATATTTTTAAAACACTGACCCACAATGTACAGTATTAGTAACCATTGCTCTTTATTTTTGTATTTAAGCGGCCGGTTTAACACAATTGCAAATTGCTGGAATTGTGCATCGAGATATCAAACCAACTAATATTCTTCGAAGTATTGTGTCCGAAGGAAGGTATGTTGACATGAGATTTTTTTCTTTATTTGTATTATCATCATTCTCACTCCCATGACCGGATGTTGTCATAGGGTCACTGTGCATCTGAGCACCTGACCAGTTTGCTCCACATATCTGGGCAGAAACCGGAGAGGTATTCACTTGTTTTGTGTTAAGTAGATCTGGCTCCAGATCAAACGATAGCCGATGACTTCATTTGGAAGGCAGGCCTTAGTCACAAACGCGTGGTCAATGATTACATCGGGGTAATCCCCTGCCTTGGTCGTTGACTTCAGTCTAGGAAGGCCTAGGTCAATCAAATACGACATTTGTTATAAACAGGCCTGTTTATGATTTGATGTGGGGACCCACCCCCAAAATTTGTAAATGTATTTTGATACACTCTGTATATACCGGGTGATTGAGAAGTAACTTCCTATTTTATGTATGATGGACACTCCTGCCTTGTAAGAATTATAGTTTGACACCATATATATATATATATATATAGAGAGAGAGAGAGAGAGAACATGCCTGATTACGTTTTAGTTCATTTCTAAACACTTCTAATGAACATAATATTATTTTCGTATTTGATTATTTAAACTTACCATTGATTATTAAAACTGTTTCTGACAACCCCCTAAGATAACGAGACCAGTCGCCAGAATGTTTTGAGTTGGATGGTAGCGTTTAAGTCAGGCGCTGTGAGTAGGAATTTTCTTACTAAAATTTGTTCGTCATTTTCACGGGGTTTGCAAACAATAATGAAATATGTTTACTGAAATACAGCAAATGTAGCTGTGTTTGAAATTGAAATAAATTATATTTGCTGTTTTTCTTTTCGTCTTCTTTTCTCTCGTTTCAATTATTGGGTTGACAACTAAGTTTCCGCCGTTTTTTTTTTAATTTAAATTTTTTAAAAGGTTTAAAAAAAAATAACAACTAATTAATCAATAATGTATTCTACCTTGTAGTTTACAACATCTTTCCAACGTTCAACAAGATTTTCAATACTTCGTTGGTAGAAATCTCCCTGTTTCAACTCGAAAAATTCGTCCAACCAAGTTCTCAATTCTGAATTAGTACTGAACGAAACTCCGCGTAAACATTTGAAAGAGATCGAAAGAGGTGGAAATCCGTTGTTGCTAAATCGGGAGAATACGACGGGTGTGGCAGCACTTCCCAGCCACGCGTTTGAATGGCTTCCTTGGTCATATTCGTGATATGAGGGCGGGCGTTGTCGTGCAGCAAAAGAACTCCATGCTGCCGATTAAGTTTTTTCTCTTGAATAGCCGTGTTGAGTAGTTTCATCTGTTGAGTTCCGCGCTGATCGTTTGGTTCCATTCAAGCAATTCGTAATGGATAATCCGCTCCCAGTCCCAACATAGGCATAACATCGTTTTACGCGGATGAAGATCTTGTTTCACGCGCGGTGTCGCTTGTTTGCCGGGGCTAAGCCATTCCTTGCGCTGCTTCATATTGATGTACAGTCACCATTTTTCGTCGCCAGTAACGATTCGGTAATGAAATCGTTACTTGTGTCTGTGACGAGCAAGCAAACCAGCGGAGATTGTGGCTCGTTGATTTTTGTTGTTGTCATTTAAAGCATGCGGAACACATGCTCCACACTTCTGAACCTTTTCCACCAAGTGAAGATGCTTCTCTGTAGCATCATATCTTGAACTTATATCGTAAATAAGACAAAATACGAGAAATATCATTTTACTTTATTTTCTTATATTTCGACCTTTTTTAAAGAAAAAAGAAAGAAAGCAAAACAATCGCTGTTACATTTCTAAGGTCATATATACACAATTTAACACACACAAATTCCACAAACAAAGAAAGAAAGACAATCTCTCGTACTTGATGTCATACTTCTGATTATTATTTTTTTTTTTGTTTTTCAAGGGAAATATACAAACTCTCGGATTTTGGTACTGCCAAAGCGATTTCAGGTGTGGATGAAATGGAATCCATAGTAGGAACTGAAGAATATGTGGTAAGAGTTTTTTTTGGAGAGAATATTTTTATTGTGACAATTTTTTTAATAATCTGTTTCACTCCATGCAAGACATTAAAGCCACTAAGCCACAAGGGGTTACAGGGTATGGAAAGAGTAGGAGCAGAAACATTAATAATGAGCGTGAGGAAAAAAGAGTAATCAGGAAGACAGTAGATAGCGATTGATATTGCATTAAGATTTTTGAAGATTAAAGTTAGCTGGAAAACATGGAGTCAGAAAGGATTTTCACAAGCGAGAAGCGGGGGAAAAAAACTGTTAGCATAGAACTTACGGCTACATCTAGTTAGCTCAACAGTAAATTAATTAGATCTCGACGCCAGTCTATTATTGCGCTTAAATTAAAAAAGGTTAGGTATCATAGTGAAGAGCTCTTTTCATTCTTATCTTATTAACATCTTTTCCTCGTTTTTATTATTCCTATTAGTCTTCAAGACATCATTCTCGGCTGATAAACTCTTTGATTGTTCGAGCAAACAACATGAACTTGAAAACATACAGATAGCTCCCGGCCGATTCTTCATCTCTGATTTCCTTCTCTTTGCTCTATCGGTCGTTATAATCTTATTTTATGTGCCGTGAACGTGTGCATCATGGCTCTCCACAGCTTCTTGTCTCTTGTTCTCTAAGCAACGTTTGGCTGTTTATCACTCCTCTTTGTCACCTCTGTGCCATCCATTCACGTAAATTCGTTAGGGAGATTACTCACTGTTTTCCTCTGGCCCTTCTTCCTTCATTATGCCCTGAGAGTGTTACATTTTCTAAGCCATCTTTCCTTATGTCTCAAAACTTTTAACTGCCTCTTTCTGATTTTAAGGAGAAATTAATAAAATGAATAAATTATATATATAAGTTTTTGAAGATTGTAGTTATCAGGGAAGCAAGTGAATAGTTCCACAGGTGGGAAGTGCAAGAAAAGAAACTGTTGGAGTAGAAGTGGTGGTTGCATTTAGCTATTTCAACAGTAAGAAGTTGGGACCTACATTCCAATCTAGTATCGCGCTTAAATTCATGAAGTCGGGCTATCGGAGGAAAAGCTCGTCAGAGGAGTTGCCATGAAAATATTTATAGAAAAGACAGAGGGACATCACGTCACTGAGAAAGTGACTGAAGTCGAGATGTCTTGTTAGGATCGATTACATTACAGATCCTTCTTTGGATTTTGTCAAGAATCTTAAGAGGAGCAACAGATCAGATATTTGATGCATGGACGAATAGATTTACAATATCAGCTACCAGCTTTCATAAAAAGTGACTGTGTTCACAAGGATAGTGCAACCCTGCAATTCAGTAAACTCTGAAGAAATTCAAATCGTTAGGTTTGCATACTTAACCGTGGCCTCTTAGCTCTAATATTTTTGCTTTTATTTAACCTGATCACTAGTTTACATTCTCAGTACAAACAAGATCAGTCCCACACTATCAATTATTTTCATTCAAATTCTTTGAACAAAGAATAAAATTATTTTCATATGGACCTTTCGTCCTTGCTAATAATCCATGACTATATTTACGGCAAATAAATTTAACTTTTGTTTTAAACGGATAATATACGCTCTCTAAAATCGTGCCATTAATTTCAAACAACAATAATTAAACATCGCCGTATATCGCACTCTAGGAATGCAGAAGGCTATTATCTCCCTTTTGACAGGAGGATTCACTGACGTCTTAAGGGACCCCTGAGGGCCACGCGACAGCCCGTTGGTGAGAATACTCAGTTGCTGCTTAGCTCACGAGGGTGGTAGATACGGTAACTAGTTGCGGTTCGGTTGACTACGGCGGACAGCACAATACCCGTGCATCCTAAATGGGAACCTCAGACATATCACCAGGGTTGTACCGTGTCCCTCTTGGGGACATTACAAGTAAGACCTTTTTATTCGTCCCCCTTCAAATATTACTTGACTTTATATATATATATATATATATATATATATATATATATTGATTGTCGACATGGAAAAAATGGATAGACCAAAACACAAATCTTTTACTTTCAGCCCATTCTGAAGGATTGTATGAGGATTTGCCTTGGATTCATTTCAGAAAATGCCATATGAATCTCTTGCTTTCGAACCATTCTGAAAATGAGATGATGATTTGCTTTTAATTCGATACAAAAAGCTGGGAAAATATATTAACATCTTTCGACATGAACTAAGAATTATAAAGAAAAGATACAGAATAAATATTGACAGCTTTTTTAAAAATCACTCATTTTCTTTCTTTAGTCACGAGAAAGCTTAGGGAAAAAATTACTGCGATTCATTATTTAAGCATATGCACAAATATACACACAAATACACACACACACACACACACATATACACAAATACGCACATTTCTTTCTTTCGTTTTTGGATCTGATGAAGTCTAGAATGGCGAAACGCGTAATCAAATCTATTTTCAATGAAACGTTTTCCATTTCTCAATTTAAAAAAAAAACTTTGTCGGGATCCTGTATCCTATTAAAAAAAATCTTAGTATGACTTATACTTGTGCACTTCAGTGTTTTCATGTATAACTAATTCTGGGAATTAATTTCTTTGTGTTATTCAAGTTTTTCTTTCCGCCGTGTTAAAGTATTTGCATATCACAGATAAACTAATGCTTAATATGGTTCTTGGGGAGTGGAGAAAACCAAGATATTTCCGCTCTCTTTCCAAGCATCTCAAAAATTCTTTTTAAATAATAACGGGAGTGTGTTTCTTTTCATGAATTAACAATAGTTATTCATCGTTTTGTTGAAAGAGAATGTACATCCCCAATGTCAATTAAGTACAATTCTCGTTCACTGTTTAATCTTTTAGTGTGAATTACACTGAAATACAAATACTTTGAGGACTCGACGAAAAGTTTTTGATCTCACATTTCAAAATCGGTATTTCAAAGACTAAAAACCAGTCGACTGATTTTTGTGAAGTGGATCGAACTGAGAAATCATTAGCATCCAAACCCTACATAGGAATAATCTGCTGATTCCTCGGTTAGTAAGTTATTTGAGTTGGCACGTGTGTTACGCACTGCCATTACCTCAAATAACTAATGAATCATTCCGTTTTGATTTCGAGGAAAGACGGAAGAAAAAGATATACGAGAGAGACTTTTTGGTTCTAGCGAGTAAAACAAAGCTTACATAATAATAAGAGAAATCGATCACTCTCGCATGCGTTTAACGTCTGCTTTAGGGAGATAGAAAACATTATCAGTTTTGAAAATTTTAATTTTTACCTTTTTACTTTAAATAATGACCAGCATTCATACTTATGATTGCTATTGCTATATTTTGTTCTTATTTTTGTTATCAAGTTCTTAAGCTCAAATATTTAACGATTATTTTCCCGGGTATTTGCAGCAAAATATATGTTGATTAAATAATACCTTTTCTTTTCTCTCTTTTTTTGTTTTTTTAATAATCCACAGCATCCGGCAATGTTTGAAAAGGCCTTTTTAAATAGGGAAGCTAAATTAATATCTTCAATACATCTTGACCAATGGAGTCTGGGTATCACTCTCTATCACGTGGCCACTGGTAAAGTACCGTTCCAGACCAAAGAAGGACCGCGGAAAAATAGAATGTGTAGGTATGTTTGAAATTTATGTCAAACTTTCATTTGGCAGAAATAGATTAATAGCTGACATTTATTTATATATCGCTTCTTCTTTTTTTTTTTCTTTTTTTTAAAATTGATATCACCCCATGCAAGACAGTAAAGCCGCTAAGACACAAGGGGTAACAGGGTGTGGAAGAATTAGGAACAGAACCATTAATAATGAGCGGAAAGAGTAATCAGGACAGTAGATAGTGATTGACATTGCGTTTAAATTTTTGCAGATTAAAATTGGCTGGAAAGCATAACGCCAGAATGGAGTTTCACAAGCAAGAAATGGGAGAAAAGAAACTGTTAGCACAGAATTTACGGTTACATATAGCTAGCTTAACTGTAAATGATGAGATCTATGCGCCAGTCTAGTACTGTGATTAAATTCAAAAGGTCTAGGTACATAAGAATGAAAAGATATCGTGCAAAATTTATGTAATACCAAGAGTAATCAATGAATCATAGATTTCACTGAATGTCTAAAAAAATCATAGAAACTGATTAATTAAACGGTTCCTTAGCCCTTATTTTAGCTGTGAATTCTTTATCTTCGCTTTATTGAATCTAAATACATTGTTTCATTGCATTTCACTATTAAAACATTCTAACAAATTCCAGTAATTTTTAATGGCACAAGTAGACTAATTGAGGCTAATTGCTGTTATTTGATCTTGAATGAAAGTCTATGAAGAATACTGGAATGCTCTTTATAATAATTGACATAAAACTCACTTGCATGTATTTAATGTTTTACCTGTTGCAGATTACAGATGATCAAACAGAAGCCATCAGGTGTGATATGTGCCAGAGAGCATGAAGACGGTGGGATCATTTGGGAGAGAGAATTACCTGCAACCTGTATATTATCAAGGTAAGTATATGTTACCCACCAATTAATTGTTAAAACTGCAAAATTTTTGAGAAAAGGACCAGTTTCTAAAAATTGTGTGAAAAGGGAAGATAATACACAGCTAAGAGGCAATACTACCCGTAAACTAAGTACCTGTCTATAAAAATCATTATCGAAAGTTGAATAACATTAGTCTGCAATAAGCTGGAAAATCTTTATTTTATCTCTGTAGATGAGGTTATTTTTAAAATTTTTATAAGACGACGTTTAAATCCCAAAAATTAGCCTTAAAAATTGGGGGTCGTTTTACATTACCAGCCTCATTGCGATAATCAATAACGTACATGAAAAGATTCACGTTATCAAATAAACTGATAATAAAAATAATAAAACCATTTCTATCTTATATAATACTGGCATAACTTCATAAATTCCTTATTCGAAGAATAATTCCATATCAATGAAATCAACTTGTCTCCATGCAAGCTCAGCTGAAAAAATGTAAACATCGAGTTATGATTGCGTCTACAGCAATCTTTATCTTCCGCTAAACTTTCAATAATCATCATGGTAGTGCTAATTACGACAGTAATAACATTTAGGATAGCATGATATTTATTTCTCATTAAAAATTCATTATCATTTTGGGTATACGTTAATAAGAAATTTTAACTGGCTTAGACAGAAGTTAGGAACAGACTGAATAAAAATGTTGAAAGTCGAATGTACTATTAATTGTCTACTAATTGTACTAGCCGTATTTCGTGATTGTCGAAGTATAAGTAAACGGTCATTAGTACACCAGGCTGTAACTGTTTAGATATAGAAAAAGAAGAGGAAGAAGAAGAATCAGTATTCGTAAGAGATCACGTGATTTTAAATAAAAAGCGATTGTTTCCCTTGTAGGGGACGTGTGTAGGGAAAACTTGATATAGAATCAGTTTTGTTATTTCATTTATTTTGAATTTCTGAAGATACAGTAACAACATTTCCAATGACACCATCTTTATATAATCAATAAGTAGTCGTCTTATACTACAGGTATAGGATAAATTCATGAAAATTTGCAGTATTTTTTGACCTCGTCTTATTTAAAGGTCGCCTAATACGCGATATATACGGTATATCTTTTAGTCTTTCGATAGAACTGTTGTCATTCTTAATGTGAATGGCTAATTCTTCCAACTGAGGCTAAATTTTTGCTTTAGTTTCTGCTAGTCTATTGGGAATACTTCATTGGGCACTTCGACGTGGTATAATAGCAAACTTGTCTCGTTGGAACAATTGTGACTGAAGACTGAATTCGATCCTCACTAGGTACCACAAATTTTCGGCATTTTGCCACATCTAAGCTACGCTTAGAATATCACAATTGATAGCACTACCAAATTTCTCTTTCGATAATAATTTTACACACAAAATTGTGGTTTAACGATTGGATCACCTCTTGGTGGTATATTAGCATGTCCATTCTTAGAATTTCTAGAAACTAGTTCTTTCCAAAATATTTTTCCTATAAAATGAACACTACAAAACCGGCAACCGCGTAAAATGATTGCGGCGTCATGCGAGCTATCAAAAGGAATCCTGGTTTTTAACGATTTCCTGTAGTTAAATTTCTTAGAATTCAAGATTTACGGTTTTTGGAAGAAAAGAAGGGAACAAATATTTCAGCATAAACCAGCAGCAGTATGCTCATC
The DNA here is from genome assembly GCA_963932145.1 of Acanthosepion lycidas. Lineage (NCBI taxonomy): Eukaryota > Metazoa > Mollusca > Cephalopoda > Sepiida > Sepiidae > Acanthosepion > Acanthosepion lycidas. The sequence goes on along the minus strand of OZ010597.1, from coordinate 65,872,111 downwards.
CTGAAGTTTAAAAAAACTATTTTTGTTATATTTCATCTATTTAAAAAGCTAAACCATTATCTTTTGCTCTTTCTCAAATATATTTGTTTATATCTTTTGTGTTACACAAAGAAAAGATCGCTGAATTATGTAATATCAATCCCCCTATATAGCAGTGAATGCTCGACATTTTCCTCTCAGATGATTAGGAGATGAGGAACAGAGATATGGTTCTACAGAAGGATACTGAGAATACCATAGTGGAGATGTGAGCATTTAAGAAGTCTTAAGGAAAATGGAGACAAAACGGATTTATACTTAGAATCAGATACAATAGATCTTTTTTGGCCACAAAATGAGAAAAGGGGACTTGGAGAATTTGACACATATAGGACATATTATATGCAAGAAGGTCAGAGGTAAATATCGTGTTGCCTACAGTACAAGCTCGTGTGATGGCAGAACAGGAAGTGGGAGGACTAATAAAAACACATTGTTAAAAGCTACGAAGGAATGGAAGTTATGGAGAGCTATAGTCACCCACGTCCTGATGGGACACGGTACTCAGAAGACGCTGATATTTTACTTTCTGTTGCGTTCATTGTTTTTAGATGAGGGAAATAAACATTGAAATATTAAAACATGTCGCGAATTATTAGTCTATTTTTTACATTTTTTTAGCATTGCTATAATATCAATAATGTTGATTATTATGATTATTGTAAGCACTTCCGGTCCAACTAGGGAATGCTGGGATCAAGACGTATCCAGCGGGTAGTTTGAATAAATTCTTTGTTGGGTTTACCACGTGTCGTATCGTTTTTGTGTTGCTCCGACTTTTCAGTGGCCAGTCTAATATATCTTTCCACCCTAAGCTAAGTAAAACATGGTGTCAGGAGTGGGATGATATAGTATTTTTCTTATAAAAAGGCTCATTTTCGTCTCCCCTACGTATTGTATACCTGAAAAAGGCTGTATGATTGATCGAGACGTTGTTATGCAACACAATGAATCTGGTAGCTGTTAAATTATAAAGATTCTTTTTAAAATTATCCACAGTATCTTTATTTTGGGGATTTTTTTTTCTTTCAACAGGTTTCTTTCAAAAGAAATTGGGAACACAATCAGCCATTTGTTGGAAACTAATCTCGCGAAAGCCTGGACCATTCCCGATTTCCTGAGAAATGTAGAAACACTTCTGAAAAAAGTTCCAGTTCATGTTATGCAGCCAAGCCAAGATAGACTAGAAATATTCTACTTAAATCCCCAGGACACGTTAGTATCGATTATTTATTTACCCACTTTGTAAATTATAGAACTGTGGCATCATCGTAGAAGGGATAATGTTACAGAATTGGAGAACCAAATTAGCAGTCAGTCAAGTAGATAAAAAAAACAACTGAAAAACGGTGATCAAGTGAATGAAACGCATCGATTCTGAATCTAATATTCGTTGGGATTCTCCCTGTTGTGTGTGTGTCTTTGTTCGGCAGTGTGAGTGGAATGAACAAAAAAACCCAGAGCTTAAAGATTCAACAGCTTTTATTTCTGGTTGAATAGAGAGGGCAAAATAGTATTTTGCGTGGATGAAATAGGGTTTCTCATGTTACCAACTCACGTTACTATACACCCAACTATTTCATGTGTAATAGCCGTAGCTATTTATAGTTTTTGTGACTTCCTGTGTAAATAAGTCACCTCATCTCTCTATACCGAAGAGCTTTTATCCCCTTATTTTCCCCGTCTCCTCTTCTGGAACCTTTTGTCTCCTCGCTCAGTTAACAAAGTTCTTGACTACAGTAGTTGTTTTTGTTCAGAGATTTCTCAGCTACTTCTCACGGGATGAACGAGAAATTTGAGTGTGAAACTGCTAGGATAGACCCCGTCTTCTGCAGCAAGGGTTGTGTTTAGTTTTCCTTTGGTGGGTGTTTCCTAAAGAGAAGTTTCTCTGCTGGTTCCCGTACGAGAAATTTAACGTCAAGGTGCCAAGACAGGCATCTTTCTCAGCAGCGAGTGTTGTGCGTAGCCCTTTGAGCTGGGCTTGAAGGTTATGACCGCTGAAAGTGAGAAATGGAAAAGAGCTGGCCTTGAGTATAGAGGCCGCTGAATTGAAAAGAGGCCGAATAGTTAGTCTTTTTATGGCCTCTGGGACTGCTGCAGAATCGAACAAAGTAAGGAAGCCCCGACATGTCACAATAGCCAACAAGTGAGATAGTTTTTTTTAATATATTTACATACAAGTTTTCGCTTAGGTCGGGATACAAACAAAAACCTCAAAGATTTGTTTTATTATTGAAGAGGATAACATATATAAGCATAATCTTATTTTGAATTGGAAGAAAGATATTTTACTCGCTGAAATATAGAATATTAATTAATTTGTTTTTTATGTCTTGTCAACCTTTTGTCGGTTATTCGAAGCTAGAAAATATTTTTAGATTGTAAACATTTTTAGAGATTATAATATTTTTTACTGATACAAATTGTACTAATTAATCTATAGATGGGGAGAAGTAAATAGATACCTTTCCCAGGGGTGTTTGCGCACAAGTGAATATAACTAACCCAACTGGTAATTGAACTCGACTCTGCGATTTTTTAATCTGAGCCGTTATTCATTGCATCATAACGCACGTCCAAACTAACAGCACCTAGTAGTTCCAAGTGGTTACTCATTTAAATACTGACGTTGCTTAACTTCTGTGATCGTACGATAAACCTGTGTTTTTAACGTGATATAACCATAAGATTTGGGGCATCTCGAGGTGGTGTAATGGTTAGCAAGCTTATCTCGCTAGAACAATTACGACTGAGTAATGAGTTCAATTCTCACTCGGCCTTGTGCCACATCCAACCCACGCTTGGAAAATCGCTATAACCGTAAGATTCTGAAATATAAAAATATTTGTGGCATTTTTTTTCTGAGAAGTTCGTGAATTAATTTAGTTAAAATTGGTTTAATTTCTTAGCAAAAAGACGCACAAGCAGCAATATAAAATGGATTAATTTAATATCAGCAACTAAAAAGTGTTTTAAGTTGTGAGTGTAGTGAATAATTTCATTTACAATTAAGATTTATTTTATTTTAACCCGAAATAAAGTACCTTGTCATTATTGTATATACGGACAAGCTATTTATAGAACTGTTTATAAAAATAATGTTTACTATTGTGCAGATGTTATTAGTATTTCGGTTGTAGTTTGGTAGATAATTTTAAATTGATAAAACCAGAAGGGTAACTGAAGGCCAGCCCTAAGCCGATTGGATCCTGATTTTAGACTATTCTACTCCAGCTCTGGAGAAATTAAACATATTTATTTTACCAGAAAATTTTTCTTGCATTTAAGGGATTTTTTTTTTGTAATTTGAATTAGCTGAAATTTGTCTTGACAGATTTAGTTTGAACTTTGAACTGTTTCTGTAAGCACGGTTCACTGAAATTATTTGCGATATATTCCCTGACATAAAAATACGTGGTGTAAATGGTTAGAAAGCTTGTCTTACTAGAGATCAATTACAACTGAGTAGTGAGTTCGATCCTCGCTCGGTGTCCCATACTTTCGGCCTTGTGCCACATCTAAGCCGGGCTTAGAAAATCACTATTCCCTGACATAAAAAAATGTGGGGGAAAGCGAGTTATCACTCTTGTTAAATGGTCATTATTTAACTGAGCCTACAAGGGGCATTTCACATTTGAAATGACTCATTATTTATAGTATTTTATCATAAAATAACCTTTGTAAAACTGATCTAGTATCTTCACCCCAAAATAAAAAGAATTTATATTTACGAAAATTCACACCAAATTCGCCATGTGCGAGGCCTTTCCATTTCACTCCGGCTCGGTTGACCTTTGCGATCGCATCAAATATGGACGACTTGGGTGCGCTATTTCTAAGTGTGCTCACCCGAAAAACAAGCCAAAAATAGATTTTTTTTAAAATTGTAAAAACTTCCTTGTAAGAATCTCGAATATCATCTGCACTTAGGAAATGTGAATAAATCCATGATTTTTGGTAATTTTTAATTCTGTCGGTTGGAGTTGTCAGGCAAGCTAAAACAAAACAAAACAAAAAAAAACAAAAAAAAAAACTTTGATTTAAAATTTATAATTTCAAAACAGTGTCAAAAATTTAATAAAAAAAAACAACAACTTTGATTTAAAACTTATAATTTCCTGTAGTGAATTAATATTTGTGATATGTAAATATACATTATTTGCGGTGAATTAACAGAAAAGATCTCTGGTATATGGTTATTATGATGCATGGTAATATTTATTATTTTGTAGAATTCCTCATTTAAAAGACGCGATTGCACAGGAATGGGAGATTCCGGGTCAACAACAACTTTTATTCCACTGTTGCATTAACCTTACCTTACCATTCGAAACCAAAAGCATCTCTGAATATCCAACAACACGACTTGGACAACCGATTATTTTAATAGAAAAGAACTTAATCAAGGATATCCAAATACCTACTTTATTGATCGGTATGCAGAAATTTCAATCAATTTATCTTAGTACATATGATCATTTTGAATATAAGTGTGCGTGTGATAGAAAGAGAGAAGTGTGTTTGATATATGACTGGTGCTGAAAAGTAATACATTCCTCAAAATGTGAATATTTTCATCAGTTTTCTGGTGAGAAAGGAGTTTTTGGTCGGGTTCAAAATATTTCAGTAGATTCTTGCATGTATACATGCACATGCATAGATGTACGCATCCACATGTCTACGTATATATAAGTAAGACACAGAACACATGTATATGTATGCAAATTAACACACACACACATACATATATATATATATATATATATACCACGCCGACAGTACGACTCGGATTTTCATGCGCTGGGCAATCATCAGTCGGCGTGTGGTATTATGTATATTTATTAATATATACTTAATAGCTCTGTTATTTTGCATTGAGCACCATTTTATTTACACAAAAGGATATATATATATATATATATATATATATATATATATATGTGAAACGTGTGTGTATATAAATATAAATGCGTGGTACTTATTAGAAAGCGCTCAATATCAGAGATAGAGCTAACATATTTGGTTGGATAGATGTGAGTTTGTGACCCTGGGTTTCACGCTTTTGTGATCGCAAAAGCGTGAAACCCAGGGTCACAAACTCACATCTATCCAACCAAATATATATATATATATATATATATATATATATATATATATATATATATATATATATAATACTTGCACATACATTTATTTATATTTATTTTTTGATTTTATATATAAGTAAATATTTTGTCAGTTAGCTGACTGATGTTACCTTTGGTATCCCGACCCCAGAATTTCGTTGACGGATCCTCCGTCCACTCGTAAGAGGGTATCATCAATTGACTTTTTATACTTCTCGATTTTTCTTTTGTAATTCTCTTTTTTTTTCATAGTGTGTGCACTTGCGATATATTTGTAAGTGTATTTTTTCTCATAAAAATGCTTAACCTAATTTCATAAGAAAAAAAAAAGTAAGTAGCCCCCGACCCTTTTCTAGTTGCTCACTTTTCTCTTTTTTACCCATTCAATTAATGGTACTTTGTTTTTCTTTTTTCATCCTTTCTATCATACACAGGAAACACAATGACTGGTTTTCTAGTTCCTTATTTTAAAATATTTATTTTCACCTACCGGTCGGAATATTCGAGAAATCTTATTTATCGAATATTCTTAATAAATACATGTTGGTCATTTATGTCTCGTTAGATCAATTACGATTGAGTAGTTAGGTCGAGCCTCACTAAGTGCTCCATACTTTCGACCTTGTGCCCAAACTAAACTACGCTTAGTAAATCATCATATTGATAATCTATAGTGGTCTACGCGGTTAGCCTATAAAATAGTGAGTTTATTTCTGGATGAGTATTGAATAAATCAATAGTTTTTCTTAAATTTTATTTCGTTTATTTTTCAGAAACCATATCATTTCCAAAGGAAATAACAGCCAATGATTCGAGAATTGCCGTACAAATATGTGCTCAAATCTATAAGATGATGCGGCATTTTCACCATCACAGCCATATTCACGATTGTATGATGTACACCGTAGGGATAATAAAGTAAGTCTTTAAGATGAAGTTATTAACCACGTTTTTAAATGGTCAGTAATACTTGGAATAAGAAAAAATGCTGTCCCGTATATACGTTTTCCTTCAGTGAAATATGCAAACTAAAATTTTGACTCTTACTTCTTTAAATATGAACTGCATTCATACTTCTGATTGTTATTGCAATATTTTTTAAACTCAAATCTTTAATGATGTCATCGAGGAATTTCCACGAGTATCTTATAGTCACAGAACTCACAAGGAACTTTTTCAATCAACTTAAGAATTATGACTCATCAGAACATTCAAATAGCAAAACCGTGAAATGTTCACATGTATTTCTAGTATGTATGATCATCTTTTATAAAGCTCTGTTATGCATTGAGCACCTTGGTTGTTTTATACTACGTTTGCACATTTCGTGTCAAATATTAAATAGAAAGACGGTGAGAACATCAATGGTTTTGTAAATTGTTGCCCAAGTCATATTGAAAAGGCAAGCAATACCAAATAAGACTAGATTGTCAACCATAATTTTATGGTAATGATATTGTTTTATTTTTTGTCATAATTCATTTCTTTTCTTTTTCAGTTCTCTGATAAGTTCAGAAATCAGAAACACGCAACTACTGATGGGTCATTTTAATTATCACTCATTGGTGAGTAGATCACGAAATATTGCATTTAAATGCTGACCAAAACACGACTGTTAATAATATCAAATTTACGTTGTTTCTAATATTATATTAATTTAAATAGAATTAATGAAGTTAGTTTTTAATTTTGACATAAAAAGGTTCTATACTTAAAGAGCTTCCTAAATTCTTTTTATTTCAGTGCGAAAACATTGTCATCATCTGTTAACTGACAGGTGAGGTTGTTCCATTAAAATTAAAAATATTTAGTAATGCTTTATCAGCTGTAAGTTTGTAGCTGTGGTTTATTTACCTTTTTTTTTTAAATACGAATCTGAAAAACCGTTTTCTTACTAAGTCTTCCTATAACATTGTCAAAAAAACGCACCGTTTAACAGGAAGAAAAAGAAAAGAAAAGAAAAATACCATCAAGATATTTTTTTTCTTTTTAAAAGGACAATAACATAATTTAATACTTTATAGTTGTCACCGAATCCGTTTTGCCAAAGGAAAACCCAGATGAGACGTTAGGGAAATGACGCTATCGTCTGGATTATTCTGGAAGTCATATCATTAAAATACAAAATCGGCCACACCCATTATAAAATTCGCTGTTGATGATTATAGTAGATCTAACAGTGATGTGTTTTTATATATAATAATATTTTTTAATATATATAATATATTGGTAATAATATAATATATAGGTTTTTATATATAATAAATATAATATATAGGTTTTTATATATAATATAATATATAGGTTTTTATATATAATAAATATAATATATAGGTTTTTATATATAATATAATATATAGGTTTTTATATATAATAAATATAATAATATAATGTATAGATTTTTATAAATAATAAATATAATAATATAATATATAGGTTTTTATAAATAATAAATATAATAATATAATATATAGGTTTTTATAAATAATAAATATAATAATAGTTTTTTATAAATAATAAATATAATAATAGGTTTTTATATATAATAAATATAATAATAGGTTTTTATATATAATAATATAATATAAACGTTTTTATATATAATAAATCTTCCGTTTTTAGCAAATAAAGAGAGATATTTAATGGAATAAACGAGTAAAATATAATTTAATGAATTTACAAAGCATTTCATTCAACAGGTTTAATCTCTTAAAGAAATGTACATAAGCTACTAATATATTTATGTGTAGCTGTTTACAGATTCAGTGAAGGTTTCGTTATGCGTCCGCCTGTGAATTCTTATATTGTTACGCAAGCCGACAAATTCTGGAACTGTGTACGAACTGAAAAATCAATTATTGTAATTGCTACCCGAGATCTTCTGTAGTAACGTTTTTCTTGCACCGACGAATCTTCAGTATATACGATTCTTCAAAATTTGCAGAGTCGTGATGAACAATGGCTTGCCAGAGTGAGCAATTACGACTACACCCCTCTAGCTCACTGGGTTTGATCTGGCATCACTGAAGGTTCATTTTGATGTAATCTAGGTAGCATTTTTTGTTGACCTCTAATCAGAGAATTTAATCCATTTTTCGCTTTTTTGTTAGCTTCTCACACGAGAGCAATTCTAACAACATACTCAAACAATAAAGTTTTGTGTTAGTATTAATTACAACTAAATTTACGAATTAAATTTGTATAACATACGTCATATAAGTTTATAGTGCAACAATTTTAATTTTCGTATCCGAATCGTTCGAATTGCAAATGGCCGCGAAAGTCTGCAAGAATAAGTGACTAAGTAATTTAATTAGTGCAACAAAGATGAAGCTACAAATCTGAACCATTAATAAATTTTAATATATTTTTTAAACATTGTTTTTGTAGAAACAAGAATATAAATCGAGTTTCGAATCTGTAAATATATTAGAAAACTTTACCGGATATTCCAATATTCGAAAACAGTAAGTGAATTTTTTCAGTCATACTTCCCATTTTTCTTACAGTCGACTAATTTTATTAAAAACAAAATATCGATATTTTCGTAAACCAATTGTATGTATTACGAATGACACCCTAAAATAAGTCTTCCACGATATAAGAGATACCCGAGCTGGTTTATAAGGTAAAATTGTTTAAAACCATTATTGTCTGATGAGCCAAATTGGCGAAACTATAGTAGTCAGACAATTATTTTACATCTTAATTCAGTTTTTGTACTGCTCTGTTCTTCAATGGACAACTGTTGTTACTGTAAATTTTGGGGGCCGTAAGGCATGCTGCTATTGCTTTCGACGCACGTGTCTACACTCCTCGGTATTGTGCAGTGTTTCCAAGTTATATAACTACATTTATAAATATTTAAAAAAAACAAACTCCCTTTTCAGCCCTTTTTAAGTTTCTAATTAGCACCCCATTCTTCATATAACCCCAATTTAATGTCATAAGGTTAATTTTATTAAACCTCTTCCCTTTAAAGCTAATGCCTTCCACCCTACCCTAACCACTGTCTCGGGCATTTCGTCTGACAAACATCGAAATGGATAAATTCTGTATCAATTTTCGAAAGCCGTCAAAGTTAAATTTCTAATTCCGATACGAACCGGGGTTGAATAAGACTGACGTAGTTTTCGTCGGTTGAAATAGATCTATCCCCTCCATTGACTGTTTACCTAATAATAGTTTGTTTCACGCATTTTCAAAATGTGTTTTCCTTGGACGCTCCCGTGCTGTACGATCCTTTTTTATGTTTTTCAAAAGAAATACATCAGCCTTGCCGACAGTTCGAAATAATTTAATTCCCTTTGTTTATTAATCCGTTCAACTTAAATTATATAATTCTCAATTTCTCCTCCATACATATATTGCATTTTCTTCATCTGGTTTACTTAATCGTTTTTTTTTTTTTTTTAATTATATTCCATTCTACTAATGTTTTTTTTTTTTCAATTTTTAGCTTCCATAAGAAAAGGAATCTACAAATCATATATCTTATTTACATAAATGTTATATTTAGTGGCTACATGTATTTGAGTAGACATCCATTTTTGCACTAGTGTAATTGACATCTACAGGCTTAGGCAATCGAAAGTCTTTATGCTTCTCGGCATGGTTCGTATCTGTGCCCTAATCCTATTGAGGAAATCACCAGATGTGCTCTAGTCTTTTCTCGTTGAACGGTTTTAAGAACAGCTGGCTTGAGGTGATTTCCCAAGTATGAGAGGGGGCGCAGTTTCGGTCTCTGCCTAAAAACTAATTTTCCCAAACCACAACTTTTTGGGAACACGCTGACGAATTTTAAATCCTCACAGAATTTGGCTTCGATCGGTCAATGTATGGCTTTTTTAGGGGGTGTGACGGACTAACAGAAGTCTCAGAATTTTATATATAGATTGACATTTAGTTTGGACAAAAATACCCTTTTAATGCAAATGAGGGCTCTATGCAAAAAAAAAAAAAAAAAAAAATCGAAAAATACACTAACTGGTAGTTGGGTACAATTTCTTCGATACTTTTTCCTATTTGCCATTTTCACTTCATTCCAAGTTGGATAGCACCGGCCATGTTATAATTCCCTTATATACATCACACCACCTTGTGTAACCCAAATTTTTAATAGACATTATGGCTGTTCATAAACTGTTGTTTGCAAGAGATGATTTATTCTATTCCATATCGATTTAAATTATTATATACAATTCTTTTTTAATATGAAGGCAATTTTTGTTACATACGTAAAATATTTCTTCGTACATTGTTACATACGATTATACTTACTTTTTATTCATATTGCAGATACAAAAACGTTAAAATTCTTTTCAAAGAAGCCGAAAAGCTTTCGAAAATCATCAAATCGAGGAATATTATAACAGCAAATATTTATTACAACGTGGCGGAAAGGTAACGATCTTATTTTTTATGTACTTTACTTTTAGTTACCTAATAGAAGAGCGATGTTTGTTTAATTTTTAAGCAGTTATGGGCTTTCCAAATCCCCCGAACTTAATGAGACCACCTCGTTTATTAATTTCGCAATTATTGACCATTTTAAATGCTTTTTTCGACACCACCCGATTATTAAAACTACAGCTTTGTATTAGGCACCTAAGATACACAGTGGGATAATTAATAGCAGCTCGAATTGAGGAATCGGAGAGCCAAGTTCGAAATTCAGTCGAATCCATTACATTCACTTACGTGCTAATACCCTTAGAAAAGGAATGAAATCTCTTCTTCTCCCCCCCAGCTATGGGTAAATAACAGGACAGACCAGGTTCTATAGCCTTTGATAGCAACTGTTCTACCGCAGAAAGAAATGGCAACCTAGTGCGTCAGATCGAAAGATACATGATCGCCTAAGCGTGTATCACACATGGCACATAACTGAAGGGTACATAGTTACATATTATTCTATAACTGAAATAGCTTTAAAATCGTTAACGTTTTAGGGCCATATTATTTGGTTTAAACTATAAGAAAATTATGGCATAGAATTGTTTAAAGTAGATTATTATCAGCAATATCTGATCTGGCGGCTCGGCTTCAGCCACTTTTCCACCGCCTTAAGGTTGCTTCTCTGTGTCTTTTACTTTCATGGTAATTGTTCAGATGAGCTGTTCGCTATAGTACCTAGATTTTTTGAATTTAAGCGCAGTACTAGACTGGCGTCGAGATCTCATCAATTTACAGTGAAGCTAGTTATATGTAATCGTAAATTCTGTGCTAACAGCTTCTTTTATCGCATTTTTTGCTTGTAGAACTCCCTTCCGGTTCCATACTTTCCAGACAATCTGAATCTGCAAAAAATTAAACGCAATGTCAATCGCAATCTACTGATTACTCTTTCCTCTTCCCGCTCATTATTAATGTTTCTGTTCCTATTTTTTTTCCACGCCCTGTAACCCCCTTGTGTCTCGGTGCCTTGTATGGGGAGATATCGATTTAACAAACAAAGAGAATGAGTTTCGTTTGCATCAACTTTTTAAATTCATAATGTCATTCTTCTTTTATGGAGCCTGTTCCTTTAGGATGTGGTCGATCATGGCTCTCAACAACTTCTTATTCTTTGTAGCTATAATGTTTGTCATGTTACTGTTCTATCATTAATTTACACAAACCCGTTAGGTAGATTACTCGGTGTTTCTCTCTGCCCTTTCAGGATGTGATCAATCGTGGATCTACACACTTTCCTATCCTTTGTAGTTTTAAATAAGGCGTGTCTCATTATTATCTCCATTATTATGTCCTGTTATCCATACACAAACCCGTTAGGTGGGTTACTCGATGTTTACCTCACCCCTAATACTACGTGTATTACATGCGTTCTATATAGCATTCGATTTCACTTTCGAAAAAAAAATAACATTTTTAAAACAATGCTCTAGATAAAATAAATTTTATTTTTACTTTCCCACACCTCTAACGATGAGTTATGTGTGTTAAAAGCTGGGACATAATACATATTTTGGCATCTACAACAGCTAAAGTTGTGTGCTGTTTTTTGCATATGAACAATTTAAAAAAAAAAAAAACAGGCTTTCAACGCTTTTTTAAAATTTTAAAATTTTATTTCCTGTCAATTTTTTGGATACTTTTATATTAATTATTTTAAATTATTTTGTTTGTATATTCTTGAGTTTAAGTCCGAAGTTTAAATTAAATTCCTTAAATATATTGACTATCAGCCATATAAGTGGAATAATAATAATCAAATCACTGCATAATGTATTTACACGATTTATAATTTTGTTTCAGAAATTACTTGGAAGCGATATTTAAAAAAGTCAAAGCCAATTTTGACGAACATGAAAAGTTGTTTGCGAAAGTGAGAGAAGATTTTCAAAACTGGCAAAGGTATTACTCTCTCTCTCTCTCTCTCTCTCTCTCTATATATATATATATATATATATATATATATATATATATATATATATATATAAATTCCCTCTACAAGCCTGTAACGCTTATATAAATTTGTCAGATATTATTTGATTGTACATACTCATGTGAACACACACACACACACACGCACCCTTAAAAAGACATTCTAAATAGGAAAATAATATGAAGATTATTTTTATTATAGATCATCTTTTTTCTATTTTCAGAAAAAGTCTCGATGCCCTTGAGGTTATTTCAAATCTGAAAAAACGACTAATAGCAGAGACAAAATTTCAAAAGGTTTGTAATCTATCATGACCAATGATATTTAAAAAAAGACAATGCTCACTAAATCTATAGAAGGCAAATTGTATAAAGATAAATTATTAAAAGCGTGTCTTGCTATTTCTCATTATATTTGCTGTTTCTAAGCAATTGATATTGACCCGTTAAATCTGTTTTACTCAATTTCTAACGAATTGTTAGTTATCTGTTAAGTCGATTTTACTCAATTTCGAAGAAACTATTTACCCGTTAATATATTTTGTTCACTTTCTCCGAAATTGTTATCTATCCGTTAAACCAATTTTTCTCCGTGGATATGAAATTATTTACCCGTTAAATCTATTTTACTAAATTTCTAATGTACTATATCTATATTGCTTTCATTGTTTTTTTTTTAATTCAGATGTATGTAAATACCAAATGGGATAAAAAAATGTAAGTATTGTTTATATTTATATACTTATCCTTTATGTTCTATTGTTGTAAACCTTGAGCATTCCTAAAATGGACTTTCATCATGGCGTTGCATATTTGTAGATGTCGACAGATTTTCTTCAGTTACTATTTAATCTTCAACAGAATTTTCTTGTGTACTGAGAGAGAAAAAAACTAGACTCTTGTTTACTGATACAAAAAGTACATTTACAAAGGAACTTTTTGATAAAGCCAAGTCTTTTTATTTTCAATAAAATTCCTATTTTTCCAATGTTCTCGATTCTTCTTAATAATAATAATAATAATGATAATAATAATAACACTATAATGTTAGCCAAATCAGAAAATAATCCTATGTGTGCTAAATCATTTTTACAAACATTTTCTCATTAGAAGACATCAATAATTTCAAAATCATATTTTATTTTTCAGTCGCCAACAAACAAATGAATTGATTGCCTGCTCAAAGACAGAAGCAAATAGGTAAATATATATTTTCAATATAAACATGTACATATGAGTGAATTTTTCAATAAAATTGATGCTTTTTTTTTAAAGGGTTAATTAAAATAAGTCCATTGATTAGTGATAGAATCATAAGCCAATGGGTTGAAATATATAATGTTGACCTTAGAATATGGTCTAATACCTATTTCATATGGCCTCAAAATTCCCCCGTAATTGATCAAATTTCAAAATTTTCTTGGGGATTTGCAGCACCTGAATCCCCAACAGCATGGGATCGTTAGGCTCGCCAGAATCTATTCATAGCCTACATTTTGACAATTAGATCCTCGATTCTATTTTTGCTGGTTGCGAAGGGGACCCTATATCTTTTTAAGCTTCAGAGCTCCAAAAATGTTGGTCCGCTACTGCACTTAAATGTACATGAAATCGTTTGGCCGTGTATAGCGAACAGATAAACAGACCGTTTCCAATTTTATATATATATATGCTGACGGATTACGATTGAAGCTGTTTGTTAGAGCAGTAGTTTTGTTAGGAAAGGAGATATGTTGTTTGAACCCTGAAGTAAATTTAACGTGGAAGACTCCGAAATAAATGCATTTTCTATTGAAAGTGCATTTTCGCCCAAATGAATTACTTTCTCTTTCTCGGCGTAAAACTACAGAAACTAAAGAAGACCAAAGCAAAGCCTAAACTGCGCTATGACACTCTTGAAGGACCCAAGTTGTAAGGAGACATAAAAAACAGTTGAAACAACGATATATATTTTTATCTAACAAGAACCATATTGGGTTTCCTTTAGAACTTCATCAAACTAAAATAAACACGTCGCAAGAAAACATTTTCCACTTTGTTTTTTTGGGAAAATGTATGACAGTTATAAACGAATATAATCTCAAGAATACAAAATCAAAGTGGAATATGCTGGGACATGGGCGAACGGTATCATCCCAAGGAAAACGAGACAAGAAATGAACGAATGGATGACAAGAAATACTAGAGATGATGAAAAAGTGACAACAAACAATGCCAAGGAATGGAAAAGAATACCGAAGACTAAACATAGAAATTAAAAACGAATGTAGTCAGTCTAAAGAGGAACGGATTAGTGAAAAGTGTGCAGTAATAGAGAGAATGGGCAACCAAAATACAGCAAATATGCCCAGCAAACTATAAGAATTAACAGGACGTCAAATGAGCCAATCAATAGTCTGTATAAAATCAAAGGATCACTTTTAATGAAAAAGAAAAGCTCTCCAAAGGTGGAACGAATACATCAAAGAAGTTTTTCACGATACGAGAGAGAAACCTATGATGGAAAATACAGAAGGGACAGAAATACTAAAGGATGAAGTAAGATCAGCATTAGAGGAGATGAACAGGAACGAAGCAGCAGGGTATGACGGGATCGTACCAAAAATACTTAGACGACTTCGGCATCGATAAAATCACAGTAGTAGTAAACGAAATACACAACAGTGGCTAAATACCGGAGGATCTCACTAAATCCATTTTCGTAACATTTCGTAAGAGGTCAGGTGCAAACAAATGCAAACTCCGTAGAACAATTGGTTTAATGAGCCACATAACCAAACTAATGGTGTGATGAATAAAGCGCGAAGCAGAATTAGATCGGACACATGACAAGAACAGTGCGGCTTTGTCAAGGACACCAGAACAAGAAATACAATATTCATGATCAGATCGATATCAGAGAGTAATACAAATGCAGAAGGATGTGCACTTATAGCTTATATGAATGGGTTGGTGGGGTTCTTAAAAGGGAACTGTATAATAATAAATAATATTATTGTAATAATTTAAACTATTTATTTTTATTAAATATTTTATGAAAGATATATATCCAAGAACAGATAGTAAAACGTTGCTGAGAGTTATAATGGACAGGAAGTAGTGGAGAGCCATTGTCGCCAACAATTTGGAATCAAAACCGGTACTGAAGAATTATCTATCAAACAAAAGAAATTCATCAAAATCAGATGAAAACTGTGGAAATGCATAAACAGCATCCAATCATATACATACACACACACATACATACATACATATACACCCATACATACACATACATACATACATATACACACATACATACATACACACACACATACACATTTTGAGAATTATAGATATAGATTACGGCAATTTAAAGCTAATGATTTGCTAAAAACTTAATTTTGATTCAAGAAGTCAATTAAAGCATAACAATTTTGCATAAAAAATTAATCTATTTTCATTCTTGTTTTGTTTTACAGATTATCGGATTTAAATTCTGCCTTAGACCAATTGGTTTCTTTTGATATGTGTTTCAAGTGAAAACAAGGACAAATATATTTAGTCGCTTTGCTCCACGTGGAAATATTCTGATTTCCCTAAATCTCGCCTTATTTCTTCGGATGGAAAAGTAGAAAATATGAAATGCTTCTACATACATGCTTCTCTTCCTTAGAAAATCCTGTTTTTGTATTGACAAAATGGAGGCGTTAGCTCATTATCACTGAAGAACATTGACGATAAGGAAGTACTTGGAGTACCGATGTTTACAATTAGGAGAAGGTGGTTCAAAACAGGAGCATGAAGAAAAGCAGCTTGGGCTAGAAAAATTCTGGCGGTGTCATCCAAAAATGAAGAAGTAAAAATTAATTTAAGGGATTATGGAATTCATTCACTCTTTTTTTTTTTTTTTTTTTTTTTTAAATGAACTCATAATTTTCTAAATTAATTAAAATGATTGTCCATTTGTCCATATCAGCAGACGACAACTAGTTGACCATGAGAAAGCGATGCATAATAAAGGCTTTGGATGTACCATCACCAACTAGCGAATACCTTGCTAGAGAAAACAGCTCCAAAGTTACCAAAACTCTAATCGGGTATGTTAACATGGAAAGTTAGGCACGTTTTGGAAAAATTAACATCGCCCCAGTCGAATATGACTAACGAAGAGAAACCGGCATTTAGATCTGTACAAAGAGACAAACGGGTATTTCAAACAAAGGTAACACAATGGCGATATCTGACAAAAATGTATGAAGAAAATCTCTCTAAGATATTTGTGTTAAAGTTATAAAGCCTCCTTTGTTCATGGAGTATCAATTGTCACAGACCCTAAAGGAAAGACAAGAACTATTTTACATCTTAAGGGCATAGAAACCGTGTTCTTCCTAAGATGCATAAAGACCATAACGAACTGTCTTGGAGTGACATGTGTCACCTCTTTCACCTGTTTTTATAAATATACTAACAAATGTGAAGAACTGTACTCATTCTGAAGAACTGATTACAAAGGTATCCACTACAAGCAGTGACCTTGTTTAACAAACTGTGAATGTATAAGAATTTTTATCATGTGAGACAAACAATCCTTGCTTGACGTACTCTAAAAAAAGGACTTGCTGGAGATATTCACATTTTGTATAGAGACAATGTATTTGTGTCTTAACGAGAAGTTTTAACTGCGGGATTTCCATCTTTCTACGTGATTTCTCATATTTATATGAAGTTATTTGAAAAGCTATTTTACTTCATTGAAACGTTCGATTTAGTTTAGATGCGTGGACGAGATCTTTTATGTTTTGTCTTCAGTTCTGGCTGCATCATATGAACTTGATGGTAAAAAGAATACAATAACAAATTTCTATTTTTAGGTGAGTAATCCGCACTTCTGAGACATATAATAAGGAAAGAAGTCCTGGAGAATTTAATAGTAACAGGGCATCTTGACAAGAGAATCAGGAAAAGGAGAGTAACCTAATTAACGAATTTTGATGCGAATGGATGGTAGAGGATCAAAAGACAGGAAGTTGTGGAGAGGCATTAAAACTTATGCCCTGAAAGTCATACCAAAGAAGAATTTAACACTCACAAGACATATTGAAGTCAATATATGAGGGGAGGAGTTGGTCATCTAGTAATTTGCCTAATGTGTTTGTGTGAATAGGTTGCAGAAAAAGGGGAATGATAAAGTGTGAAAAATTACTATTTTAGCACGTAGGCTCTCCACAACTTCCTGTCCTTTGTAGCTCTTAAGAAATTTTGCCTTTTCGTTATTTATCCTAGAGCAACGAAAGACAGGAAGTTGGCTAGAGGCTGGCTATATAGCACTTGTGTGTATAGAAAACAAACAGATATATGAATTTTAGCTTAAAAACAGTGAATTTCTTGCCTTCAATAAAGCTGATAACGGGAGCTTAAAAATAAACATTTTCAAAACTTGGTATTGTATACAATAAAGAAATAACAATGCATTTGTCAATCAAACAAAAAACAAAAGTAAACAATCTAAAGTTTCAAATTAGTGGGATACGTTGGCATTAAACGAATTTAAAGAACACTACATATCTAAAATAGTCTTGAAATGCGCCAGGAAACTTCCTCAGTGATCTTTATTCCTGGTGTCATTAGGGGTTTCGGGCATCTAAAAACAACAATGTAACTATTATTTATCTATTTATTACATTCGATCATGCTAAAAAAGCTGTGATTAAAGAAAGACATATCATTACTGATGGGCTTAAATACCCATATCTTCATTTCTTAGAAAAGAAATTAATAAAATAATTAACATTTTATCATTATTTAAATTAGCCTTGAATGTTTGAATCACGCAGAAAACAATTTATAATTAATAAAATGTTAATAAAATATTACTTAAACTGATTTAATGTTCGTTTTAATTACCTTGTAAATTCAATTATTTGTTTTTTTTATCTCTTACAGATTGCTTTAATTTTGTAAATATGGAATTTGTGTAAGCTTTTTATGTTTACAGGCCTGTAAACAAAACATAAAAAGAAAAACAACGTAAAACTTTCAAGTTTTACTTTGAAGTCTTTCGCTTCCTTTTTTTTTATTACTAGAATTTTTTGTAACATGTTTACGCGTGTTGAAATCCTCATAATATTTAGTGTTGAAGTTATCGCTAACATTTTTTGTTGAGGTTTACAAACGCTAACTTTCGTTCAATTTCGTAAACCAATCGATGAAATTTGAATAAGCTGATTTCTCTGGAAAAATGCTTTGATAAAAACCTTACTTCGTGGCTTAATTTCTTCAATTTAATTTTATGGAACTTCATGGTAAGCAATATTTTTAAAATGATTTTTTTCTTTTTTAATAGCGAAGAATAAATTCTTAGCATTTCTTACTCTTGAGCATGCAACGTGTAACTAGCCATGTGTAAATATTTTTTCTAGAGTCAAATTCCAATTTTTGGAAGCGTTTGGACTTATGATTTGGTTATAGTTCTGGCAAACGCAGGGTGAACTGGAAATTGGATTCGTGTATATAAAAATTTATAGATAAGATATGCAAAAGATAAAAAATAAAATAAACAATATTGCATTTTTATTAAATAAATATTTGTTATTTTAATCGTTAAATATTTTGTATGTAAGTAATAAAACTTAATTTTTCCAAGTAAATGAATGAAAATTGTACTATGTTACGCACCCTAGTAAAACCAACTGTACTTTGTACGCCCCTTACCTGTTTGCACTTCTCTCCAAAATTTGGTTTCGATCGGTCAATGTATAGCATTTTAGAGGGTCACAGAATTGTGTGTATGTATATATATATATATATATATATATATATATATATATATATATATATATATATATATAATGCTTTGTAGATATGAAAGAAAAGTATTTAACTTTTATGTAAAGTAGAATTCTTGGATATACTGGTGAAATCAAGGACTTTCTGTCTCATTCAATACAGGAATGATAAAAAGTTAGTTTGGAGCGTATTACACCCCTCCAAAAAACGGTAAAAACACTTAAGCATTTTTTGACATGCACATGAAACGTTTGAAAACTATTGTTTTTTTAATCAAGAAACATTAACTTAAACAAAGGTTTTTTTTTTTGCGCGAGGGGGAGAGCAATTAAAGAAGCAATGATATTAAACAAGATATAAATCCATGGCGATTTATTATCGAAAAGGATAAAAATGGGAATCTTTGACTCTGCATAAAACATGCGGACTCAGTAAATTCTATTGTCCTGAAATTTTGCTTCAGTTTGAAGCAACGTAATTGTTCCGAATTCTGCGCGATGATGAAGATATTGCACTTGAGTAACGCTGATTGACACAACTTTTGACTTGAGACACACGTGAAACGTTGTTTTGACGTTGGGAGGGGTTACAAAACTATAGTAGCGCCGTTTGGACTAATTTTATAACTAGCTTAAAAGCCGACCCAAAACTAAAGGAACCTTTGGTTCAGCTGAGAAACCGTCAATGATAATTTTGAGGAGATAACTTTGAAATCCTCAATTTACTCTATGGAACTTCAAAACCTCACTTTAACTCTGATTCGGGCTATAAGTCCAATTCCAGCCGAAATTTCAATTCAGGCAGATAATTGAGTTCTTCAAATCACAAACACACTTTAACTCTGATTTTTTGAATTTAAGCACAGTACTAGACTGGCAACGAGGTCTCATCAATTTACAGTTCAGCTGGCTAGATGTAACCATAAATTCTATGTTAAAAGTTTCTTTTCTCGCACTTCTCGCTTGTGGAACTCCCTTCTGGCGCCATGCTTTCCAGCTAACTTTAATCTGCAAAAATTTAAATGCAATGTCAATCACTATCTACTGTTTTCCCGATTACTCTTACTTCTTCCCGCTCATTATTAATATTTCTTTTCCTAATTCCCTGTAACCCCTTGTGTCTTAGTGGCTTTATTGCCTTGTATGAGGTGTTATCGATTAAAGAAATGAAATGCTATAGAGGCGTGCCCGTTCAAACACGACCTTCATTACACGATTTATTAGAAACAATTGGATTTAACTAAATATTCGTCCTGTGATACCGTAGCCCTTGAGCTTGTGGAGAAGGTCAGCATGCAAAACCATGTTGAACGCCTTTGACATGTCCAGAGCTACAGCCCGAGCTTCACTGATTTTATTTAAAGCTTGATAGTAATGGCCATTAACACATCGGCGGTAGATCTGCCGAAACGGAAGCCATCTTGTTTATCCGAAAGGGGGTTGTGTTAATCAATTCAGCGTTGATCAGTGCCTCGAGTGTTTTACCAAAATGAAGTAAGAGGGTAATAGGGTAATAATTTGAGGGGTCAGAAGGTTCCTTGGAAACAGTAACTACAAAGGAGGACTTCCAACAAGCTGGAAACAAGAGGCAGCGAGGCATTTATTGTTTGGAGAGAACGGTTGCCAGTTCAGGAGCACAATTCTTTAGGACAACTGAAGAGATATTGTCGAATCCGTATGCGTTGCGGAGATCTCATCTAGAAATGATAGCAGAAACCATGGATGGAATTATGTGCATCACTCAGTAGAGACTCCGTTCTAGGTTTCGAGCAGTCTGTTGAGAGTGGAGTTGGAAGAGAATTTTCGAGCAAAGCACTCTGCTTGATCTGCAGTTGATGTCAATACTTCCAAATGATTCAAGACAGGAGAAGCTGAAGATTTACTTTCGCACTTCACTTCAGTAATTTCTAGAATCAAACTTGTGAGGGGCTATACGGTGTCTTATTCTATCAGCGAATAGTAACTTTGCTTCTTTGAGGACACGCTTGAACTCATTACAAGCAAAGATAAGGAGACGTCTGTTACAATCAGAAGGAAGACATGATTCCTGTGGGCTATAACGGCTGAGCAGACAGGATAGACCCAGGGGGGGGGGAAGATTGTGGTTTCAGTTAGTATTTTCGTGCTGGCACGAAAGCTTCGATGTCGACTTTCACCCAGGAAGAGACCTCGGTGGCACATTTCTCAACAGGATAATTCTTTTTAAGGGGCTGCGGTCTTATTATTTATTCACTAAAAAGGTACAAATGTGCCACGAGGGCTAAAAATGTGGCTGGGGGAAAAGATTGGTCTTCTCTAGTCCTATCTCAAAACTAACTAGTCTCATTCTTTGAACCATTCGTACTTATAATATTCCTTTCGCCATAACAAAGCTTTTACTCCTTTCTGTCACACCACAATCACTAAAATACCACATTTTCTCTATGAAAAAGCCCTAACATGAAATTTTTATTTACACAATTATCGAGGGATGGGTGAAAAAAAATCATAAACCCAATGATTATATACAAGGAAAAACATGTTTGTAAAAGAAACTAAACAAAACAATATTAGTAGTAGGACCCTTCCCGAAAATGTGGCAGAAATCTCGATTAACTGGGTTGAAACAAATCCAGAGAAAAGAGACATCTGTCACCTAAAAAGTGAGGTGGGGTGGAGACAAGTAACTAAAAGGAGGACAAAAAAGGCGGGACTTATGTACTTGCATGCTCTAGCTATGTTGAAAGGAAAATATTTAGCCCTGAGAAGGCCAAAACTGAAAATGAAAAAGTCCCATCTTACCGTAAAAAGGCTGGGATGACTGATGTTTCGGTTCGAGTCCCAAAATCCTCTTGCCTAAGTTGTATCCAACAACCACTCGAGGTCAGCACCTCTCACTCGCACCAAGCATGAAACTTTCACCCACCTTTTGCCGAATTTCGACGTGGAGAGACGCACCCTCTCCGCCCTGATCTTAACCTTAAGCTGATGCCTAAAGAAAGAGACCAGCTGCAAGGAGGAAAACTTCTCACCTGCGTGAAACTCCTTCTGTCTAGTCGTCCACACTACCATTCGCATAATGCCGAGCAGACACAAGAGCACATAGTGCTGATACATCGACATTGACGGAACCACATTGGCACAAACGGAACTGGTTTCCAGGGCAAAAAACTTTTCGTCCAAGACGCGAACCATGTAGCCTTCAATCAGCCTGCACAAAGGTCGCACAACGTCGCAGTGAAAGAAGGGGCTGCGGTCTTAGAACATTTCAGCACCAAAATAGTACGATTTTATTGGTACGTCATTTTCCCTCTTTATGACGTGCTATGTACGTCTGACCAAATGAAAAATTCAACGAAACTGATTTTGAAATTTACAAAATTGAGGGCGTGAGCGTTGTTTCTTATGTGCATATATGTTTCTGTAGCCCATAAATTATTTATTGAAGTCGATCGGGCTGTGAAATCCCGTGTTAGTGGGGACATAGCTTTAGCTAAGGCAGAGTTGTCCTCCTTGCTTATCAAGAAGGATCAAGCTCTGGTAGTTAGGGCTAGGTTAAAAAGAATGTCTTCTGAGGCAACGAATATGGCCGCTGAACTGCGTGCAGAGGAAAATCGAAGCGCGTCTAGGCGACATATTGCATGCGTCACGTTGCCGGATAAGCGGACCGTGACTACAAACGCGGGCATATGTGAGGTGTTTCGGGACTACTTTCAGGATCTTTTCACCAGGGAGCCCGGTCTGAGCTCTGCTCAGTTCGACGCCTATTTAGCTGACTTTCCCTGCCTCTCGGCAGCTGAAGCGGCTAGGTGCGAGGGTCCCATAACAGAGTCGGAGATCTGGGAAGCGCTGAAGCAGGTTGGCCTGGATAAGTCTCCGGGACTAGATGGTCTTCCCTACGAAGTGTACTTGAGGTTGTCGCACGTTTTTGTTCCTTTGCTGAAACTGATTCACAACCACTGGATGAAGCAGGGGTCTTTACCCCAACGCTTCAGCAGGGGTGTGATCAAGTTGCTGCGTAAGGACAAGAACGGTGGGGATGGGTTAGGGAACTTTCGCACTTTAACGATGTTAAATACGGACTTAAAGATTTTGGCGAAGATCTTAGCCAACCGTTTGCAGCTTGTCCTGTCTAGTCTGATTGGCCCTGAACAGACTTGTGCTGTGAAGGGTAGGACTATTCAGGATAACCTTCATATGGTACGCTTGATCTTAGAACAAGTCGACAGTGAAGCCGCGCTGATCAATTTAGATCAGTCCAAGGCCTTCGATAGGGTTGACCATCGATTTTTGGAGGCTGTCCTTTCGGCGGCCGGTTTCAGAGCCGACTTTCGCTCTGTGATTCGACTTTTGTATGCGACCCCCGGTGCGCTGGTGGAAGTGAATGGGGTAAGATCGAAGCCTTTCGTATTGTCTCGCTCCATTCGTCAAGGTTGTCCGCTCTCGCCTCTGCTGTACGTTCTTGCGTTGGAACCTTTCCTTCGCAAGTTAAAGGCGAATCCGGTCCTGCGCGGAATTTCCCTGCCTGGGGCTTCCACCTCAGCCAGGTATTCTGCCTATGCTGACGACGTTTCGGTTCTTGTGTCGAGCAGAGCCGAGATTGACGTAGTCAGCAAAGAGATCAGTGGGTATGAGATGGTGACAGGGGCCAAAATCAACCGCGATAAGTCTGTGGGCTTGCGGTTGGGTGCGTGGAAGGGAGTTTCTCTTCCCGGACCTTTCCTCTGGACGGATGGGCCGATCAAGATACTCGGCGTCTGGTTCGGTCCTGAAGACCAGTTGGAAATGAATTGGTCAGAGGTGCAAGGGAAGGCCGAGATCGCGGGTAAACTGTGGTCTCGGAGGAGACTTTCCCTGAAGGGAAGGTCGGAGGTATGTGTTTCACACATATATCCGATCCTCCTTTACCGACTGTCTGTGCTTCCACTCCCGTATGCCAGGCTAATGTCATTAGTCCGGACCTTGTTCTCTTTCTTGTGGAGAGACAAGGCCCCTATGGTGTGTCGCGAGATCTGCTGCCTTCATCCCTCTAAGGGCGGTCTGGGTATGCCTAGCATTGAGATTCGTCAATATATGCTTCGCATTACCTTTCTAGACCGAATGTGTCGCGGATTGGATGAGGTGGGCACCTTTTGGAAAGAAGATGTCCGAAAACATTTCCCATCCCTGAGAAGTGTGCACTCGTGCGAGGAGGCCGGCCGTACACCTCGTGCCGAGTGCTCCTTCTACCGCGAATGTCGTAGTGCTTTGAAGCTCCTCTTACGGACGACGGATGGCCTCTCCGACGCCCAGGCGTTGTCTCGTAAGGCATTGTATCAGTTGTTAGTTAGGGGGTCCGTTCAAGATGGTCTGATCGACGAGCTCGGTCTTACGAAGCAGGAGGCTCGCTCGATATGGCCTTGGGCGCCTGGGTTGAAATGTCTCAATAATGATGAGGCATCACTCACCTGGCTGATGATTCGTGGGGCCCTCTGGGTCGGCAAGAGACTTTGTTCAGCAGGTTTGGAGAAATATCCAAACTGTCGTCGCTGTACTGGCGAAGTCGAGACTATTGGTCACGCCTTTTTTCAGTGCAGGACGGTAGTGCCGTTGTGCAAGTTTGTTGAAGGCCTCATGGTTCGCATGCTGCAGGGAAAGTTCTTTGTCCTGGAAGCCAGTTCTGTTTGTAGCAATGTGGTGCCGCAATTGACGAAGGCTGAACACTATGTGTTCTGTTGCTTACTAGGGATTATGAGAGTCGTGATTTGGACGACGCGTCAGAAGGGATTCCATGAGGGCGAGAAGTTCACCTCTTCCCAACTGATCTTGTTCTTTAAGCATCAGCTTAAAGTCAAGATTAGGACGGAAAGGCGGCGGCTCCCTTCATCGGAATTTGGCAAAAGGTGGGTGAATCTTGCGCGAATGTGTAGAGTGAAAGGGGCTGACCTAGAGTGGCATTTGGATGTCGGTTAGGTACAGAATTTTGTCCTAACAGGGTTGAACATAGGCAACCCACCCAGATTTTAGGTTAGACTAGGTTTTTTATTTTGAATTTTGAAATTTTGAAATTTGTAAACTTAGCTAGGGTATGCATGCTCATTGGTCCCTTTTATTTCTGTCCCTAATTTTTTTTCTTTTGTTTAATTCCCCATCCCCTCCCTCGTTAGGTGGTCAGTGATGTCAGTTCTCTGGTGGATGCGGGACGACTTTCGTTTCGTGTGTGTGATTTTTCGTATTTGTTGTTGTGTATGAATGTGTGTGTGCTTGCGTGAATGCTTGGAGGTATGAATGCTTTTTTCATTTTTTCATAGTCCCGCATTGATTTCGTCCGGTGAACTGATGTTTCTGCCACATTCATGGTTTGTGGGGGGTTTTATTACTAACACAGTTTTGTTTAGTTTTATTGTAAATATTTCAGTCATATTGTAAATACTCATTTGGGGATCATTTTAAAAGTTGTTAATTTCTGACCCTCCCCCCACGAACAATAATTGTATATAAGGGGACTAGTTAGGACATCATCGAGAATTTGAGGTATTATGGTGGACGTAGTAAGAAAGGTAGGAGTGAATGTGTTGTTTTGGTGATTGGAATATTGTTGGCTTGATTGGGTCAGTGTCTGCGACTAGCTGAGTTTAGATTTAAGACAGATGAAGACCGTCCTTCCCCACCCCCTTTTTAGGCCTTGTGCCACATTTTGTATTTTATACAAATAAATAATTGATGTTTCCTTTCAATTGCTGAATATCAACAGAATAAAAATTACTGATTAAATGATGTAAATAATGAAGTATTTCTATTTTCAGCTATCTCTAATTCTGGTTTTACTTTGTTTATTAAGTTTTAAGCAGTGACAAAATAACTTTGCAGACTCGACCTATATTCCAAAATCATTGTTTCAATGACTAAACTCCAAAATGATAATTTTAGCATGTGGGTAATACCAAAAACGTCTCAATATTATTGCATGATAAGATAAGCAATTATCTAAACAAATGTGTCATAGACGTTAATCTCCATTCATTTGCTATTATTCTAATTATATAATGCGTAAATAAGTATAAACAATACAGATAATATATATATATATATATTTAGTTGCGTCCTCTTTCTTTTTCTTGATAAAGCTATTATTTGAAAATTATACTATCGCATTCTACTTAATTTTTTTTTTATCTAGATTATAGAAGTGCTATTCAAATCACCGAATCATCAAAACATATTTATATAAAGGCTTTCAGTACGTGAAGTAATATATTAGTGGTTGTAAATTACATACCGAGGACATCAGACGAAACCATGACTTCGAATAAAAATGTATCGTTTTTACTAACTTCTGAATCTGATCCTAGCACTCCCTTGAAAATTCTAGGGAACTGTGCCTATAAAATGGACCACAAAAGGCGAGGGATCGCTCTGATAATTAACAACGTGCTGTTTGTGAATGGGATGCCGGAGAGGCAAGGGTCAGAAAAAGACGCCTATTGTATGGAAACAACATTTAAAAAACTTGGATTCCGTGTTATTATCCGTCATAACAAAAGTGTTAAATCTATGAAGGAATTATTCTATGATCTGAGTGTCACAGATCATAGCGACAATGATTGTTTTGTTTGCGTTATTCTCACTCACGGTGAGGATGATGATATTATCTTCGGCACCGATGGTAAAATTCCAGTCGAAGACCTACTGGCATATTTTCTTCCTGACAAGTGCCCGAGTCTCTCAGGAAAACCAAAACTTTTTTTTATACAAGCTTGTCGTGGAACCAAAATGGACGAAGGCAAAGAAGTCCATGATGCAATGCTCAGCTTTCATTCAAAGTCAGCAGTAAAACGTTCTAAGATTCCAATATGGGCCGATGTGCTGATCGCACATTCGACTGTTTCAGGTTATTATTCTTGGAGAAATTGTTTGACTGGTTCCTGGTTTATTCAGTCTATTGGCCATGTCTTTACAAATGAGGCCACCGAAAAGGAATTACTGGAGATGCTTACCAAAGTAAATTACAAAGTGGCTAATGAATTCGAATCGAGAACGGAATTCCCCAAAAATAACCAGATGAAACAGGTACCTTGTATTTTGTCCATGCTGACAAAACAGTTATACTTTTATAATAAATGAGAATGATATTGGTTTGAAAAAGAAGAAGAACAGCAAATTATATTCCTGATTGGAAGTATGAAATTTAATCTAGTAGTTTGGTTTTAAAACTAAAATTTAAGCTTCAAAAAAGATTTTTCATTTTTTAAAATGCTTTTATCGCTTTTTTTTTGGGGGGTGGTACCTTGATTCACTCAAATGATCTATATATATAAAAACCAGCCAAACAAAAGCCTACAGTAAATTGATACAAAGTACAATTAATGAAAATTAACCCATAAAACAAAACTCAATTACAAATAAAATTTAATATTTTAATCATATTTGAATTATCACAATCGTATTTATTCATTGCAAAAAATGCACATCGTCTGTGTGGGTCTAGGAACACCACAGAATTCTAAGAGGACCTTTATTTCATAAAACAACATATAACAAACTGTCATATAATTCACAAATTTTGTCTTTATATTATGTTATTAGGGTAAAAATCATTTAAAAAAAAAAATTGCCTTGAAATTCAAACGTAGACAAAGGAGGAGAAAAGTTAATTGTAGGCATGTTATTTTATTTATTTATTTTAGTAATGGTTTGTGTTGGTGATTTTGGTAATGTTGCTATGCTTATAAGATTGATAACGTTGTTATGTTGATAATCTTGATAATGTTGGTAACCTTGGTAAAATGTTTCTATTGATCACACCCATGTTACTCAGATTTAATAATTTACAAATTTTAGCTAATTTTATTTCGTTGGAATTGATTTCGTGAAAAAAAGGAAAGATCATAAATTTTACTTTATTTTTAACGAAATCAAAATAAGACCTCGCGTATAAAAATGATACTACTTACTTTTTTCTCCCATTTTTAATTTCTTTGATCAAAGTGCTAAAAGTAACCGAAAAGTGGGGTTATTTAAGTCTATAAAAAGGTAAGCATATTCTCTCTCTTTCTCTTTTTAACTCTTGTTTCCAGATGTAGTCCAACTCAGATAAAGAACACTGCCGTTAGGGCGCGTTCGTTGTTTTCGGTCTGTTGACTTTTAATCTCACGCACATACACACACGTGTATCACTCACACTTGTTTCACAGACACAAAACAAGCACATTCTTATAGCTAGTTTGAATGTATTTTAATTTCAATTGCGTACACATGCAATTACTTTTGTTAATATTAGGGTGGTGCAAAAATAATGACGTAATAATGTCGTTTTTTGACGTTAAAAATACGTCAAAAAACGACATTATTACGTCATTATTTTTGCACCAACCTAATACATGGATTAACTACCATTTGTTTTAAATTTCTTGTTTTGTATTTCTTATTTATAACCGGACTCACAAGAGTCCGCCAACGTTGTTTGCGAGACAAATGTCCCAGGAGCCCATAAATAGCTACTATAAAACATTAACACACACTCGTATCGAAAGTGCTGATTTCTACATCAAACATCAACAATTTCATGTCATTGGTGGTGTGGAGAAGGTAAAAGCTACAAAGGAGATGCTAAAAATTCATTTTTAATAATTATTATGTATAAATGCTGTGAATTAAAAGTAAGGGAAACATTTACCTGATGGAAACATTTTAAAGTTTAAATTTGAGTAAAGTGACGAAGATCTTAGAATATATTTACAAACATACGGATATTGCTTTCCTTATTGCAACACTTAACCGTTTCGAGTCAAAATGAGATACCGCCTATGGGTTATCCTACTTGACTTTGCCAAAAGAACGTCGCTAGTGGACACTCCTTAAGCCTATAAAAAAGCGTGCATTTTTCTCCTTAGCCTCTTTTACAGCTTTTCAACTGGTTTTAAAATGTAGTTCGCACGTGGCTAAAGTGTCTCCTCATTAGGGTACATTTATTTTCGGGGTTTTCTCTCTTGACTTTTGTACACTCTCACGTACGCTTGTTACACACACACACACACACGCACATTCTTATTATAACTGGTGTTTCGTGGGAACTAATTTTATGATATACAGCTTACGCAGGCTAAGCGGGCAGTTTGGATTGGCACGGACTGCTGTGAAGACGGGCATGTCAACTCGTGTGTTCGAGTGTCGGTGGCCATTAGACGATACTTAACATGGAATATGGTGGCAGCGGTACACAAGTCAGTGACGACTGAACAACGAAAAGGAAACCATAATAGTGCAAGAGAAACAGATAAGTGTTAATTTTCGTGTTCTTGTTTTGATATTGTAAAAATTCAAACCACGTGGGTCTAAGAGAAGATGGCGGACCCAACAGAAAACGAACTAAATGCTCAGCGGCCAGTAGCAGGTATAAAGCCGCCCCACTCCCTGTGTGTGAATGCCAATTTAGCCAAAAATTGGAAACTGTTCAAGCAGTAGTGGCATAACTCTGCCATTATCATGTATTGGAA
Source organism: Acanthosepion lycidas (assembly GCA_963932145.1). NCBI lineage: Eukaryota > Metazoa > Mollusca > Cephalopoda > Sepiida > Sepiidae > Acanthosepion > Acanthosepion lycidas. The sequence continues at coordinate 65,842,339 of OZ010597.1, read as the reverse complement.
CAGCGAACAAAGACAGTGTCAAGCAGAGTCACTCCTCCACACGTTGGGTGAAGACGCGTTAAAGGTGTATAACGGTTTTCATTTTGCCATACTCGACGAACAGCGGACGCGCGAAGAAATTCTTGAAGCATTTGATACGTATGTAGTTGGTGAAACTAATGTCACGTACGAACGTTTTGTTTTTCAAACGTGGAAGCAAGCTTAGAAACAAGCGTAGAAGCTTTTATAGCTGCTTTGCGGATGCTAATAAAAACATGTGACATTTGCGACAACGGCGTCACGTCGATACTACATGAACAAATTGTTTTTTTTTTGGTGTGTGTGTGTGTGGTGGGGGGATACCAAGACACAAATACAAGCAGAAATGCTAAAAGTGAGAGAGTTGCAGAGGTACATTGATGTCTGCAAACTAATGGAGAACGCTGCCCAACATTCTCGAATTTTCAGACCGGAACAAGTACAGAAGATCGCTACGAAGACGCAGAAGAGTCTGTGAAGAAAATTAAAACTCAGAAAAGAAATCCGGTTCTGTATTCTTGCCATGAACCAGGAAAGGAACATTGTCCAGCTTATGGAAAAACTTCCCGGAAGTGCCGAGGCAAGAATCATTTTGCAGCAAAATGAAAATCGGTAAATAATTGGGTTCAGACAATGCGCACACGGCAACTGAGTGAAGATAGTAGCCGTAATGAGTCGGACTTTGAGCACGTGGATATGGTCGCGACTGAGGGGAAAGCTGGCAGTCTCGCACATAGGGCAATTCGAGTTGAAATTGTCCTTCAGTTTGATAGTAGAGCTACGGTGAACGTGTTAACTGCCAAACACGTACATAAGAGAAATCCGAAGCACTCTGACATGACCCTAATCATGTGGAATGGGACAGTGTCGTGTAAAATTGACAAATCCCCAAAACGGAAAAAAGTATGACGTGGATTCTGAGATTGTGAGAGATGACTCCTAGGCACAATGACCATATAAAAAAATGGGCCGGGTTAGCCTGAACAAAGAGGAGATCTAAATGGTGGTTAGAGTCCCACAGAAAAGAATGAACGCACAAAAACTTGATACAAGGTCATACCACATCAACGTAGATGTGTAGCAGCACCTACGAAACCAAATCGACTTGAAGCAGATACACCACAAGTCAATTCGTAGGTATTCAGCTATTCCCAATCCAAGGCGATCAACTAGGTACTAGATAAATCGGCCCAAAGAAGCAAATTCGTCACCTCCACCGGATATAAATCCAGACAATGGGAGGACCCAAAGACACCTCATCAGGACGATTCTGTAGTGACTACTACGTTTGCCACGCTTACAGTTTTCTCATCTGTGATTGGTTAAATAATAAATACTGTTTACCACAGGACAATTTACTAATCGCAGTCACCACACTGAATTTTTCTGTCATGGATTTGGCAAACATGCTTTTGCTAGAAAATCACTGATTGGTTAATTTTTTTATCCAATTATATATTTTTTGTGTTCGTTCAACTTTCTCGCGTTGTTTCCTGGAGCCTACCAATAGTGATATAAACAGTGTTTTGTTCCAAAAATAGACAATAGAATCCAGCAACTCACACGCGTCTACACAGATTATTGATTCTACTCACAACGCACACACAGCACACAGACACAGAACTTGAATTACATTACAGACACTATTCGTTCTCTGTGAACAAGCCAAGTTACAAACCAACACTCTGTTAGTTATACAAATAACACACAACTAAATTAACTGTATGCTTTTCTGAATGCAACATTATATTTCAACATAGAACTTTGAACATTCTATTCAAGAAACATTCTTAATTACATTTTATCTTCTTCAAGCTAACAGATAAAGGGAAACTACTTTCTTTTCCTTAATATTCACACATTACAAAATTGTTTTGTATTTGTTGATTTTAATATATATTTTATCGTTGAAACAAAAATCGTTTTCTCATTGTTTTTCCTTGATTCAATAATGTATAAATGTTAAATGCTCTTCAACACGCAGCCAAGTTAATCTCTTTAACATAGTACACAAGCAGCATTTACAATTCAGCGAGGAAAACGTGATCTGGGAGAATAGTCATAACACCAGGAGGACTAAAGGACTAGTAAAGAGAAAGAAAGTTAAGTGAAGGAGAAGAATAATCCCTGTTAGGCAAGAAGGTAGTCTATCCAGTGAATCCCTTCATCACTCGTCTCTTGCTCATTCCCATTAAAAAGAAAAAAAGTCTCTTTTCAAAAGGGTAAAGATATTTCATCGAAACCTGTTTTATGGGACACCGCTTACGTAGGCTAGGTCGGTCACGTGATACAGGAGTGTGGGAATTAGCACAGATTACTGGAGACGTACATGTCAACTAGTCAACACATGTGGTCGGATGTTGGTGGCCATAAGCGATACTGAGCATGGTGGAATGATCACTTACATGTGCCACACCTCCGCTTTCTTTAATATCATTGGTTCATAAATACATGATACTTATTATATGACAATTTTGCCATCGCACATCATTTGAATTTTTCTCTAAAATCAAGGATTGGTCCATTTCCTGAGCAATCGCGTATTTTAGTATCTTTCTATATTTTTGGCGCCAAGCTCACTGGAGCCTATGCATAACTATATAAACTCTCTCGCTGTTAGCCAACTGCAGTAGCAGTTCAATTCTTGGAAATTACGGCACGGCGCTATATTTCTTATGACATTTTAATTCTTAGTTATATTGCTCACTCGAGTAATCTTACTAATTTATATTGATATCACTCGTGTACATTACAATTACATCTTTCCACACTCACAAACAGACTGTGGAATTATTCTTCATTTAATTAAGACCTCAATTGAATTTTGTAGTTAAATAACATTCAATATTGTACTCAACATTAATTAGCTAAAATACCCTTGATATTACGGAAAAAGGGAAGCAACTTTCTTTATATTTATTGTTGAAATTTGTATATCATTGTTAATACAATATTTTATTAATGTTGACTGAGCTTGATTATTTTTCTCTCGTGTATGTTGTGCATAATTCATGTGGGGTGTTGTTTACAAGAACACAGTTTTCCTTCTTGATTATATTCACGGTGACCCTAGCCAACAATTCTTGCAGCAACACTACAATGGAACAGCTAATTTAAAAAATGTTTTTCGTTTCCTCACATGTAATTATTTGTGTTGATACATGCATTGTCGTTTGTTTTATAGTTATTGTTTTGTGTTACTCACTTTTTACTGGACTCGCATCGAGTCCGCCAATTTTGTTTTGTGGGATAAATTTTCCAGGAGACCGTAAAAATTTAAGACTTATGTGTTGATTCCCGCAAAACGTAATGGTGACTAATTTGCCCAAATATCCTAGTACCCCAAAAACACTCAAGAAAATTTATAATTTAATACTAGTTACCAACTTCTGTAGTGTAATTGTTTGTTTCTTACTGTTGTTGAGACATTTTTTGGCACACCTCAAAGGAACTTTGCTTCAAAACACATTAGATCTGAAGACTCGTGTTTTTTGTTCTATGTCTGATGAAAGAAATATTCGAAAAATATTGTTTGAACGTAAATCTGATCGAAATGTTTAATGGATAATGATAATGTTTTGTCATAAATAAGTAACAAATAATAAGAAAATTAAAAAGTATGATTTAAAAATTCCGTACATTTATTTTTCCTGAAGAGGTTTTGTCACATATTCGGACATTATCAGTTCATTTCAGAAAGGAACACGGACACAGTTTGTTAAAAAAACAAAAACTAAAAAAAACAAAACAAAACAAAAAACAAAAACAAACAAATGATAGCAAAAATAAATAAAAATAAAATAAAAAATGTACTTTTTTTAGCAGGGGTACCGGATGATGTTTCATAGCAATATATTCTAAGCGTGGACGAAATTACTTAAAATTTACTTACATTCTCTAGGAAGGAACGCCAGTTTTTTGAAACTATTACTAATTATTATATTTTCTCAATGTGTAATTTTGTTATAACTAATCAAAAAAAAAAAAAAAAAAAAAAAAAAATGAATTAAGAAAAAAAAATGTATGTTTAATTCATACGAAAAAAAAAAATACTCCAGAGTTCCGAATACAAGGGTGGACTGGGATAGATGATTGAAAAAATATTTCAGGAGACACGTTATGGGATTTTCTAGATTGAAACTTCTTGAAAATACTAATAACCGGGGAGGCGATTTGAACAAAAAGCTCTTGAAATACTCGATCTTCAGTGCGCACGTGTTTTGAAAACAGTTTTGGTGAAATTATTGCAGTTAAAACATTTTTCGATTTACCAAACCGGGATTTATTTACAAGTGAAACATTGGCCTGAAATGGGTTAAAAATTGCTAGTCCCAAATTAGAAATCACACTTCCGTTGGAAACAACTGCTGTGAATTTGAAGAATGATGTTTTTTAAAGGTTAGGCTGTTTTTGAAATCCTTTAGTTTCTGGTAAAAATCTGCCCTTTTTTTTTTAAAAAAAAGAGTTAGGAGTAGATAGGTTCGCCTATTGTCCGATTCACACTCCTCCTCGGTTTTTTGAACAGAAGTATAGGTTTCCGTTTAATCCCTTGTTTCCAATTTAGGGGATTGTGTTTCAAATTTCTTCCAATGTCTACTTTTAAAATATTATTTTATAGTGGCGTGGTACTTCAGGGTTAAGATGAACAATTGATTTACCCAGGCCAAAAAGATTAATGAAGGCTGAGAATGACGAGGAAATACACAGGTAATTTTAACAAAAGAAGATGAGGAATTTACGAATTTACATGCCTGAATTAGTGTCAGTAGTTTATTTCAGGAAAATAAATCAGGAATTTTTAAAGTCTGTAGTTTTAATGAATTGTCATGAAGACGAAATGTTCATACAACAAATTAAATGATCTGACAAAATAATATAAAAAAATGTTAAGACAAAGGGAAGAAAGTTCGTTGTTCACAGACGGGATATAGTTGCATTAGACGAGAGATAGTTTGAAGAGGGAAAGCTTTCTTTCTGATGTACTAAGTTCTTGGTTAATAATAACTGGCGAGTAATTTAACATTAACAAAAATTTCAAGCTGGATATGTGAACTGAAACGAAACCTTTCACATGACTTCAAACACACTTCTCTTGTTAAATTAATTTTTTTTTTCTTCATTTTATATATAAAAAAAAAAAAAAAAAAAAAAAAAAAAAAAAGGATATTGCATAGGCTTGTTATTTTATTTTCTTGGTTCAAATGCTAATTTTCTGTGAAGACAAGGTTTTCATTGGTTCAAAGAAATTCACATAGGCAAGCTGAGGAAAAATTCACGAGCCCGAGTTTGAAGTGAGTGAGTATAGGAAATTATTATTTCATACTCACTGCAACTTCTAACATCTTTGACAACCCTGAATTTACACTAATTAAATCTTGACAGTATCAAGGTTGTTGTCTTCCTGGGTATAGCCCCAGGAACTTCACTTCTTTTCTTTTATTTAATACAAAAACACACAGTAATCTACTACCTTGAGTGGCTCTTGGGCCTTGTATTGGGTGAACATTAGAGAAAAAAAAATAAAAAAGGAGAAAAATAAAAAATGGTGAAAAAAGAAAAAAAAAAAGAAAAAAAAATCATCTAAAACCTTATCATTTAAAATTTTTTTTTTAGGTTGCCAGGCCTGTTATATATACACTTTAAAATTTTAATTTAAATAAAAAAGTAATAGCAATTACCCTGCAATACCAACTTAAATAAAAACTTGTCTCAAATTAACTATGGAAGATGAAAACTACCAAAATACAGAAACTGGTTTTTATATTTAAAAAGAATTGTTTTTGACCTTGTATAACCAATAAGTTAGGAATATATTTTTTATTCTGTAGGCCTTTATGAAACTTAATAGAATTAATATTAATAGAAATGATAATTTATATCTTTATAATAAAGAAATAATAAAAAATAAAGCATCAGCACAAGAAGAAACTACAAGAAAATGAGGTGAAATTTCTTTATTTCTAAGAAAGTAGACAAAATATGCATGTAAAATGCAATGTGCTGCAAAAGGAATATTAAGTCTTAGTTTTTCTGTAAAATGACAAGAAGTGGATTGCAGTGGTTTCCAGGCAAAAAACCTCATGCAATGAAACCACCTAAGTTAAAGGACAAACTCCCCTCGTTAAATTAAAATGACAATTGGCAATTTTTAAACTATTTTCTTAGTTGATTATTCTATTCTTTTCAGACAATTTTATGCTTGTTGCTTAAAGAATAAGTGAAAATTTAAATTTTTATCCTAAGCTTATCACATCTCAATTATTCTAATAAAATTTATTTTACAATTGCTAAAAAAATAAAATAAAAAAAAAGGAAATCATTTTTTATTTACATTCAGTTCTTATTACATTTCAGCTGTTGTGCTCTTCAGCCTTCTGCAGATGTCTGTGAATCCAGGTATCCTTTATTTATCATTCTGTCGTCTTTGTCAAGTGATATCTTGTCTTTTTTTTACTTCTTAATACCACTCAGTTATTGCTTGGCCTGATTCTACAGAGTTTGAGTATGTTCTACCAAGCCCAGTGATTGAACTTGCAACTACTATACCAACAAATTCATGACCCAACACTTTAATATGGATAACAACCTAGTAGATTAAAGCTTTGTTTTGTGAATATGGTAGCATAGTAATTCTGAATTCAATCCATGGCCTGGCTAGTATAGACTCAGATTTAGTGAAAACAGGTCTATAAATAATCAAGCAGTACCAAAAAGAACAAAGATTGGATAAACATAGAAACATGGAGAGCAGAATGAGAACAATCTACTCTCTTAGATTAAATTCTCTAAGGGTTATCCAGATTGACAGACGCCTGAAGATGACTGGAGGGCACATCAACCAAGATGTGATAACAATAAAGATGAGGTTATTAGTTCAAATGTAAATAATGATTACTCCTCATCTAGGGAATTTAAACAAGGAAATTTTTTTATTGAAATAGAAATAAAACCTTGTATATGAACTTGTTTTTTTTTTCTCATGTTTCATATGTACACAAGGAAATTATTTCATTAACAGTTGATAAAAGTTATGAGAGAAGCTAAAAAAGTAATTTAAATTATTATTAAACATTAATGCTGTAATTTCATTTTGGAAGTTACAAATAACATGTACGATAGAAGAATTTTTCAGTTTTTGTATTGTCAAGAAGATATTAGAAACATGAAAGACTTTGGATTGTGTAAGTTCATTTTTAACTATTAACTGTAATAGAATTGTACATCCAAAGAAAATGCCTGGAAATAACACGACTGGGAAATTTTTGTCCATAAAAAATTTTGTGAAAAACACAGGATCAAATTAATGTTATTATTGAAGGTCTCATGAACCTGTTACAAAAATACAAAATTGTTTGTGCAAAGGTCAGCTCAAAAAAGGTTAATAAATGCTGTATTTATATTTTAGAGAATTAAACTGCAAAGGAAATTAAGAATTATGATGCAAAAAAAATAACGCATATAATTTTTCCTGAGTTTTGTAACAGAGGTTTTGCAAATCATGGCTGATGAATTTGTTGCACATGGCTTTGTGGCAAAATTAGCCATGTCCAACCAGGACAATGACAAGTCCAGCCTAAGATGATAAAGAAGATCCTCAAAATAAAAATGACTTGCTGACATCAGGTAATGTTCTGATCTCTGCATAGTGCAATGGAAAATTTGGAGGATGGAGTTCACAATTAAGGCAGCCATTACTATACAGAAGAAAAAAAAAATGTTAGTTCAGGAGAACTGCAGCAGATATTTGCTCACAGTGACTGAAAGCAATCAAAGATGGCGACAAAGAATACAAAAGCCAGAACAAAACATTAATACCAAAAGTATTTAAAAATACTTCAGAACTTAGATGAACATAAGGAAATTATCCATGGAAAAATTCACAACAATTCACTCACCATTTATTAATTTTGGCCCTTTGATTTTCCAACCCCACTCTTTATTAAGAAACCCCATTTATCGTATATTGAAATCACCCAAATAAGATCCCTCACTTGTTTTAGATACCTAAGAATAAAGAAGGAATGTCAAAATGTGTTAACATTTCATTTTACTGACAAGGTTTGAAATTGAATCCAAATCCCATTGAAAGACGTTTACTCTGGCATTTTAGTTGGTTTGACTTAATTTGGTAAATTCCAGAAAGATTCTTCTAAAATAAGACAGGTTTTCTAGGCACAATGAACTTAGTTAATTGTGTATATTTTAAAGCAATTTAAATGTATACTCAGTGAATAGATTTCTTTTGTTAGAGTTATTAATAATATTCCAGAACTTCAATAAAAGAGCTGAAGTTATTAAATGTTGATAATTACTTAGATAAAATCCTACCTATCTGAAAGACAAATTTATATAGAAAATCCTCAGGATATCAGTTTTGTAGAATTTGATTCTCTCAAACTATTGGCAATTATTAAACCATGGTTAGTCTGTAATTGTCAGACCAGTAGTACTGTTTCCCAGCCACAGCATCTTGGAATGTAAGTAGAATTCTCTATAAAAAGTACAAAGTAAAAATTATGTGTCAGTAAAAAGTATTAAATATTTGTAAACTTATGCAAATCAAACTATTTCAATGCCCTAATTTGCAAGCAGTCAGTGTTTGGAAGTGGTGTGAAAATATTAAGAAAGAAAGAAAGAATAGAATGAACAAAACAGAAATATCAGCAGTAAAAGTTCAGATGTGATGCATTCATAAACAGGAGAAAATTAAATTTTGAGATGGTGAATAGAATATAAGTAATGGTTTAAGCTGAAAAATGGCATAAGCTCAGTATGTTTCAGCCATACTATATCCAAAGCAAATATGAGGCGATGCTGAAGTTTTTTTTTTTTTATCCAGACTAAGAAGACCTTTCAGAAGAAATTCTGATGTTTTGGTTAGATTCTTGGAAGTAGATGCCTGAAAGTTCTTGCCTAAATTATTATTTTTTTTTTTTTTTTTTTAAAAAAAAAAAAAAAACAAAAAAACAAAAAAAAAAAAAAATTATAATGTTCACCCTGTACAAGGCCCAAGAGCCACTTAGGTAGAGAGTTACAGAGTAAGAGGCACAGTTTATTGGGATATGTGGGGAAACAATGATTGACCCTAGACTTGAACAGGTTACAATTGTAGTGATTGAGGAAGCATCCTCTTAGGAGTCAGTTCCCCAAAGCAGTGGTTTGTGGGAAGAAGCTTCTCAAGTGGAACTTACATCTCACCAATGGAATACAAAGGGAATCAGGGGGTGCTTTGCTCAAATGTGAATTTTTGGGTGGGTCAAATCAAACCAAATGAACAGAATTTCTTTTGGAAAGGTGTCTTGGTTGGGCCAAGAAAATTGCCAGCACACATATGGTAAAGATATAGTTTTAAGATATGGTATATTTATGGATAAAAGTGAACATGGTTTGAGATAGTGCGTATATAAATATAAAAGTGGACACTGAGGTCAATACCAAACAGTGACAGTGTGTTTCATGCTCAAATGCAATCTTTAGAACTAAAAATATCCTTGATAATGGTTAGTATGGTGGTTCTCAACAGTGTTCTTTACAAAAATAAATAAATAAATAAATAAATAAATATAGCAATACTGTAGTATTTTTGGTTGTCCATAGAGCAATTTCACTTTGGAATAGTTGTTACAACTGAACATTGGAACTTCTACAGTAGTCTATGACAGTAAAATAGTAAAAATAGAACAAACAACTCTTAGTAGAAAATAAAATCAACTGATATACGTTAGCTTCCCTTTTACACTATTTTTGATTGTAAAAGTCAAATAAAAACTGAGAATGATATATAAAGGAAAATTACATATTAGATTATAATCTATTATACAATTTAATATATTAACAAATAATATTAATTTTAAATATTAATGAAATTATCAAATATAAATATAAAATATTAAAAGAAAAATAATATATAAATTATATAAAGATTATATATAAAGGAAGAATATATATTTACTATTTCTATAATACAATTACTAAACTTATCTATTATTAAAAATAAAAGGTTTTGTTTTTTGTTGATTGGTTATGGGTGTTCACCATTTAGGTGTAAAACTGGTTCATGGGTAAAAAAAAAGGGTTTGAGAACCACTGGACTAATAGATTAGCCGGAAGTACTCGGATGCATAAAACATTTGAACAGTTTTTACACACTTTATATCCAGAAAAGAAAATACTTGTAAGAATGCAAGAAAAAAATTTACTAAAAAGAAAAGCTTAATCACAGCACCTTACCAATCATCTTCAATGAAATGAGTGTGTGTATGTGCACACACATTATATACATTTTACATATGTTAAAAGAGAAAGTAATTTAATCTTAAATAGTATTGTAAGAGCACTATTTTTTCATGGTAAATTGACATCCAGGATCATCCGACGTATTTGCTTTCCTGTTATTACAATATGGCATATTTAAAATAACAAATCGAGGTCAGCTAGGTTAGACATCTAAATACATTGGTTGCCAAAGTTAAATGTCTCCTGCATTTTTAGTATTTCATGATATAAAAATTGTAATTGGTATTTATTGTATTTTGTCCTCTACCTACATGCATAAAAATTCCAGTGATAAAATAGTTTATTAGTTTGAAGAAGTCCTTTTGAAGGATGAAAATTAATATAGGAGTTAATAGTAGATAGGTTTGCCTATTGCCCGGTTCACACTCCTTCCTCATTTAAGATTGTGTTTCTAAAATCTTTTCATTCTCTTTTACTCCCAGTAACCCTTTACATCTTAGTAGTGTTATCATCTTGCTTCAAGTGAAATGATTACGAAAACATTTTTTTGTCATTCCACTATTAGTCTGATAGCATTGTATAACATTTTCCATATGTATATATGTATTTTTTTTATGCAGTTATTTTTCCTTTACATATTTTTTAACACCAAATATGTAGTAAAAACATGAATAAATCCTATAAATATAGCATACCTTAAGACTATATCATATAATAAAATATAGTTTTAAAGTATGCTATATTTATGGCCTAAAGTGCTCAGTATCAGAGAGAGAGAGAGAGAGCAAGAGACATGTTTTACAATACATAAGAATCAATGAAAAATAAATTTTAAAAGTTACATAAAGATAATGAAACTAGGTCCACCTCTCGTGTAAAGTTGCAGATGATCTCACTGTTAATAATAATGTGGAGATAGTAGCCTAGACATCTGTGTTCACTTTGCAAAAATAAATTTGGAAAAGTTAAATCCCATTCTCACATCTATAGGTAAAATAGTAAAGTAGTTGGAGCCCTCTAGCCTGGCAAGGCTGTTCAACTTTCACATCAGGCTTTTAAATATTCACTACTAAAAATGCAGCAGTAACAGTGGTTATGTTGACAGTAATGAATTCTAAAATAATACAAGAATAAACAAAGATTTCCATCTAACTTGTTTGAGTTTCAGTGATTAGTGAAATTATGAGACAGTCAGCAACAATTATCATAATAGTCCTAATGACAAACTTTAAATATAGAAATAATTTGCTTATTGTACGACTGGGCCTCCATAAATGCTGAATTCATTTTATTAACAAAAGAATCTATTAAATTTATATTGAATAATGATTATGAGCAAATTCTTTTATTTCTTGATTGTTAAATTTAAATCAGTTTAACAAATGAAAACAGGTTGCCAGACAAAGCAATATTTTATTTTACAGTTTTAAAATTTTTAATTTAGGGTATTGCTGTAGTTTCAACCCCAGTGAGAGAGAGGACAAAAACTGATTTTAATTTTCTAGGGTGTTATTGTTTAAAGCAATGTGAAATGTAAAACTTATTCATGATCACATGGTATTTTACTGAGATTTCATAGGGCAGAAGGGAGATTCATGTTAAAAAAATATTTCTGTTTATTTTCTTTAACACAAAGAAAACCTTTAATAAATGCATTTATTGATACAAAAGGTACAAGAAGTTATATTAAATTTCAATAATTAGCTGAATTTCTGAAGATTACAAAACCCTCTAAAAATTCAATGTTGGGAGTGGAATACATCAAGTATTCAAATTCTATTATAATTAATGGAAAATTATTAAATCTAAAAATTATTAATGAGAATTATTAGTGTTTGCAATTTTTAATTGTGGAGTTAAATTCTCTTCACCTATGTATAATCCTTTCAAAATGGCTGCCCTTCTGAACACACCCAGAAAGCAAAGAACTGTTATAGATTTTTTGGAAGGAGAAAGTGATGCATGCAGTTACAGGGTACTAGCATACTAAAGAGCTAGATCAGATTACTATCATGTTAATTATAGAGAAACATAGAAACTGATCTTATTAACAGGCTCTGAAGTGGCAGGTTAACTGCTGCTGTGAATGAGGATAAGGACAAACAGGCTAATGCACTCATTGAAAAGGAAGAGAGAGGAGGGGGAAAGGAACAAAGAATGAGAAAAGGGAAGAGCAAAAAAAGAGGAAGAAAAGAAAGAAATAATTACTATTGAAAAGCTGTGAAAGTTTTCAGGAGTGCAGTTTAGTGCTGTCTTTTAAGGATTCAAAAATTTGTGCAAAGTGAATTCTCAGAATGCTGACACCCAATGAAGGAGCAAAGTATGGTTGTTTCCAAAATTTTAGTTCATGAAAGAGGACAACAATTCTTCAATGTTGAAGTGAATTAAGCAACTCACACTTTTCTATAAAAAGAGCCAAGAAGCTTCTATGGGAGGTGAGTATATATGACCTCAACCAAAGGTAGAATGTAAAGACTGACAAAGGTTATATAAATTAGATTTGAAATTCTGTAATTTGTGTGCTTCTATTTTTAATCTCAAATTTTGATGGTGAGTATTAAAACCTAGAATATTATTAGGCTGGTGCAAAATAATGTCGTTTTCTCACATATGTTACTATGTGAGAAAACGACATTTTTGCACCAACCTAACAGATTTTGCAGTGACTATTAAGAGGTTAAATTTGTTCTATTTAAACAAGAATGGGTACCACTTTTTGAAGGACCCTTGTATTTCTATTAATTTTTTTTATACATAACTTTATAAAATGAAAATTTTCAGATAAATATGTTTCTTTACAAAAGATGTCATTTTCATAATTTTTAAAAAATTAATTATTCTCCTTTTTAATAATATAAACTTAGTGAGAATTTAATTAACTTTCATATGGATTTTTGGTCATAGGTAACAACCTTGTAAAGTCCATGAAAATACCTTATAAGTGAGATTTACAAAGCATAGATATGGTACAAGGCCTCAAGTATGGAGCACCTAGTGAGGATCAAACTCATTACTCAGTTGTAATTAATCTAGCAAGACAAGTTTGTTAACAACTACACCATGTTGAAGCACCCATGAAAATACCTTATATATCTGGAGGGAATTTATTACATCTCTAATGACAAATCCTGAAATTTAGTTACCTTGTCAATAGTGCTTTTCATACAAGAATTATCTAAATAAGAAATTGCACTGATACTTTTAGTCATTTCAACAGAAATATTGTTTAAATATATTCCCCATTTAGTCAGATTCTTATCCAACTTTACCTATATTTTATATATTCATTACATACAATGCAAAAAGAATTGCTTCCAGACATTTCCTTGCAAAATTTCTCATTGAGATTTCATTTTTATTTCTAATTTGTATGAACTGGTGACTCCTTCTAGATAACAGTCAAAGATCAATCAACATTGCAAAAATTTAATTATATCAATATTTCTTTTAATTTTATTTGAACATTTTTTTTAATTTTTTGCTTTTGGTTTTAACAAACATGAAATGCAAACATCCACTTAATATTTATAAAGCATATGCCAAGGTCATTGAAGAAAAAATTATTTTAAAAAATAAAAATAAAAACAAACAAGTCATGGCTAATAATACTGGATTAATTGGTGCATTTTGTTTTTTTTTTAAGTTTAGTTGTGGTGTTGGTGGTGAAGTTCTTTTGATCTGCAGACTAAAACAGGAACCGGAGAGTGGTGGATAACATAGTCACTGATGCTGCCGACTAAGGTGCGTCTAATAGTGCCCATCCCACGGGTACCAGTGACAATCAGAGTAGCACCCTCTTCCTTGGCCACATTTACAATCACTTCTCCGGGTCGTCCGTTGACACTCTTCACCTTACCTCCAACCTTCAAGAGAAGAAAAGGAAAAATTCTAACATTTTTTTTTTAATTTTGGAAAAAAAAAAAAAAAAAAAAAAAAAAAAAATGTTTTTTTGTTTTTTTCTCATACAGCAATTTAAAATTTTGTTAATGTTAAAGAAAAGTACTTCTAGTCAGAAACTAAAATTTTGTATCACTGTCCATTTTACAAACTCCAGTTCCTAGTGTTTAGATGTTAAGGGCATAACAGGAGAGAGCCATGGAAGAAAAATTTACCCCCCCCCCCCCCGTTATGGGCATTATTATATCCAGGATATATTAACGCTGATATTTCATGGATCAAATGAGATGGCTGAAAGGAAAAGGAATGATAAACATGATTTGTTCTCAGAGACTTTTATATTATTACAACACACATTAGATATAGATATATACACACATGGCCCACATGGAGAATAATATATTGCATATGTCTACACAGCAAAGCAGAGTGTATGGAGAAACAAAAAGGAAGAGTCATACATATAATATGGAGATACTCCTGTGTCTGGAGAAGCCATGTTTAGGACTCCAGATTCAAACAGACTGGATTCATCTATGTCCTAGGCAAGGACAGTCTACAAATGGAAAGCAGCAAGTCTTGGGTTTTTCCAAATTGAGGAATGCGAGCTGGAGTTTCTTTCTATATCTGGTAAAATCCAAAAGGAAATGCCACTATCAACTTGTAAGCTGCTGGAGAGGCAGATTTAGGCTCTGCTTTGGCCAAAGAAAGCAAGATTTCCTTTTGGCTGCTGTGAAATGAATTGAATTTGATTGCCACTTTCGTCACTGTATGGAGCGACATCACTAAGCATCCAAGTGACCCATGTGACTTATCTCCCAAAAAGGAGATAAGCACCTTCTATATCACTACAAGGGAAATAACTTCTTCAGATTACAAACACTTTTGGCGTATCAGGCATATCTAAGTAAATGTGCTAACAAAGAAATTTTATTAATGTTATGGATTTAGTGAAACAATCACTGAAAACCATTTCTATCTGCCATCAGCATGGTTGAGGCTAAACTCCAGGAGAGCAATACTCTACACTTTGGCTTCATGTTTTCCACTGACATGAAGTAGAGTGACTATACTGAATCATTTGCTATGTTTACTGCAGGGAAAGTTGGTTCTGTGTTGTACTAGAAAAGTTGTCAGAATCTATCTTGCACATTTATAAATCTACCATTATCCATGAATGGAATACTGTTGCCATATCTGGGCTGGTGCACCTGCCATAAATCTCAGGATTCTTGGCAAAACCCAAAGAAGGGTCTGTAATGTAATTGATCCTGACTGGGCATCTCAACTTCAGTCACTTTCTTCCGGCTGTCTTTTGTACAAATATTTTCATGGTAACTGTTCTGAGGATTCCCTCTCCTGGTGAAATTATGTAGATATTAGGATTAATACAAATAAATTTTGTCAATTAGCTGATGTTATATTCAGCACCTTGATGCCACAGTGAACCTTTTTGTAATCATTTGGTCCACTTATCAGGAGGTTCCAGATTAATACCAAAGTACTTACCTACCTATGTAAAGGTGTGCATCATACTTCAACTGAGGGGAAAAAAAATATATATATAAACTTCTTCCATTTTAACATGATAAAAAGTGTATTAAGTCTCAAAGTATAATCTTTTTTTTATTTTTTTTTTTATTTCATCTGCTTTTTTTTTCTCACCCTTTCCAGCTTGTTTTTGAAGGCTTAACATTCTAAAAGTCATAACAAAATTATGCTAATCATTTCCACATGTCAAAATAAGGAATGAAGATAGAAATCATGTTTGACAAGTCCTTTCTCTCTTATTCATCAAGTTTGTTGTTTAATGAAGACATTTATAATAATGTAACAATTTATTCCAACAAAGAGAAATGTCACTTTAACGCTTTTTGATTAAAGTTTCAACATTTTAATCATTCCAAATGAGTCACCCATAGAATGTTTGCAAAGCAGTAGCACCAAGTTCAAGTGTAATTAGTGTCATCTCTGATAGAACAGACTGTAGATCAATGTTTCTGAACCTTTTTTTCAACCAGTGCCCATCTGTGCAATTTAATATTTTACTGAATTCATCTTTCATAGCAAGATGACAATTAGGTATTAGTACAAAAATAATTTTAATATAGTATTCATTTCTATTATAAATTCCAATGATTAAAATGCTTATTTGATAACTTAACCATTGCCTTGAAAACATTGAGATGACTCACTGATTAAGGCCCTTACTCTAGGTTACATGTTGCTTAGAAGTAATTGTAGATCTTATTTTGTAATTTGCAGGCAGTTTCTTTGTTTAGTAAGAAGCTGTGTAATTGCATTAAAATCACATGCAGCCATATTCGAAGTTGGAAAAGCAATGAAGAAAAGTTTGATAGTTTCCCCACAGCTTTAGATACCTTTCAAAAATTTCTTTTTGTATCCAATATTGATTAATTTTTGAAAAAACCTAAAAAAGAAAAATGCCCACTGACCCTCTGAGTATGTTCACCTTCAAAATGAAAAAAAAACTCCTAGTACCCCCACTTTTCAACATGACAGAACACAAAGGGTGCCTGGCATCCCATGTTGGGAAACACTGCTATAGATCAATGGTTAAACATGTGCCCATCTCAAACTATTGCTAGTAAGTTTGGATGGCCTATATATAACATTGTTTAACAAAAATCTGCTGAAGCTAGACAAAGAATTATTGATGAGGACTACAAATATTTGATCTTCCTTATTTAACCGTTGTCTTTTCTGGTGGCATTATGAACAAATCCACAGACTTTACTGCTAATATATGACAATGATAGGAGTTGAATGAAGATTTTGTTAGCCTTTACAACATTAGAATTTAATTAGGTTTATACTTTCTAATGTTGTACCATTTTATTTATTTAAGTTTAAGGACAATCTATATTAATGAGATTATTAAGAACTGGTTTGATAGTGTTACTCTGGAAGCCAAACATTATTACTCTAACTACCAGTGTTCTTTTTTTGTTCCAAGTTTTACTCAAGTTTATATTATAATTGTTTCATAATGAAGGTGGCCCATACAAATATAAATTTTCTAGTATTGTTTAATCAATACATCTTCCCTTAGAAATTAGTGATGGCTACAAAGATGAACCCATATCCTCCTGGATTCACTAAGCTGCCACCTTATTTTTTTTTCCACCCTATATTGTAAACCATTTTGATTATAGTTCTTATTTTCTCGATTTCAGATGAAAACATGGATATTTTCTAACATATTTCATTGAAATTTCTCTTTCTAAAATTATAGCATAAAAATTATATATTGAAGAAAAGGTAGTATCAGTTTTAATGGATAGCAAGAGGACATGGGCTTAATTGAATTAAAACATGAGCATCTATCTACATATAAAATTCTTTGACTTCCATCAGTCCATTTGTCTGTCACACCCTCTAAAAGAGCCATAAATTGACTGATCAAAAAACATTTTGGGGAGAAGTGCACACAGGTAAGGGGGTAAAAAGTACAGTTGGTTTTACTAGGGTGTATAGCTTAGTACAATAAGTTTTCTTTAATGTATTTTTTTTGAAAAATTAAGTTTTATTATTTAACATACAAAATATTGCACTGTTTTAAAAATAATTTAATGATTAAAATAAATCATTATTTAATAAAAATGCAATATTGTTTTTTTTTTTTGCATATCTTATGTTTTAATATACAAGAATCCAGTTTCCAGTTTGCCCTGCATTTTCAAGAATTATAAACAAATCACATGGCTAAACACTTCAAAAAGGTTGGAATTTGGCTCCAGAAAAAAAAAAAAAAAAAAAAAAAAAAAATATTTACACATGGCCAGTTGTATGTTGCATGCTCAAGAGTAAGAATCCTAAGAATTTATTTTTCACTGTTAAAAAGGAAAAAAAAAATTCAATACAAATATTGATTACCATGAAGTCCTATAAAATTAAAGTAAAGAAATTATTAAACAGCAAAGAAAGGTTTTTTTTTGTCAAAGTATATTTCCAAACAAATCAGCTTATGCAAATTTCATTGATTGGTTTGTCAAATTGAATGAAACAGAGGTTGTAAATCTTGACAAAAAAAAAAAAAAAAAAAAAAAAAAAAAGTTAGCGATGTCTTCAATACTACATACTGTAAAAAAAAAAATTCTAGTATATTTAAATTTGACGCACTCAGCTTTACCTTTACAAAGAAAAAGAGAATCTAAATCAAAAGCAAATGAATTTCTTTTTACAGTTTAACCATTTTGTGAGTTATTTTTAAAGCTGAAACATATTTCAGATTGTAGGAAGTTACTTACACTACCTCCATGTTTCCATGCGGTCATACTGACTGGATTTGACATTGAATGAAGGTTTTCAGCATGATTTGATCATAGGCATATTCATTTTTAAAAAAGGTGAATTTTATTTTATACAATCCATTTAAGAGAACTTATTTGATGATATAAAATGCATGAGTATACAACGCATGTATTCATTAAATAATAAAAAGCATATTCAGTCCAAGATCAAAACTAAACACTGGTTTACAGCAAGAAATGTAGAGCAATTTAAAATTTTTTTTTTAATATAAATCCTATAAGTTATCAAATACTGAATAAAAAAAGACAAAGCAACATAAAAATGTAATGAATATAAAAAATAATGAGTTGTTCTTTGGACTATCATTTTAACAAATGCAGAAGGGAAAAAGGAATTATTGCATATTGATTCCTATATAATCATCTAGTGCTAAACAATTAAAAAAAATATTCTCAATTATTTATACAGTGTCTGATAGAGAAAAAGAGATCACAAGCTATTAAAACGCTCAGATGTGTCTGTGGGCACACCAACACGCTCAGATGTGTCTGTGGGCACACCAACACGCTCAGATGTGTCTGTGGGCACACCAACACGCTCAGATGTGTCTGTGGGCACACCAACACGCTCAGATGTGTCTGTGGGCACACCAACACGCTCAGATGTGTCTGTGGGCACACCAACACGCTCAGATGTGTCTGTGGGCACACCAACACGCTCAGATGTGTCTGTGGGCACACCAACACGCTCAGATGTGTCTGTGGGCACACCAACACGCTCAGATGTGTCTGTGGGCACACCAACACGCTCAGATGTGTCTGTGGGCACACCAACACGCTCAGATGTGTCTGTGGGCACACCAACACGCTCAGATGTGCTGGTAAGTGCATCAAAATCTCAATTTGGATTTTCTTTTTCAACAGAGTACAAAGAACACAAATTTTTTTTCCACAGTGGAAAATTTGGTTTTCTTTTTCATCATCAGTCATACTGACATGCAGCAACACATTCACACAATATTATTCACATGATTAAGAGGAAAGATCATTTTGTGAATCAAATTTTGATGCTTACACCAGCATTTTTGAGCATTTCACCAAATTTCTCCAGCTGAGCCTTGACTTGTTTTTCTTCTTCTTTCATCATATCAACCAGAACAGTGACATCTGCCATCACGTAGGCTAAAGAAAAAGATTAAATAAAAGAACATTTCACATTTTAAGAATTTGTGACATGGAGGGATGGAGGTATAGAAGTTAATTTTCCTTTTTAATAATCAAAACTTTTTTCCTTGCATGATATTTATTTAAAAAAAAAAAAAAAAAATACAAAACAAGAAATTCATCAAAAGTACAACAATCACAGTTGCAATTATTGACATATTAGATGAGAAAAATTAACTTATACAATGTAACTTGGCATAGAATATATATATATATATATATAGATATGTGATTAATGTATATTTAGGCAGCAATCTTTTAATCATCTTTTATTAAATACTAGCAGCATGGCCTGACGTTGACTGTGCTCGATTCAAAAATCATACGACTCATACAGCAATTGCTATCACTTGACTTAAAATATTTTTGCTCTTCCTTGCCTTTAAAAGGGGGTGCCCTTTGCTGTGCTGATCTTGCTACATGCCTTACTTCTTGCCTATCTCACCCTGCCAATTTTTTCTAAGCTCTATACTAAACATTAAATCTGTTACGAAAAAAGAACTAAACAAAATGAACACAAAACGATCAGCTTTAAAAAAAGGACTTGTAACTGGAAAAACCAAATGAAAAAAGAATGTTAAATACTTTTTCACGCCCAACCCAGTTCTGTGGAATCAGAATCAACGTTGAGTTTAAGAACAGGAAATTAAAAAAAAAAAAAAAAAAAAAGCAGAAAAAGAGAAATATTTTAACAGAGAGAAAGAATAAAAGGCAGATAGAAATAAAATTCCTTGCATGTTCATATGGAGGGGGAGGGGACAAAAAAAAAAAAAAAAAAAAAAAAAAAAAAAAATTCAGACAGTCTTTCCCATTTTTTTGTCCCCTTCCTGATTACAAAGAGAAAACAGTTATAAAATAAAAAACTGGGTAGTCCCAGGTAAGAATGGGTTGACACATACAGAATTAAGAGAAAGTTTCCAGAATGTGTGTGTGTGTGTGTGTGTGTGTGTGTGTGTGAGAGTGTGAGAGTGTGAGAGTGTGAGAGTGTGAGAGTGTGAGAGTGTGAGAGTGTGAGAGTGTGAGAGTGTGAGTGTGTGAGAAAAGAAGAATAAGTAATTGGGTCCATTTGACCGTGCAAGACTTCAAAAAAGATAGTCTTAAAAGTGCTTGCTGAAGGACATGTTCATTTAGTTTCTGATTTTCAGAGCAGGCACAGTTATTTTATAGCAGTTTGCTTTCTTTGTTTAATGGTATATCAACTCACTATGGGTCATTAATGCTTTGGTAATTTTTTGTTTTTTTCTCTAAAAATTTATTGCTGGTAATTTTTTGTAATTTATTTTTACATTTTCAGGTTTCGACTGCAGTTTGGTGGTTCATTATTTGCTCATAGCTGGGACCCTAACAGGTGCTACCACCTTTGGCCAGGGTAGACCTGGGAACAACTGTAAGTGGTGGGTCCATGCCCCTCAAAATCTCCTGAGAGGATTTGCTGCTGAATGTAGTTGATCATCATACTCAGGATGTCTTTTGTAATAAGACATAAGGTAGTAAAGGAAAGCAAGAAGAAAGCACTCACTTAACTGTAGGAACATAGAAGGCATTGTTGTCAAAAAAAAGAAACAGTTCAATGTGGGAGCACTATAGATTCAGGACATCAGAATCAAGCAGGTACAGAAATTTAACTATTTGGGTAGTACAGTAACAGATGAAAGAAAATGTGGCACGGAAATCTGAAGGTGCATAGGAACAGTGAAAGGTGTGTTCCAGAAACAAAGACAAGTATCAAGAAAGGTGAAAATTTCATTTGAAACCAAGAAAAGAATGCAGAACTGTTGTGTAATTCGTAATCACCTATGGCAGTGAATATTGGACAATCTCCACGTAGATGAAGAGACTTGAAATGAGAGAGGTATAGGTCACTACAAATGCTGAGAATACCATGGATAGGACATGTGAGCAATGAGGAAGTTTTAATTAGGCACTACAATAAAACTTAGAAACAGAAACAGCTGGAATTTGAGAAACACAATGAGGAAAGTGTTTGGAGAATTTAACACACACAAGACATAGTGAATAACATTTAACAAGTTTGTGTGAATGGATCTCAGAACAAGGACAGAGTAGTAAAGGATCAAAAAAGTTACTTAGGAGCCACCCAATAAAAAAAAAAAAAAAAAAAAAAAAAAAGTTATCAAGAGCCATGATCCCCTGTGTACTGAGTGAATATGGCACAAAAGAGAAACATCTAATAAAGGTGTATGTTGGTACCTTGAATTAGAAATATTATATATATTTCCAGACAGTCCTATACAGATAGGCAAGAACTTGAAGTCATTTACATATTTAGGAAGCAAGATGAATGCAAATGCATCCCTTGGTGATGAAATAAATCAGATCACCAAAACTACAAGTATATTTGGGAAGTTTTGCCACTGCCTAGGAGATGAGAGAGGTATCAAATTGGACATCAAAAAGGTTTATAGAGCAGCCATTTTGACCATACTGTTGTATGGCTCAGAATATAGGTCCCATATCAATCAGTTGAATGTCTTCCACAAAAGTTGTGTGATCTGTGGCTCTATTTTTGATGATAGGGTGTCCAATGCTGATCTTCCCACAAAATTGCTGGAATTGAGATTTTCTCTGATACAGTCAAAACTTTGCTGGGCTGGTCATGTTGCAAGGATGAGTGACAACAGAATAGCTAAAGAGGTCCTCATGTATAGCCAGTTTGACAGTGGATAAAGGACTGTTGGATGGCTGTGGCTTAGGTACCAAAACATGCTAAAGAGTAACCTCTCAGCTGTCAATATGCATTATAATAACTTTGAGCAAGTTGCCCTGGATAAGAAATAAGTGGAAATTAAAATCAGTTGTATTGACTGGCTAACAGGCAAAAGACAATCCTGAAAAGCATCAACAAATATTCCTGTGACTATGTCGAGAGATCCTCACTGTTGCACAATATGTGGGCTAGTATGCAGGTCACTAGTAGGACTGATTTTTACATACAGCACAAACATAAAAACTGAATGTTGTCAAATCCTAACACTTCAAAATCAATGGGAGAATCTACCACATGTACGCATGTGTGTATATGTATGTATGTACACATATCATACACAGGGTGTAATGGGTAAATTGTTACTATTTTATATTTTTAATTTTGTGTGCGTGCATTGTTTGTTTTTTGTTAACTACACAGTATACTAGGGTCAATTGGGCACCGTTTGTGATAAAAAGCACACCATGATGCAATTCACTGCCAGAAATTTGGAAATGGTCTGTTGTACTGCTTGGCATTTGCATTGGAAGCTCTGATACGAACATTTCAGTTTGGGTGTTAATCCGAGGACAGTGCAGGGGATTCAGAAAGAGTTTGGTGGAGTGATCACTAGTGATGACAATGATATACCTCCATTCACCTTCCCACAGGTCCTAACAAATGCTTGGTGAAAATAGTCACCTACAGAGTGCTATCATGGAGCAACTGTGTGAGCAGCAATGAGGTCTTGGAAAGGATGCAAACAAGGAGGAAGCTTATACTTAACATAAGGAAGAGGCAGATGAAATTTCTGGGACATGTAATAAGAAGCTCCTGGAGAATCTGATACTCACAGGTTGAATAAAGAGTAAAAGAGACAAGGGAAAGCAACATATGCCCTGCCTGGTAGATGGCAGAATGTGGTCTGGGGGAGTTGGCAGAGAGACAAAACTTATTGAGAGCCACAAGGGATAGAGGAAAGTGGAGAGCTATGATCACCTATGTCTTGAAAGGACACAGCACATAAAAAGAAGTGTACTAAAAACAAAAAGAGAAAATCTGATAAGGAAAACTGTAGTTATGTGTATGACTGAATTTGAATTTTGCCTGATGATGGGATTTCCATGGCCAAAGCTGTATAAATCATCTATATTAAATGGGCTTCTAAATTTACAAAACGAGAATTTATATAAAAGAGAATTAAAAAAAATGTAAACAAAAAATATACTTACGAGATTGAACTACAGAGTGATATTCTGGACAGTAAACTAATACCAAATAGTCATGAGTTCTGTGAATTTGTTCCATATACCCTAAAAGAAAGAAAAAGTGATTAACAATTTTGTGTATAAAATTCTGTTTATTACTTCTAGAAAAAATATATGATTGAGAGAAGAGGGAGCATTTCATTGTATTGCATGATGTAACAATTTGCAGAGTAATTGGTCATAGTTAAATGCAATTGGAAGAAATGCTCAAACAGTTTGCAATAAACAATAACAAAAGGAGGAAGAAAAAGAACGGGGCAAAAATACTAAGCAAACAATATATGCAAAAAAAGGAGGCAAAGAAACAGTAATAAAGCAAAAAGTTTACAAATTAAGAACGATGTTAACAGACAAAATGGGATACAGACAATCACAGTGTTCTGGCCTCAAAACAAGAAAGTACATAATTAAGTTGGATGAGACTGAGAAGTGGCCTATCTTATTATCTAGAAAGAAATCCCAGCATGCATCTGTATATTTTGAATTTGAGGCAGGGAATGTTTTTGCAGTCATTTCTATAATGATTGCAACCAACATAATTCCATACAAGAATTTAGCTCTGACAAATCAGCACCTGATAATTTATTGCCAGTTTTAAGATTTATAAACTGAAATAGAAAAGAAAGTGGTTGACATTAATATTTTCAACACACATAGCCATATGTATTGAGATATTTAACATGAGTGTGTGACAAGTTGTGAAAGACATGATTGTGTTGCTCCAATCTCCCAAATGAGAAACTAGATATACATGAATATACATACATTTTTTTAAGCATTTCCCCCAAGTGCCACTAGCATGCAAAGAGTTACAGAGAGTGAAAGTAAGAGTAAAGAGGAGTGTTTGAGGAAAGGATAAAGAGAAGGATGGGGATCAAGGGATTAGAAGATGTCAGTTAACATTACATTGAAATTTTTGAAGATTATAGTTATCAGTGAAACAAGAGGAAGAGAGTTCTACTGTTGGAAAGTATGAGAGAAGAAGCTGTTGGAGTAGAAGAGGTGATTACATTTAAGTGTTTCAACAGTAGAAGGGTAGGATTGAGATGCCAACCTAGTAGCACACTTAAATTCATGCAGTTGGGGCAAAAGTGAAAATAGCTCATCAGAGCAGTTGCCATGAAAATATTTGTTGAAAAAAAAAAAAAAAAAAAAAAAAAATAGTATGTGAAAATATACATATATAAGCAGTGTGGACATAGGATTATGTTTAAGCATGAAACACTTACTATTCAATGTTGATACCTGAGATCAGTCTTGATATCTGTCTACATCAGATTATATTTGCATACACTGTGCTTGATATTGAGCATACCTTAAATATATTAATGGATTTTAATTTTTAACCTAGCATTTCTATTACTTTTAACGTTATTTTTAGTGGATATCTGTATTTGAGTAGATTCATTTTAAACAGTTTTTTATTTTTTCTATTGGCCTACACATTCAAGAAAACTTAAAAGAAAAGGTACCCTCTGTATGCCTTTTTCTTGAATGTGGAGGTGACTGAACTCACCAGCCTTGGTTGGCAACCAGTCTAGGACAAATGAATGTAAAATCATAAAGACAATAGGAAATCACTTATCTCTTTTCCCCCAAGAACAATCATAACAATGAACAGTTTATTGATATTTAAAAAGCAGCTGTGGAGAGCCATGATTGTTTTTTTTCTGTAAAGAGGTGGCATTTAGAGAGAATGAAATATTTAGTGGATGTAAGAAAAATGAAAAATTATAACAATGCCAATGACAGTAAAAAAGTTTTCTACATTAGACAAAACTACATGAGTGATCAATTTCATTCACCCTTTATATAAAAGCAGAAAATATATCCAATTAGGCTCCAAGTGCAGAAGCTGATCAGCCAAGTGTATTTAGTAGGGAGATTTGTATTGCAGCTTATACAAGTTTATTGATTTTCTGTGGAATGCTTCCCTGCTGAAATAGGCAATCAATAAATATATTGGCACAGGGCATGTTATGACACTTAGAGGGAATCTTCCACCATAAAACTGCAATGCTTTAGTACTAAAAATTTGGAAGAATGAATAGAGAATAAAAAAGATATTAAAAGATTACAAGTGAAAGAGATGAAGAGAATCTATGAAGTAAGGCAGACAAAGTAAAAAAAGAAAAAGAATAGATGAAGAAAAGAGGAAAAAGATACAAGAAACAGATAATATTTTGATGAAAATCATTAACAATAAGAAACAAAGTTACGGAATTAAAGTGATTCAATATTCATTTTAGGAGATTTATATTTCAAATGCTGCTATTACAGTAGTCCACGACGGGTAGTGGTGGACCCCAAGATTTTGCTCTTGTACCCTCAATGTTGTTCACTTTTTAGAAATTCCACCCTATTTTACCAATTTTGGGGCCATCTTCATGATAGGACCCATCTGATGATTGCCGTTTGTTCTGTGTTTTAATAATTACACCACTTTTTTCACAAATTTAACCTTGATTTTGATAATCAAACAGCCCAAATCTACAATGCAAATGAGACAGGTCTCTTCTACAAGATGCTCCCTGTCTATAACATCCACAAGACCAAAGGCTTCAAGCAGGTGTAGAACCACATCACTCACCTGCAATGCTGCTGGGACCCACAAGCTGAAGCCTTTAGCAGTGGGGAAGTTCTGGTCCCCTAGGTGCCTCCACCACATGAATACAGCCACCCTCCAGGTGCTGTATTCCAACTGTGAGGAGCTGGATGATTGCAGAGATCTTCAAGGACTTTGTCCCCAGTGTGAGGAGGCACCTGTGCTTGAGGAACCTACCAGAGAATGCAGTCTTGCTGTTGGACAACTGCAGCACCCACCCAGCAGCTAGCATCCTGAGAACTCCAGATAGGCAGTATCTGCCCAAAAACATCATCTTGAAGATTCAGCCCTGTGATGCCAGCATTATCAAGTTCTTCAAGGCCTTGTACAAGAAGGAACTGGTGATAGAGATGCTGGACCTGCCAGGCATCATCACAGTCTATCTGAAGGAGCTGACCTTGAAGGACTCCTTCCTGACAGCCAAGGCCTGGGAGGCAGTCTCTGAGGCTACAATGAAGAACTGTTGGAGGAAGGCCTTGGGTGGGGCCTTCGATGAGGAGGATGCTGAGGAAGAGTTGGTGTCGTTTGATGGCTTCACTGATGCAGAGATCCAGACAGCCCAGAACCAGCTAGAGGAACATCTTGATGCAGACTTCACTCCCCTGGATTGGGTCGACATGTGGTCCCAGGTAAAGGATGGGGATGACACCCCTGTGACAGAGACTGACCAACCAGGAGTTCCTAGATGTGGCGAAGAATGAGGCCGAGGAAGAGGAGAAGGAAGAAGCAGTACCACCAGCAACAGCCAAGAGTCACACTCATGCAATAGACCACCTCCACTAACTCATTGAGTATGTGGAAGGGCAGGACAAGGAACACCTCAGACTACACCTGAGAAACCTTCAGCTGAGAGCTAGGAAGGGCAGGGTGCAGAAGAAGCTCACTGATTTTTTTAATTTTTTATTGGACATTGATGATTTTATTAATATGAATCTACTATTTATTTATATAACTATTGTGCTTATTGTCTGATTTTATATTTATAGCAAACGTGCTATTTGTGGAAATAAATTTAATTTCGTAGACTTCATGCTTTCCGTGTGTTTTCTTTTTACAACACTGGACTACTTTTTCAAAGTAGACCATAATGCCCTACTTTTGAGGACAGTTAAAATTTATTGTATAAAAATCTGCTGTAAAACACTGAAATAAGTTGAAATTTTCGGTAATTTGCTTTTTAAGCCCTGTGCTAATTATCTAATAAAAAAAAAAAAAATTTCCCTGAATAGTTATATTCATGTGTAAATTTACATGCTTAATTCTAAAATAAAGAAATTTTGAAAAAAAATCTACCTTTTAGGAGTTATTGACAATAAAAGTTTGGACTCATTTGCATTGCAGCAGGCATTACTGGTGTCATTTGCATATATTTACTACAGAATAGACATTCACTTGTCTCAATTATTGTGCACACACTGATGCAAACAACGCCAATAATGGCTGCTGTGCCATAGCCGACTATGACATGAAGGAGTCCTAACTTTTATTGTCGATAACTCCAAAACAGTAGATTTCATAAAAATTTCTTTGTTATTTTCAAATTAGTTATGTAAATTTAGAATAGAAAAATAACTGTTCAAGGAAATTTTTATTAGATACTTAGCATGGTGTTTAAAAAGCAAATTATCCAAAATTTCTTATAGTCATTGTCATAAATTTTTTTAGGTTCTTTCCATGCTATTATCTAGGATAATTAATTGTAAAATAGGGCAAATTGGGCATAAAAATCAGGCAAGTGTGCAACCTCATACTATTTCTCCTCCCCACCACACACACATACAGCTAATTTGATTCACTTGCAGCACGGGTCGACCATCTTGGACCCCAAAGCCTGTGCTATAGCAGCGGACTATTGTATTATGAACAATAAAAAGATGCCAATACAAGGATTCTTTAACATTAATATATACAAGCATTTTTATTTTTTTTTATTTTTTTATTTTGCCCATTCATAGAAATCTTTTAGCTTTTATAGTTTCAGGTTACATTCTGTTCATGTCTTAAGAATGAATAATAAAGCAATTCCAGTTATAATTGGAATCATATTCCCTAAACAGATTAATTTTTCTAAAAATCTGATTTATTCCAAGTAACAATCTTTTCTATTGGTATAAAAAGCACCATCAATTATGTGGGTATGATACAGTCTTATCAGTTTTTACTAGCTAAAATAATACCTAACACTGTGTGGAAAAAGCATTTTTTTTGTTTTGTTTGTTAGTTGTTTCTTTGATATGTTTGCAAATGCTGTAAAATGTTATTTTACTAAAATTGCTATAATTTAAAGCACTTTTATAGCTTTACCATTTTGTTAGTTCTTTCATACACAGAAAGTTATATTTTTCAAAATATACTACTAAAGAAATACCAATACTGCTTGCTTCTTACGTCTAAGCTGTGATCCAAATGCTGAGGTGGTTACCACTTGCAGGGCAGAAAATGATTTAAATTTATTTGATAAAAAAAAAAAAAAAAAAAAAAAAAAATGTAACAAAATATTTGCTTATTCATTAAAATTGCAAAAACTAGATTGGAAGAAACAGTTATTTTCTGAACTGAATATGCAAATGAATTATCTATTAAGCAAAAACTGCTAAGCTGGGCAAAATATAAAGCATATGCCATATTGGGCAAGATATAAGACAGATATCAATAACAAAATGGTATTTAGTGTCAGTTTTTACATCATATTTTTGTATACATTTTTAATGCCAGGCTGTCTTTGCACAAGAAACAACTTCTACTGCAGCTGCAATAAAAGTCATGCTCCTATGACCCTGATGGCTTGTGGCATTTGCATGCATGATATATATATATATATATATATATTTTGTATATTTGGTCAGCAATCCCTCATTTATAAAAGTTTCATTAAAAACTAACAAGGTACTGTGGTTAAGTTTTTTTTTTTTTTTATTTAATTTTTTTTGCGTTATAATTTTCTCTTCTGGGCATAAATTATAAAGAAATTGTCTAAATGTTTTGTATGCTTGAGCACTTTCAACTGTACTTTCAGCCATTATCCAGGATGATTTTATTTTTACTTTTAACTGAATGTATGGATTTGTTTGTGTATGTATCTAGAATTATAGGAATGTTTTATTTTCCAAACATGGTCAGCACATTGAAGAAAATTGTAAGTACACAACAAAAATTAAAATAAAAAAACTCAATCATAGCACCTTGTCAGGTGTTTTTAATGAAACTTGTGTGTGTGTGTGTGTATATATATATATATATATATATATATATGATTTCAGAATTTGGAACAGACATATGTAATACTATCATCAGAGAGGTGCATAAGAACAGGAAACTAAATCTCTCATATGTAAAATTATGGTTTATTTAGCTCCAGACTTTGTTAATGTTGGCGAGTGGGTGTGGGACAGGGGATTTTCTCCAAACATTGATTCTTGTTCTTGTGAGGATGTAAGAGACTCTCCCCACCACCCTGGATGGGTGGGTGCTTATGCATCTTCCTGTCATCAGTTGTCCAACATGTGTACATCCTAAGTGCAGCTGTATCAATTGTTTACATGTTTGGGGAGCCACTAATGAAGACTTGAATCTGCACTTGGTAGTTAGGAGATTATCTCCCATTGCACCTGAATTCTCTAATACTGGAGTACAAAGTCTATTTTGGTATCATCTGGGAGTGAGCCCAGTACATATTGTGGTCATCACAGAACAAAGGTTGCTTACCGACATTAAATTAGATTTAAACCATTTGGTATTACTTGGTGTGATTAAAGTATTACACATAATAATTGAATGGACATTCAAAATAAGACATTGACAGCTTTAAAAATTTGTACTTTTTTTAAAGGTTTTCTTCAATAGTTCTGCATGCTAATCAAATTTTTGTGCATTGTTCAGTAATAAAATCCTTTTAAATTCATTAATGTTTTTTTTATCCTCACAAGACAGAGAGAGAGAAAATTCCAGTGATTCGCCATTTTGCAAGAGTTGTTTTATTGACAGCTTTTCATTACATGTTAAAAATTTGCTCCTCAAAAGCAAATAGAGCACAAAAATTAAGTGCATTAAGTCTTAACACACAATTGTTTAAAGTCATTCTTATAAAGCCAGGAACTGATCTTATTGGATATTTTTGTCAATTTTTTAAATATTTTTTAACTACAAAATTTATATTAAAATCATTACAATTTTTTATGATTTAAAATTTTTTTGAAAAAATTTTTATCACAAGATTCCAACTCTTTACCAATCTCTAACTTAAGAGAAGAAATTTTCTTCAACTTAAAAATTTTTGACTTAAAACTTGAGTGTAAAGGACAATGGTGGTGAGGGTAGGAGTACAAAGTTTATTTGACTTAAAGTATTTAATGAACAATGATTTCTTTTTATCTATATTCACTCCCCACCAAAGTAAAAAAATTTCAGGGAATAATAAAATTATATTTTTCATTATACCTTGATATATGTTCATTTAATGCCAAAATTTAATTTTCTTGAGAGTATTTGTTGTATCTTTTACAAAAACGTATTGCTGCTAATATTTCTTTTCCTTACAGAAATGTATTGTGTAATTTTTTACTATAAAATTTTACATACTTTCATAGTGTTTTAACCCCAGTTTGGAGGTTAACTATTTGTACATAGCTGGGACCCTAACAGGTGTTAACACTGCAGGTTAGGAAACAGCTGCAATTAAGAGGGTTCCATGCTCCACAAAGCCTCCCAATCAGAGACGTTACTGCTGGATGTAATTATCATACCCAGGATGGGTTTTAAATGTAACAATAAAGAGGGGGGACAACAGTTCTAAGTGTAAATAGTTACAATACTTAATTTTAGAAATATAGACAGATGGTGAATTTTATTACTTGTTTTTGTGATTAGATTTAATGTTTCACTGAGCAATATAAATCAATAACAAAACTGGTAATAACTTTGTATAGATCCTATCATTATTGGTTTAATCTTGTTCATGTCTCTTATATTGTGTTCACGGTACCATTTTATTTATTGACTGTAAATTTAGCATGTTCTGGAGATTTATTGGATTCCTGGTTGGTAAAAAAGGTGGTTTATGAAAGAAATTATTGTATACTAAAAAGCTTCTGCACATACTTGCAAACAGATTGATATTCAGATAAATTGGCACAGAGAAAAATATGCACATGTATGTATATGCATGGTATTGTATGTATATGCATAAAAATGGTTAGAAAGACATTTTAGAGAAATATTAAGAGAAAAAACAAACAAAACATGCGAGTCAAACAATAGAAAAACTTTTTTCTTTTAAATAATTCAGTTATGAAACATTTTCTGAGAAGGAGCCAAAAAAGAAAACATTTTCCTCATTTAAATTTACATAATTGCTGAAATTAAAATGTAGATTTGGCTGTTACTGCAAAGAACACATTTTGATGAGAAAGAATTTAAATCCTAAGTAATTAAATTTTCTGATGGGTATTTCTTTTTGTTCTTCAAAAATGACTGGCTTATGGCCACATCACATTCAAACTCCGGTTCCCCATACAGTCACCAAATTGAACCTAGTCAGTACTTAGATGGGTGACTGGTGGGGATACCATGTGCTGTAAGCTTAATGTGTTACTGGTGTAAGGGATAATAGCTCAAAATTGTTAATTGGAGAGCCAGGTTCTAATTCTAGTTAGGTTCGTTATATTCACTTGCATGCAAATACCTCTAGGAAAGACATGAATCCAACTGTTCCCCTCTACAGCTATGGGTTAAGAAAGAAAAATTCTTACAATCTAAAAATATTTTTTTGGCTTTAACTAATCTGCAAAGGGTTGATAAGCCAGAGAAAATGAATCAGTCAAAAATGGCATTCATAAAAGTTTTTATTTTAAAAGAAAAACCCGAAAACTTGGTTTCTCATTTCAATGGCAGAAAAAGATGCAGATGGGGAGAGAGATATTCAACATTCAAATCTGGCAGGCTATAATCTGCCTATCACAAGTGGAATTGGTTGAATACCAAATTCTATGACATTTATTCTTCTATTACCAAGGCTCAACATGAACAGGTAAGGTGCTGACATTATTAAAATCTTTAGATGTTAAATAAACAGAAAGAAGTGTTTATCACACCACTAATGATAATCTGATTCCTAGCATTGATAAATAAACTCCTAATTCCCTTTACATCCTATAACTTGTCACAACCAGTTTTTAGCCACCAACATTTTTATATTCCTTTTTATTTTCAATAGCCAAGACATTCTTTTATGCAAGTTATCCCTTCAGGGAAGGAGCAATCATGGCTCTCCCATAACTTCTATCATTTGTAGCACTAAGCCTTGTGTGTCTTCTTACTATACCTCCCAGTCCCATTCATTGACACAAGTTCATTAGGTAATTGACCATGGCACTTCACAACTTCCTATCCCATTAGAT
This sequence comes from Acanthosepion lycidas, assembly GCA_963932145.1. Lineage (NCBI taxonomy): Eukaryota > Metazoa > Mollusca > Cephalopoda > Sepiida > Sepiidae > Acanthosepion > Acanthosepion lycidas. The sequence continues at coordinate 65,809,715 of OZ010597.1, read as the reverse complement.
TATTCACCATTTTTCTCTCTGAGAGCAGGATATTAGAAAAAAAAAAAAAAGTAAAGAATCAAAGTCTAAAACAAAATTACTCTGCATCTGTTCTGTTAGAGTAATATGGGAAAAAATTATTCAAATTCCAGTGGATACAGAAGTTGTGAGGTTTTGTTTCCTGTGTTTAAATTAAGAGTATCTTATCACTATTAAGCATTTTTCTAGTTCCTTCTCAAGAAACACTTGCTTCTATGTTTTTACTTTCATGAACGCAAAACCTTAGTATAGTGTTCTTGTTATTTCCTATCTACACAGATACAGAATTCACTCATTAATAAAAAAAGTTAAAAAAAATTCTCCTTCATTCCATGTATGGATTGTCTAGTGGTAAGAATATTAGTGTTGGACTAAATTTTTAGATTACAATAAACCCTGTGTGTTAAAGAGAGCAAATGAGAGTCTTAGGTTATAAAATTTCTAAATACACTTTAACAAGGTTTTAATTAACCCAGTCAGAAAAAAAAAGTCATTACTGCCATCAGAACAAAAATGAAAGTACTGATTATATAAACATTTTTATATCCTAAATAGCTTGTACCATAGCAGTAAAAGATTTGAAAATCTAACCAATACTCGGTGAAGTAACCAAACGTTTTATTGAAGTATATGAAAAAAAAAAAAAAAAAAAAAATTCAGCCAATGAAATTAAACCAGTGGAAATTCAGCTAATGTTGCAATTCTCTCAGGCTGGATTGTACTTGAGATTTTGTTTATATTTAGGTTAAGAGATCTAAAATGTTCTATTTTTGGTGCTGGTTTGCTACTTGAAGAAAGTATAATTTATTTGAAACCATTTCCTCTTTTCTTCAGTCTACATTTTATGTTATATAAACAAAAGCCAACATTTTAAACTTGTGTATATCAAACAAATAATGATGAAAAATCTATTAAAAAGTGGTTTGTATTTTTCTAATAGCCAAATAAATGATCAATTTTTTTCTTACTTCTAAAGAAAATGTACAAAATTTCCTTCAGATCTTGAAATAAATAGAAGCAAAATCATTCGTATTAACTATAATGTCTAGCATCAATTTTTATGATTGGTGTTAGATGTTATAGCTAATTGTTGTGAGAAGGATTATTTTTCTACAGCTTTTGACTCGGCCATCAGATGAAAGGTCCAAAAAAATCATCTTACATCAAGAGGAGTAGCTTTTGCTGAAAACAGTCGTTCATGGTTAACATTCTCTTCCCTAGTTTCTATTCTACATTGTTTCCCTGTAACAAAAGTTAATAGACTTGTTAAACCAATTCCAGTGTCCTATTGTTTTTGATAACTCAGTTACAATAGTAATACAAAGAGTATATTGCCAATAAATATTATTATCCATTAACACACATGCATAATGACAATTTAAAAAAAAAAAAAAAAAAAAAGTTTTCTTTTAGTCATGAGCAACGCCAACTTCAGAAAAATATATGATCTCATTATTTCATTATATACTATTCGACTCTCCCATTGTGTTTGATGTACGAGGGTCAAGCAGTTCAGTTCCTAGGAATTGACAGCCCAGACACCAGCACATGAGACTTTATTATAGTGTTGAAGGTTTTGTGCAGAACCATCCACACTTTTTGAAGGGCTGAATACAGACGCCTGGTGTACTACATGCCACAAGGTTCCCAAACAACCTTCCACAGGTTTTGAATTCGGAGTTGTCCTTCTCCTAGACCAGTTGCCATCCAAGTCTATCCTGTTATTTACCCATAGCTGGAGGAAGGAGAAGAGGATTCATACCTTTTCCCAAGGGTATTGATACCCTTAGGAATATATATATATATATATATAAATATATATATATATATATATATATATATATATGTTTACATGTAACATTTCTCAGAACACACCTTCATCCTGATTCTAGACAAAAGTGATGAGGAACAATATTTGATGCTTGGTAAAGTACAGGGTTAGATTAATCCTAGACAGCAAGTACTGATCAAGGTGTAAACAATGTTAGCAATTTTTAACGGTACTATGCTGGTTATATTAGTGTTTGGAAAATCAAATAGTTTCAATGAAATTCTAATAAACTAATTTCCATAAATGTTATATTTGGTTGGTACACCTTTTGCAATAGACATTCCTGTTTAGAGAAAGAGAGAGAAAAAGTCAAATTATTGTCTACTAGCGATCAAGAGTCCTTAAGAAAATAATTCTCCCAACAGGAATCAAAAAACCTGCATTTTCTTTATCAATCAAGGAAACCACTTTTCAGCTAGGTGTGTTTCACCATTAGGTGACAGGAAGTAAGGCTTATTTACCTGAATTAAGGAATGGGCATCTCTTTTGAAGCCTAGATCTGCTAACTTTATTTTCTTAAAAATAAAAAAAAATAAAAAAAAAAAAATAAATAAAAAAGGGAATTGTGGGTGATGAATTGTTTTCCACCTTGCAACTCCTTTCTCCACAGATGAAACATTGTAAGCCTCTCGTTACTCTATTGCTATTTCCATGGAAAATGTTCAAATGAGCTACATTCCTTAGTCCCCCCTCCAACTATAATCCTCCTTGCTAAGACCCACCATGCTGCATACATCAAGTTGAACCACCCTCATTTCCTTGATATAGCGGGAGTTTGATTTGGATAGCTTCTTCCCAAGTACTGTTGCTTTGAGAAACAGAATCCCAGGAAGATGCTAAGATTGTACTTGTGTACAATCTTCAAGTCCAAGATTAACCAATATCTTTCTCACATATCTGCATAAACTGCACCCCTTACCATAACTGCCTCCAGTAACCCTCTATTTTGAGTGGCCCAGTGGTTGAAGTAATCCAAAAATTGACTTGACTCAAAGAGTTTTGAGTTCAATAACTGACCACAGCAGAGGTGAACAAAAACTTGGAGAATTGAGTTACTACAGAGAATTAACTGAAACAGATACCCCAAAAAAGGCATGGCACGTGGAATTAGAACAATCTGCCCCCCGTAGACTAAAAAGGTTTGGTTTCATATTAGAACGTATATCACGGGAAGAAGGCCGGAGCATACAACGGCCAAAATGTCGTGAATATGGCAATAAAGATGAGGACAACAGTCTGAATGATGTAAATAGTTACAATAACTCATCTCAGAAATATAGATATGTATTTTTAACCCAACATTATTTCTTATGCTAAATTCAAATATTAAAACATCTTTGAAGTTCTGGGTTATGTATCTCATATCCATACACTGCTACTAACAGATATCTCTTGTCAAAAGATATACATTATTCATGATATTCATAATTTCATATTAAGAATAATAACGACAAATCTGTTAGGCACAAGATTTCAAAGAACAGAAAAGTTCAAATAGTCAAGAATCTGTAAGATTCACAGATAAAACAATTTTTAATCTATATAAAATCTACTGCAAAGCTCCACCATTATTGCTTGGTCAGTTGAGATAACATTGGTTGATTTTAGGTTGAAAGGAAAAACTTGGGTGGGGATAATTATCAGATACTGTACCAAAAAGGAAACAAAGAAACACCTGTGGCTTCGATAAGAAGGCTATATTGATTTTTTTGTACAATTAAAAAAAAGAGAAAAGATGTTGATCAAATTGAATTTGATTTGCATTCAAGAGAATATTTGCCAAAAGATTTTTGAGTGTTTGTTTCCTTTTTAAATTTTATTAATTTTTTTTTAGTTAAATGAAAAAAAAAAAAAAAATCTTGAATGTATTGTTTTGACAATATGAAAGATGAAAAAAAAAAAAAAAAAAAAAAAATAGCTTGATATATTTAGATGGTTTCCTTGAGAAAAAAAATATATTGACGTGATACATTCAACTGAAATTAGTTTATATAGACTACAGGTCTATATCAGTGTTTCTCAAACGGTGTATCCAGGCATACTAATGAGACCTGAAAGGTAGCTAGGTGCGCCCCAAGTTAACAGAAGAGTAAATTATCAATTATTTTTATTTAAAAAAATCTTTATTTTTAAAAAGCTTGAGACACCAAGCACATATGTTCCATGTCTAAGTCTTTGTCATATTAAACTGGATGCTAAATTCCTTAATCTTTAAGGAGTGGATAATCCTTTCTCTTAACGGATTTAAGTCAGTCATTATCGGTCTCTCTAAAAAGAAGAAAAAAAGATTCTTCATCAATCCATTACAATAAAAACTCTACCGCATGATGTAAGGTCTTAAAAAATGAATTCTTATTTCAAGAAAGTTCTTTATTATTTTTAAATTTCATAACTTATTTTTCCTTATTAAAATTTGAAGTGTGTCCTCAGAGTTTTAGTATCGGAATTCAAAATGGTTGAGAAACACCGGTCTATGCAGATAAGCCGATCTGAAAGTGGTTTGACAATGACTGGAAAATATTACATTTGTGTCTATATGTTAGATAGGGCATTTTCTTAGCCTACAATAGGAGTTTATAAATGGATTGTTAATGATTTTAACATTCGAAAATAAATCAAACTTTCATAGACTTGATAAATACATTAGTAACGTATCAACATTTTAGATAAACTTTATACAATCAGAATGTACTAGCTATGGCAGATAGGTTCCAAGATAACTATAGATAGAAACATTTGATGACGAATCCACTGCCAAGAAGACTTTCCCACGTCGGGGCAGTCTGGCCAAGAAGACTTTCCCACGTCGGGGCAGTCTGGCCAAGAAGACTTTCCCACGTCGGGGCAGTCTGGCCAAGAAGACTTTCCCACGTCGGGGCAGTCTGGCCAAGAAGACTTTCCCACGTCGGGGCAGTCTGGCCAAGAAGACTTTCCCACGTCGGGGCAGTCTGGCCAAGAAGACTTTCCCACGTCGGGGCAGTCTGGCCAAGAAGACTTTCCCACGTCGGGGCAGTCTGGCCAAGAAGACTTTCCCACGTCGGGGCAGTCTGGCCAAGAAGACTTTCCCACGTCGGGGCAGTCTGGCCAAGAAGACTTTCCCACGTCGGGGCAGTCTGGCCAAGAAGACTTTCCCACGTCGGGGCAGTCTGGCCAAGAAGACTTTCCCACGTCGGGGCAGTCTGGCCAAGAAGACTTTCCCACGTCGGGGCAGTCTGGCCAAGAAGACTTTCCCACGTCGGGGCAGTCTGGCCAAGAAGACTTTCCCACGTCGGGGCAGTCTGGCCAAGAAGACTTTCCCACGTCGGGGCAGTCTGGCCAAGAAGACTTTCCCACGTCGGGGCAGTCTGGCCAAGAAGACTTTCCCACGTCGGGGCAGTCTGGCCAAGAAGACTTTCCCACGTCGGGGCAGTCTGGCCAAGAAGACTTTCCCACGTCGGGGCAGTCTGGCCAAGAAGACTTTCCCACGTCGGGGCAGTCTGGCCAAGAAGACTTTCCCACGTCGGGGCAGTCTGGCCAAGAAGACTTTCCCACGTCGGGGCAGTCTGGCCAAGAAGACTTTCCCACGTCGGGGCAGTCTGGCCAAGAAGACTTTCCCACGTCGGGGCAGTCTGGCCAAGAAGACTTTCCCACGTCGGGGCAGTCTGGCCAAGAAGACTTTCCCACGTCGGGGCAGTCTGGCCAAGAAGACTTTCCCACGTCGGGGCAGTCTGGCCAAGAAGACTTTCCCACGTCGGGGCAGTCTGGCCAAGAAGACTTTCCCACGTCGGGGCAGTCTGGCCAAGAAGACTTTCCCACGTCGGGGCAGTCTGGCCAAGAAGACTTTCCCACGTCGGGGCAGTCTGGCCAAGAAGACTTTCCCACGTCGGGGCAGTCTGGCCAAGAAGACTTTCCCACGTCGGGGCAGTCTGGCCAAGAAGACTTTCCCACGTCGGGGCAGTCTGGCCAAGAAGACTTTCCCACGTCGGGGCAGTCTGGCCAAGAAGACTTTCCCACGTCGGGGCAGTCTGGCCAAGAAGACTTTCCCACGTCGGGGCAGTCTGGCCAAGAAGACTTTCCCACGTCGGGGCAGTCTGGCCAAGAAGACTTTCCCACGTCGGGGCAGTCTGGCCAAGAAGACTTTCCCACGTCGGGGCAGTCTGGCCAAGAAGACTTTCCCACGTCGGGGCAGTCTGGCCAAGAAGACTTTCCCACGTCGGGGCAGTCTGGCCAAGAAGACTTTCCCACGTCGGGGCAGTCTGGCCAAGAAGACTTTCCCACGTCGGGGCAGTCTGGCCAAGAAGACTTTCCCACGTCGGGGCAGTCTGGCCAAGAAGACTTTCCCACGTCGGGGCAGTCTGGCCAAGAAGACTTTCCCACGTCGGGGCAGTCTGGCCAAGAAGACTTTCCCACGTCGGGGCAGTCTGGCCAAGAAGACTTTCCCACGTCGGGGCAGTCTGGCCAAGAAGACTTTCCCACGTCGGGGCAGTCTGGCCAAGAAGACTTTCCCACGTCGGGGCAGTCTGGCCAAGAAGACTTTCCCACGTCGGGGCAGTCTGGCCAAGAAGACTTTCCCACGTCGGGGCAGTCTGGCCAAGAAGACTTTCCCACGTCGGGGCAGTCTGGCCAAGAAGACTTTCCCACGTCGGGGCAGTCTGGCCAAGAAGACTTGTAACCAATTATGAATGACGAAAACTGCAGTTGGTGCGGTTCTTCTACAGCTGAATTACAGAATTAAAATTCCCAGCATCTATCGTTCGTGCGTATGTGTAGTCGCACCAAAATAACAAATTTAGTCCGATGAAGCCGTAAAGGACGAAACACGTTACCCGAAAACATTTTCCACTTTGTCATACATTCCCCCCCCCATTATATATATATATATAAGCATGCGTATGTGATGGAGTATGTGCTTGTGAATATCTTATACGAACTTCAGTAAATTTCAAGTGGATAACCTTTGACCTTGTTCTAAATTATATATAATCTTCCTCGCGGCAAGGTTGGTCTGACCTGATGTATATCAGACTACAGTTAAAAGGAAAATGTCAAAGACAATTAGAATGACAGATGCTAAAAAAAAAAAAAAAAAAAAAAAAAAAAAATAAACGGACTTTTTATTAAACTTTGCCGCTACCAAATGTATGTCAGCTTTATAACAAATACAATCACATAGTTAAACTATTTGTACAAAGACAGTAGTATGCAAATAACGTTTCCTTTCATCCTAAAAGGAAAGTTAAAAACAGACACGTTTCTTACTTCCTATACAGTTTAATAAACCAAAAATAAATACTTCTTGTTCCATTTATGATAGATATTGACCTGTAAGTTTAAAGCAGAAAAGCCATCAATTAGAACTATAAGGCTTAAGCTACGAGGGGTTTGTTATAAGTTTTAGTGACATTCCTTGTACTTGCTGATTGGATTTTTTTATCAAGATTAAAATTCTCAAAATGATTGAGAATACGAGAGAATTGAAAATAATGCAAATTCTCTAGCATTCTGGTGAAATATTGAGAGTTGCTGAAACGTTTACACCATTTTCAGCACAAACACTTTCCTTTAATTTGGAAAAATATTTTTAAAGAGAACCGTTTTTCATTCCCCCATCCCTAGCTCAGGTGGGAGTTCTACAGTTGACAATAATTTGGGTTTTTTTAACAGCGTTAAATTGTAAGGTAAATGAAAAAAAATCCTCAAATAAGTTAAAAAATAAAATAGCCAAATGTTCTAAAAAGTGCAAAATGCTGTTGATGTGTCTTAACCAGAAAAAGAATGCCGAGTCATCCAGAGATAAATCAACAATCAAACGAGAACCGACATTATCTGTTACCTGCATAACATATGTCAGTTCTACAACGATGAGGGGTGTTGAATTTGAATTGAGGAGTCGGAAGAAAAGACATGTTTTGTAGCAGTTAATGCTTTAACTTAGCAAAGGTCTTTTTTTAATAAACTATTTAAACAAATTGTAACAAATTTGGGAATACTAATTGATTTTTTAAAGTATAATTTTTAAAATGTTTTAAGATCAGATGCTACATGTTAAATAGCTTTTTTTTTATCTTAAGCTGCAACAGAATGTAAAAAAAATTATTACTTTTTTTTTTTTTAACTAAAAATAAACGCAGCCCCCAAATTATTTTATTTATAGAACTCGCTAGGAATATTCCTGATGTGGTTTGGTTGTCAGACTAAAATCAATAGCAGACAGTTCACGCTACAAGGGGTTGGTTGTACTAGCGTATTTAGTGAGGAGATATAGGACTCACTATCTTTCTGCTTTTCTAAATTTTTTGATCTTGAATCTGACAGAAAATAAAATCAAGGCACAGCACTAAAACGTATTTAATAAAATAAAATGTTGATTACGGGAAGAAAATTGGTAATTTAAACGATTTCGGCCATTAAGGTATTTTAATACAAATTGACAGGAGACTACGTTTAGAAAGGGTAGTAAGTGGGAAAGATTTACCTAGGTTGAGGTCACATCAAGAGAAAGAGAGAGATCATTTGACGAATTTACTTATGCCATAAAAAAGAAAAAAGAAAGAGACGACATATTTCGTTAAGACTATTATTAAATTTTAAACAGGGGATTCTTTAATCCCTCCCCCAATTCTTATACTCTAATCTTTCACGGAGTCGGTCTTTCATCTCTCGGCTTCGTGAACATGTTGGAACAAGAACAAAACAAGAAAACTGTGGTGCCAGGGCAAGGGAGATAACTCTAGTACAACAAAAAGTTACAAACTATTGATTACGCTTTTTTAGTGAACTGAAAAGCAATTCATTCGAAATTTTAAAAAGTTCATGGAAATTTAAATATTAAGATTTCATTTTAACTTTTAAGTCAATAACAAGACATTTAAATTCACATTGTCATGCATTGGGAGGAAAACACTAGATCTGTTAACTTCTTTACTCTTATAAAACAAAACTCAAGTAAAACTTAAATTACTCAAATAAAAAACTTCAACGCTCGCTAAACCCCGTCTCCATAGTTTCAAAGTCGCTTTTCGTTGTTCATAAGCTAACAACGAACAGATTCTCAAGCAGCCCTCCCCACAAAATAAAAATGTGGTGCGCTAAATAAATGTTAACTTCTAAAGATTCTTAATTCTGTATTTTTTATCTGATAAAAATAAAATTTATTTAAGCCATCATCTCTACCGACTGTGTAAACATTTTTCATTATTTTTTTTCTTTTCGCATGTACTTATTTTCTGATACGAGACCTACAGACAAGTTTTAGAACCTAATGCTTCGGAAAAAAAAAAAAAAAAAAAAAAGTGTGATGAATTATAAAAAAAAATTGACTAATGATTTTAAATCTTAAGAGAAATTATAAAGTTCATATCAATAGCATAAATCATAAATTGAAACTAAGAGGATACGTTCTTTTTTAGTCTTCTGTTTCTCAGCTCCAGTCAAAAGGGGTGGAAATGAAGCACCACCCCAGGCTCTCGCCAATGATGCTTCTACAATCTACATTTTTTTTTTTAATCAAAAACGTTTGACAAGATGATTTGACCCTGTACATTTAAGTGTGACACGAAATCACGTCTCTCCCTGACTGAATGGATTTATTTTTACAGATTTTTTTTTTTTTTTTTAAATAGTCGCATCTTACGAGCAGATAGCGGTAGCCTAACTAGTTGACTAAAGAAAACAAATCCTCTGCGGACACTTCCTTTACAAAGCAAATTAAAATAAGATTTCTTCCCGATCATTTTATGGTGAGCTTTACTAGTGAATAAACTGAATTGCATTTGTTGTGCAATTATTAAAAAAAAAAAAAAAAAAAAAAAAAAGAGGTAATGATATATATGCAGTTGAAGGGATTATATAGAAAATCGCTTATTCCCCCACTACCCCGCCTAAAGATGCAATATAACGCGAGCCGATTGCGTGATGCGACTCAGCTAGTAACGATGTTAACTTCTTTCGTGTATAAACGTTAGGTAGGTCGATGTTTCAGGTGAAATAAAGTGAATTAAATTTAAATTCGGGTTAGTTTTTCGTGGGTTATGCGGTTCCATGAAAATACTGGAGAAAATTTAGAAAGCGGACAAATGAACTCACAGAAGAGAAGCATAAAAATTTAAATATGGTACAGTACATAAGAAGAATAAGTCGAAATTGAGTGTAAACAAAAACTACCCCCGCTTTTTTTTTTTTTAAAATTTAAAATGAACCCCAAGGAAAGGTTTGAGAGAAAAGTCAAAGAAATTTATTTCGAATGAAACCAATTGCTATCATCAATTGATTTGCATTTGACTGACATTACATACAAAACGCAGACACGTTGTGTTGTAGCAAATGTTCTTCCTAATTTTATTGATTCGTGTTCTTTTGAAACAAGAAACATTTGATGAATGAAACAGTACTAATAATTTTATTTAGAGAAAACGATTCTGGAAAATACACTTTCTTGAACTAACACATTTTCTTTTCAAAACAAAAATTGATTAAATTTTTATTAAGAAATTGGGGAGGGCTTCAATTTTACAAGCATATGATTGACAGAGATTTGGGAATTGTCTAATATTGCAAATTATTAAATGTGAATGAAAAAAAAAAAAAAAAAAAAAATGAATGAAGAAACCAAACGACCACCAGCTGGGCAACCCACTTCACTTCTTAAAGAGATGCATTTTCGACAGCCCGCTAGTAGAAGGTATGACAAATTATAAATACTAAAAATACAAAACAGCAGAAATTGAAAGAAAAGAAAATATTTATACTTACACTTGAATGCATATTCGGAATATTCACTGCCGTCCATACCAATAACAATTACTCTTCTATCTGATGCCATTTTTTGTTCTTTGCTGTTTGTTTTTTAGTTTCTTTTTTACTTTTAGAATTGGTGTCAGGATTTTGCTGGAGTCGTTTCTTAACTTCAAACGTATTCTCTAGAATTAATTCTAGTATTATTTGAGCAATAAAAGTTAAAAAACGAAAACAATTTTGGCAATAGGCTTTTTGCGTGGATAAAAACAAAATTGAAAATAAGTAAAGATTTCGCAAATAGGAAAAAAGGGGAGAAAATATCTAAAACAACAGACAACACAACGCTAAAATAAAATTTAAGCTAAACAAGAACGCAATAATAAAATTCCTTTCTTGACAGGACGACACCAAAGAAGAATAATAAGCAAACCCTGGGGTTGTGCGCGTGTGTCTGTTGTTTAAATTACACACTCAACAGTAACCCAATTTTTCCGTGACCCAGTTTTGTAATATTTTGTTGTTGTTGTTGTTGTTGTTGTTGTTAACACTAAATGCTTAGTTTTCTTTCTTATTGTTTTTTTAAAACATTTTTAATTTATGTACTTTTTTTTTTAAATTATCGAAACGAATAGTCACCTGACGTGTTTTTTTACAATTGCTTTGAATTTCAAATTAACCTCCTTATATATATATTCATCTACTCAATGGCACCTAACCCCCATCCCAGTTGTTAAACCCATCGCCTTGTTACACGTGGGTCAGTTTCGCATACGTGACAAAACCGTATTCTCCCTCTCTTTAACTCTCTCGTAAGTATTGATATTCTCTCTATATAACTACTACTACTACTAGTCCCGGTCAATAATCATAATAAACACTTAATGTCGGCACTAGCGATGAAGAGAAAAAAAGACAAGATGTTTTGAGAAAGAAGGAAGGAAGGAAGAAAAGAGGAGGAGCATGAATAGGACTTCAGTTTTACTGTTTAGTGTTTTACAAATCACTCTCTCTGTTGCGAAACTTTCTACTTCCGATTTAACTGGAGAGAGAGAGAGAGAGGCGAGAAAGAAGGGGGAGTGATGGATAAATACACAGATAGAGAAAGACATTACACTACACTACACTACAGTGTAACTCGGATATGAGAGTTGTCGGGACCAGAGAAGAAGTCTCTTATATCCGGGTTTCTCTTATATCTGGGTTTGGTCTATTTTGTTTAGGTAAGTATGGCTCTAATTTGGGACCAGATAAAATCTCTCTTATATCCGGGTTTCTCTTATATCCAGGTTACACTGTATCTGTGACTGCTACTTAAAAAGGCCCATTAGCATTCATATAATTGTAAAATTGTGTAAGGCCACATTACATTGAAACACCGGTTCCCGTATGATCACCCAAGTTAAGCAACGTCGAGACTGGTCATTACCTAGATGGACGTGCGAGTAGTGTAATGGATAATGGCTCGGAATTGCTAATCGAAGAGCCGAGTTACAAATTCAGTTGGGTTCGTTATATTTAGTTACGCGCAAATACCTTTGGGAAAGGTATGAATCCATCTCTTCTCCCCCAGCTATGGGTTAATTAGTAAAAAACTTTCTTATAATTTAAAAGCATTTTCTGGCTTTAAAAACTGTAAAGGGTTGATAAGCCGTAAAACGAATAAAAAAGAATTATGTAAGCTTTCCCTCCATTACTCTGGCCTTCAACTTTAAAAAAATTCTCTCACGATGCATTTTCAGATCAAACACACACACACTCACACATATACACCCCACATGCCTGAGCATATTTACGTGTTTGCATATAAATTCAGTTTCGTAATCTTGAAAAAAATATCTTTCACTCTATGTGTCCAGGGCAGGAGCGGTTATGATTTTCCACAGCTTCCTATCTTTCGTTGGTTTCAGCAATACTTGCGCCTTTATGACCCCTATCTGTCTTTTTGGGACTTGAATATTCATCTATATATTTGTCAAGTAGTTTGCTCACCGCTTTCACCCGCCTATCTTATTTTTGATATGCACTGTGAGTGTTAAATTCTCTAAGCATTCTTTCCTTATATACCCCTTAAATTTTTATTTTAGCATCAATATCTTTGTTCCTACTCCTTGAAGCTTCTTCGCTTCTCACTTTATCTGTTCATAGTAAAATCGACATTGATTAGAATGGCAACATTTCTGCCGATTCAGGTATTTTCTTTATTTCTGATGAAATTGTAAAACATTCATTGTCAAATAGGAGATTAGATATTAACATGGCAGTTCAGCACTTTATTTTTAAGGATATTTTCCGATGCCATTGCTTAGTTCCTGAAAAGCATATTTCATTATTCTTATACGCCTTTGGATTTCTCTCTAACACTTTCTATCGACTGCTACTGTACTATCGAGTCAGAGGGATATCTGCACAAGATATTTTTTGCAGTGACCTGGAGGCACTCGAGGTAGAGGGTTAAAGTAAGAAGCAGTTTATACGGATAGGAGGGGAAGATAACTAATCCTAGATTGAACAGGCAAAGATTGTAGTGATTGGGGAAACATCCACTTGGGAGCCGGTTCCACAGAGCAGTGGTTCGCGCGAAGAAGCTGTTCGAGTGGAACTTAATTCTCACTGATGGAATATGTAGGGAATGTGGATGGTTTGCAAAAATATAAATGGTATGGCGGTTCATAGCCGTAAAGCTTACGCCTGGCGGAACCAAGGAATGTAATTCATCGGAGCACGTTCCTTGGAAGTAGCGATAGAGCAGTGAGAGGCTCGCCACATCCTGCCTCTGTGTGTGTGTGTGTGTGTGTGTGTGTGTGTGTGTGTGTGAGAGAGAGAGAGAGAGAGAGAGAGCTTGTAGGGTTAAAATAATTCTTCTCTAACAAGGACTCGGAGACGCTTTTGTAAAGGTAGAGGGCATCACGAGGAGTCAGGTTCTTACTGGAGCGGTACAGGGAGCCTACCATTTTTCATGCATCTTTAGCGATGAATCGTAGGTACAAGTTCCATTTGAGGTCAGGTGTCAGTTTAAGGCCCGACAGTCTCTCAAGGCACTGAACCACCAAACATCTAGTGGACATCCGTTCATCGGGACTGGCGGTCGTTCTGGGTCCGATCGGCAATAAATGTAACAAGTCAGTTTTTTCTCCACTAGGAAGTTAATGCTAGATCGGATGAGAGATCATCTGTCGATCTCTGATCATCAAGAGCTTTAGATGTGCACTATATCGTCGTATATAGGCATAGATGTTTACAAATGATCTGAGTATATTTTTAGGCACATCATTTTTGTAAATCAAAAAGAGGTTTGGTCCAAGAAGTGACCTCTGGAGGACACCATTGTTGACCGCTAGGGCCTCGGAGGACTGGCCGTTAATAGCTACCTTTAGTTAGGAAGGATTTTATAATTGAGAAGACCTTTCAAGTGATTCCCTACCTTCTACCACACCTTGTCAAAAGTCTTCGAAATATCTCATGCTATGGTTCCCGTGCTGTGTTCGTCGACAAGAGCCTCATTAATTTTGTGAGTAATGCTAGTTAGGACATCAGCAGTGGATCGGGCCGATCGAAACCCGTACTGCTCGTCACTCAAGATGTTCTGATCTAGTCTAGGTGCTCCATGACCTTGTTGATTATAGACTCAAAAACTTACTTGGAAACTGGGCTTACGCTTGATACCTACCACAGGATTGGGAAGGATTTCTTCGTCAAGCTGCGATAATCCCGTGTTGATATTCTTAGGAAACAACCACTGGAATTTTGTCTGAGCCAGGGACTTTCTTAGGGCAAGGCTTTTGACAAATCTTGAGACTTCTAGTATTGTAATGAAAATATTACTGAGATTGTACTTAATAAGACGTGGGAAGTTGGGGAGGAGATGAACTTTGTCATCTAACGTTGAGTTTGAGACAAAGATCGACGCAAAGAGCTTGGCCTTTTTTTTGTCGAAGAAGATATGACCTCGAAGCCATTTATAATTGTGGTCACAGATTTTGATGTTATCAATAGGTAACAAGCATTTTTGGATAGGACTGTTGATAGTATTCACGGTCTGGAGGACAGTAATGTCACGGGGACCCAATAATTTTGAACTTTAACGTTTCCCGAAAAGTGGCTCGTATTATTTTATCAAGATTTTTTTCAACGTAATTATTTTTGTTGATGGAAACGTAGCTGGATATCTGTGTTACAAAACTTCAATCACATATGTAGATTTCAAGAAGCAAGAAAGCAATAACTAAACCCCAATTACACCTCAGTTTATCACTCACCGGCAATAGTCGAGTTCATTTCACTATGCAACACTCTCAGTCATATAATTATATAGATTCAGCTAAAGGAAGAAACAAGATAGTATTTACGGAAATAATAATCAACAAAATATGGGAAAACCATATAAATTATCTCTATTGATATGCTTCCAGCCCACATACGTGTAAAATCCTGCTAACACCTCCGAAGTATAGTTCAATAACGCCGTCAAAATTTAAGCTCCCTATAAGTTGCGTCTCTACTGCCAGTCTTCCTAAATTTGATAGTCGACCTTGGTAGGTTGTTGATAGCAAAAATATCTTACTCTGGCTAATGTACTATACTGAAATATCTTTGCATCGTCTGAGAGTAGCCTTTTTGTCTTCCGTCAGCATGGCTGATGCTAGCCCCCAGGAGTTTAATTCATTGCACCTTCTCGGTCTAACGTTTTCCGGGTATATTGGATCAATTGCTGTCTTACATATTTATAAGTCTACCATTCGTCCATGCATTGAATATTGCTGTTACATTTGGCCGGGTGCTTCCGCTATGTATTTAAGCATTCTTGATAAAATCCAAAGAATCTGCAATATTATTGATTCTGACCCAGCATCCCGGCTTCATTCACTTTTCCAATGGCGTAACGCAGTTTCCCTGTACATTTTTAAAACAAATATTTTCATGGCAATTTTCTCTTTGCTACTTAGAGTTTATAAATTTAAGCGCAGTACTAGATTGGTGGCAAGGTCTCATCATTTTATTAGGTTGGTGCAAAATAATGTCGTTTTCTCACATAGTAACATATGTGAGAAAACGACATTATTTTTGCACCAACCTAGTACATTTGAAATGGCTAGATAACCCTAAGTTCTATGCTAACAGTTTCTTTTCTCACACTTCTCGCTTGAGGAACTCTTTTTTTGGTTTATTTAAGCTAGGCCACTACAATTATGATTTTATTGATCTAAATATCAAAAGGGAAATAAGATAATAATCAACCTGAAGACTGTTAAAAGTAAAGCAACAAGTTTTTTTTATTAGCGTGAAATAAAGACAAAGATGTAGAGAAATATTTAGAACAGATAGTCATATATTTTTTTTTAATAAAAACAAAATTTGAGCGGGAAAATAAAATACTTACAGATTTTTTATCATAAATTAAATTAACTGCTGATGCAAAGGGAAGCGCGTTGGTCATATCTGGAATTGGTATGGAACCCGACACGAAGATACTCGAAAAAATCTTATATTTTCAAAAGATTTTGAAACTCGATAGCCTGTCTTATAGAGGTAGGTTATTCTAATGTTTAATCTGGTTTAATCTTCTGCAGATTAAACAATGATCTGATGTGACACTGAAATTGGGTGCCTTTTTGTCAGTACAGTAGTAAAAGTCGGGATAAAATGTGACCTTGTAATTAGGCGATAAAGAGTCATATTCAGCGTTGAATATGTTTGGATAGTTTCAGAGCTGTAGACACCACAGTCAGAATGTCGGCGATTAAACCGACTACCCCACTCCAAGTTCTTCCGAGTGAAGTGGCTTGTTAGCGAGCCAGTAGGATGAAAAATATGACCTAACAAAGGGCGGAAGAACTCTCTGAGTCAACGGCCAGCTAACTAGAAGTGGTGTCTCCATAAATCACCATGGAGAAGGCAACGGGAAACCACTTTACTATTAATTCCAAGATATATCATGGCTAATGACACACACAGTATGGAACCTAACGGCGTGAAGGGGGTTAAGTCTATGGGAATTAACTCCTCGCTCGGTAAGGACAGATATGAGCAACAAGTGCCACTTGACCGTCATCCAGCGACTGTAATGGGGATAAAATTCTTCGGAATCTCAACTTCAGAAAGGAACGACATGAGTGACAGGTGTCACCGGACTGTTATCTTGCGACTGATTGCATCAAACAAAAAATAACTCTTGGGACATGGAATGTTCGGACGTTGAAAAACTGCGGTCAGATATTGTGAAAGAAATGAGGAGACTAAGAATGAACAAAATTAAAAAATAGGTGTATGTGAAATCAGATGACCAAACAACAGAGATTTTGTCAGCGACAAGCACAAGATTATTTATGCAGGCGGAGGGAAAAAGATAAAGGAGTAGGACTGGTACTAGATAAAGTTTTTAAGAAATGCTTTCTGGGATACTACCAACTACCCGAAAGAATTCTGGTAGTCAAGCTGAAAGGAAAGCCTTTCGACATATCTATCATAATAGTGTACGCACCGACCGCACACAGTATGGAAGAAGAAATCGAATCTTTCTACTCCATGCTAGAAAATGTCAAAGTTTTTTGCAAATCATAAGTAGTCATAATTAACATGGGAGACCTAAACGCCAAAGTAGCCAGGGAGAGGGGAGGTGATATAGCCCGAAAATTCGGACTAGGGACCGGCAATGAACGTGGAGAAAAATGGACCAGGTAATAGCCAACACATAGTTCCAAGAATATCCGAGACGATTATGAACATGGAGGAGCCCAGGAGGAAAAACCAAATTGCTATTAACAAAAGATTCAGGAATGCAATGGTTCACTGCAAAACCTACCCATGTGCCGATTGCGGAAGCGATAATCGCCTGGTTATATGTAAACTAAGAGTGAAACTACGGGAACTGAAGAAGCCTAACGCAGCACCCAAGTTGCAATGCAACTGAGTGACCCGTATCTGAAAGAAAAATATATGGACATTGTGAAAAAAAAAATACTAGGGACATAATGTAAACTCGAAATGGGACGCTTCAGTGACATCAGCAAACAATATAATCCCAAAGGAGACTGGATGAAGAAGAAAAAACGAATGGATGACTGATGAGATTCTTGCCAAGATACGGAACGGAATATAGAAAATTACACAATGAAATAAGGACCAAATGCAGGTAGGCTAAAGAAGAGTGGCTAAACAAAAATGTGCAGAAATAGAGAGATTGAGTACCACCAACAATGGAGATATGCATAAAGAAATAAGGCAACTTACAGGACAGACGACATGCTCGTCAACAGGCTGCTTAAAATCAAAGGATGGAACGCTCATATTAGAGAAGGGAAAATTCTTCAATGCTGGAGCGAGTATATTGGAGAACTCTTTCGCGACAAAAGAGAACAATCAGCAATACACAGAACTACCAACGGATCTGAAATTGTAAAAACCAAAGTAGAAGCTGCACTGGCCAAATTGAACAGAAACAAGGCGACAGGGCAAGACGGAATTGTAACGGAAATACTGACAGCCTTAGATGATTTTGGCATAGGCAAAATCACAGAAATAATAAATGAAATCTACAACAGTGGGAATATACTGGAAGATCTCAGCAAATCTATTTTCATAGTACTGTCTAAGAAACCAGGCGCAAACGAATGTCAACTCCATCGAAAAATCAGTCTAATGAGCCACATAACAAAACTCATCATCCGTATTCGGATGAATAGAGCGCGCAACAGAATCAGGTCAGAGATAGGACAAGAACAGTGCAGGTTTGTTAAAGACACCGGAACAAGGAACGCGATATTCATACTCAGAATGTTATCAGAGAAAGCAATACAAATGCAAAATGACGTGTACCTATGTTTTATAGACTACGCATAGGCGTTCGACAAAGTACGCCACAAAGACCTGTTGGAACTGCTAAGCAACCTTGACATATTTGGGAAAGAGATTAGAATAATCAAGAACTTATATTGGCAGCAAACGGCATGCATGCGCATAGAGAATGAGTTCAGCAGATATACAAGAATAGAAAGGAGTGTAAGGCAAAGATGTGTCTTCTCACCGGACATATTCAACCTATACAGCGAGGCAATTCTGAGAGAATTGGAAAGTCTACCAGGATTCATTATTGGAGGCCACAATCTTAACAGCATAAGATACGAAGATGACACAATACTGATAACAGACACGGAAAATAAATTACAAAACCTCCTACAGAAGGTAGCGAGGGAGAGCAAGAAGAAGGGACTAAGCATAAACTACAAGAAGACAGAATGCATGGTCATCAGTAAATGGATGAGCTCGAAATGCGATTTACAGGTCTATCGGGGACACTAAAATCAAGCAGGTGCGGGAATTTAAATATCTGGGAAGTGTTTTGACAGAGGTAAGTGCGATGCTGAGATCTGAAAACGTATTGGGATGGCCAAAGATGCATTCCAAAAGCTAGGCAGAGTATTACAAGACAGGAGGATTTCTTTGGTAAAAAAAGAAGAGTACTCAGCTACTACGTTATATTTGTCTTCTTTTACGGCAGCGAATGTCGGACGGCCTCCTCAAAGATGAAGAAAAGTCTCGCGTCAACGGAGGTATGGGTCTACAGAAGGATGCTAAGGATATCATTGACCGAGCGTGTGAGCAATGATGAGGTCATGGAGAGGATGCAAACAAGGAGGAAGCTTATACTTAATATCAGGAAGAGGGAGCTGAAATTTCTGGGACACGTAATAGGAAAGTAGGGCCTGGTGAATCTGATGCTCACAGGTCGAATAGAGGGAGAGAGAGACAAGGGAAAGCAACTCATGACATACCTCGCGGGGTTAAGCGAGTGGATGACAGAATATGGCCTGGGGTAAGTAGCAAAGGGAGAAAATTATTGAGAGCTACAAGGGATAGAGGGAAGTGGAGGACTATGATCGCCTACGTCCTGAAGAGACACGGCACATAAAAAGAAAAGAAGGCATCACTTGACGTCCCCTATCGGCGGTAACAAAACACACACACACACACACACACACACACACACACACACACACATATATATATATATATATATATATATATATATATATATATATATATATATATATAAGGCAGGATGTGTGTGTGTGTAACGAATGCACGGCCGCAATTTTTGACGGATTTGCACGAACATTTACATGCACATGCTCCAAGTTAGCGAGAAGGCCAAGACCGACTTTGCATTCCCCAACTCCCATCGATAGTGGAAATAATCGATTTTTTCAGGCTTCTACGGCAGTTTTCATGTAGTTTGGGGCCAATTTCTACTGGGTTCATTGATTCTGATTCCGCAGAACTGGGTTAGTTGTGAAAAAGTATTTGTTGTTAACATTCTTTTTTCATTCGGTTTTTCTAGTTAGGAGTCCTTTTTTAAAGCTGATCATTTTGGGTTCATTTTGTTTAGTTCTTTTTTCGTAACAGATTTACTGTTTAGTATAGAGATAAAAATTCGCAGTGTGAGATAGGCAAGAAGTAAGGCATGTAGCAACATCAGCACGGCAAAGGGCACTCCTTTAAAGGCAAAGAAGGGCAAAAATATTTTAAGTCAAGTGATAGCAATTGCTGTATGAGTCGTACGATTTTTTAATCAACGCCGGGCCATGCTGCTAGTATATATATATATATATATATATATATATATATATACTGTTAATTCACCCCAAAATATTAATTCACTTCAAAATAAAATAAAAATTATATTTACTAAAATTCACACCAAATTCTCCCTGATAGAGGGTCTTCCAATTGCACTCTTGTTGGGCGACTCGGCTACTCCTAGAAGCCATAACCCAACATATCATACCATTTTGGAATCAGACCGACTCCGTGAGCAAATTAAAAACATTCAGGCCCGGATCTGGATCTGTAATCCTGAAATTTTGGATTCCGAAGTTTTCATTACTGCGATCGTTTTCGGCGACATTTTTACGTGATTTTTTTGCGATGAATTTTTTGTGCGATAACAATTTTTATAACTTGGAAATAAATAAGTAAGCTTAAATATTAATGCCATACTTAAATGCAGCAATCAATTTTGAATTCTTCTGTAGTTTACTGTTGTCTATCGCATTTACTCCTCCCTACTTATTGTGATGAAGGTTCAATCAAGAGCGGCTTTTAAACTAGTTGATAAAAAGGAATAAGAACTTTATAAAGTCACCTGCTCACTATCAGTAACTCAAAGTTCAAAAGCCATTTTCAAAGCTAAATATCATAAAGACAAGGTCAAAAAAATCTGAGGAGAATTTGGAATCATAAATGTTGCTATCCTTGAAAAGGAATTATTAGATGAATTGGATGCAGAAGCAATTATTGGCAGATTCAAACAATCATCTAATGAATGCAAATGATTTCCCTTAATATAGTGGGCTGCAAGTATTGTATTATTGTGCTTTTGAACTATGTTGATGTGTAAATTATTCACTAATCTATTTAGTCTAATAAGCAATTATTCAAAATTAAATAAACAATAAAATATACAGCCTGCTCAATGGTAAGTGGACCCCTGATTTTGTGGGCCTCCTTATCAAATAAAAATGCAATAAAAAACAAACACAGACAACTGTATTAATAATAAAAAGGAAGAAGATCGTTATAATGTTATCTGCACACTCTCAGTTACTCAAGTCCAATGTGAAAAGACATCATCTAATGAACACAAACGATTGCTCTCAATATAGTGGCCTGCGTGAAATGCTCTATTTTATTTTTAAAGTATGTATTAATGTGTAAATTGTACAGTAAGCTATTTAAAAATAGCAATCAATTAGTTAAATTAATTAAATTAGTTGAATTAAATTGATAAATAAAATGTATATTATAAAATTCTGTATTGATTGCTATCTACTGCCAGTAATGTGTACAGTACACTGTAATTATTAAGAAATACACATTTTCTTTTCATAAAATTTTGAATTGTACCCTTTTTCCATATGTTTTTTGAAGATTTTATTCATTCGTTACGAAAATTAAATGATAGCATTATGGTTGCGGGTGGGACCCCTTTGCCCCTTGACAACCAATAATTTTAGATCCACTCCGTCACTGAACGCGTGTAATCTACGATTAAAAAGATTAAACATTGACAATTAGGTAGATAAGATAATTGCAGTTTGTGCCTGTGGATACTATAGACTAATGTTAAGATTAGCACAATTTTCTTCTTCTTTGGGTCGTGCCCCTTCAGAACGTGAGCGGTCATAGCTCTCCATATTTTCCGGTCCTTTGTGGCTCTTAGTAAAGTTTGTCTTTTTGCTATCTCTCCTAATGAATTTACTTTCTATGTATTAGTAGATAAAAAAAAAATACCATGTTTTTTTTTTCAGTGGGTACACGATCATGGTTCTGTAATTTTTTTTTTCTTTATTATCTGTGAATCGCCATGACGTCTTAGGCAAGATATTGGAGCGGTCTCCCGTTGCCACTTGCACGGTTTAGAATCAAAAGTTTTTTCTTCTTTTAGACTGCTTTCCACCCAAGGTTAAAGAGCCCAGTCTATCCTGCATAGCTCTAGGAGATGAGAAGGGAGGATGTGTGTGTGTGTGTGTAACGAAAGATTTATTATAATATTGAACTCACACTCTTTGGGTCTGACACTGGATCTAACCAACGCCTTTATCCACTGTGCCATTGTGGACATCTGGGTATGAATTTCTGGGTATTATAAACCTAGTGTTTTCAGCAACGATTTTTACCAGTGCTCATATTGCAATTTTGCTGTTATCATTTCATGTTTTTACCAGAGCTCATATTGAAACTTTGTTGTCATTGCTTTTCTCTGGCACTCCTTATTACTGGTTCCCATATTGTATTTATTTCTATGCTTGGTCGGCTCAGGAGATTTTTGTGGCCTAGCATATGTGCTGATTCCTTAAGTTTACGAATTTTCCAATGGTGTTCCCTGTCTATGATCTCAACATGATCCCACAGGGGATGTTGATCTCCCTTCTCCCTCCATATGTGGTCAGACACGCCTAATTTTTCTACCTCCCTTCGCGTTACAGCTTTCTGGTGTTCTTGAAGCCTTACCTTGAGGGGGCGGCCTGTCTCTCCTTTATATTCCTTTCCGCAGCTGCACAGGATAGCGTACACACAGTCTTTAGTCATGTTCTCCTCTATGGGGGGGTCTCACTCGAGAGAGATATCTGCGAAGTGTTGTCAAGCTTTTGAAGGTTGTCCTAATGTTATATGGACCGCAGATCCTTTCTATTTTCTCTGATAACCCCTTCAATTAAGGCAGGCAGACTGTTTTCTGAGTATTGTTGTCCTCCTCCTCCTCTTGTACCCGCCTATCCCAGTTTTTGGGGCTGCTGCCATGTACCCAGGGTAGTTGTTACGTTGTAGGGTACTACTTATACTGACCAATTCCTTATCTAACGTCTCTGGGTCGCCACTTATGACTTTTGCTCGGTGTTGTAAGCAACGGACGATCCCTTTCTTTACGCTGTATGGATGGTGGGAGTTGAAATTGACTGTCCGGTGAATGTTGGTTTACGGTATACGGATGTCTTGAACCCATGCTCTGTTCGAGATATTAGTACATCCAGGAATGGGAGTGTGTTGTTACTCTCTTTCTCCATTGTGAACTGTATCGAAGGTCTTATTGAGTTCACATGGTCCAGTAGAACCTGGACATCTTCCTGGTGTGGCCAGGGTTAGATGAGGACAATAGTCCGAATAATGTAAATACTGTACATAATACCTCATATCAGAATCATTATATGTATGTAAATGTATGTATAAGAATAAGTATATGAATATGCGTGTATATATTTAGGTTTTTCATTTATTTTGCTGAATTTCCCATCAAAATAAGGTTACTAAACAAATTTACCAAGCAACATTATTTTTATTTTTTATTTTTTAGATTTTACTCTTTACTTTTTATCTAATAATTATCATTCTTTTTATTATTATGATTAATAATATTATTAATAGTAGTAGTAGTAAGTAATCTGATTATTAAAATTAATATTTAATATTTAATATTAAATATATTTTTTACTTACCATTTATAAACTTTAATTTTAGTTTTTAATTTTTAAATTTTAAAGATCAAATTTAAACTTATTTTTAACTTTTATTATAGTTGTTAGCAATAATATTAGTAATTTTTATATTCTTCTTTTTAAAATATTTTTTTTGTTTTAATAATCTTTAATATATTGTCCTATATTAATTACAGTTGTATTAATCAGAATTAATAATATTATTAATATAACTTATTTTATTTTATTACTACTTTGCTGGTAATCTTTAAAACTTTATGTATTAATTATAAATTACATTGATGTGTTTTTCAAGTGTCGCCGTGATATGCCTACAGATATTAGCTCTCTCTTCCTTCTTCCTACACCTCTCCCGTTTAACTCTTTCTTTCTTTTTTTTTTCCTTTTTGCCCCTCTCCTGCTTTAAAATTTGTCTTCTTCTTGCTGTCGTATGTACTTTATCGTCATACCAAAGACGAACCGACAAACGTCGCTGGTAATTTAATGTTAATGGTAATAATGTTGGTCGCGTAAATATAATTATTATGGCGTCAGGTTAGATGAAAGTGATCCTCTGAGGTAAAATCATAACCTGCAATGGGGAGTATTAGGAATAATATAGTCTACGGGAGGCCTTAACTTCGCTGAGGGATTTTTTTAGCCCTACTTTTATATAAAAAGGTACATCGTATATGCCGTCAGATATATATATATATATATATAAATATATATATATATATATATATCAACAAACAGTATTTAGAAAGATATGACAAACTAAAAAGGTTTTTAGTGACGCGTTTCATCTGTTAGGATTTCATCGAACAGGGCTTTGTTGACGTTGCCACGTCTACACATGCGCACGAAACGAGAGACGCAGGTACTCTCAAGATTTTTGAAAGAATTTCAAATTTTTTTTCTCAATCTAGTCAAATTCATTTGAATTCTTTTTCTTTTTTTTTTCATCCCACAATGTGACAATATAGAATCTACAAAGAAATGTGATAAACAAATTTACCAAGCAACATTATTTTTATTTTTTAGGCTGTAAGAGGCTGAACGTAAATTTATTGTGTCTGGACTATTGATCAAGGCACTTTCCAGACATTTTCGTCTCAGTGGATTATTTTCACTTTTAATCAAAGTTAAGCAAGTGGATAACAAAACGTGGGCTGGGGGAGGAAGCAGAGGGAAGGAACTTGTTGAAATCTGCAAGGGTCAGAGGGAGGTGGAGAGCCATGATCACCTACGTTCTTAAAGGACATGTCACATAAAAAGAAAGAAGCATTCCCTTTGTCAAAACTGTGGTCTGTTTTGTTACGGTGAACAACGAATGCGTTTTGTGCGTTGTTGTTTAAAACACACACACACACATATTCGGAGGACGAATATTTTCTATGAACATTTCTCGGACATTCAGGCCGGTAAATGTTGTTTAATACTGTTTATTATAAACAGAGCATTTACTTAAATAGTTGTATCTATAAAAAGAATATATAAACATAAAAATGTCTTAATATATATATATATATATATATATATATATATATATATATATATATATATATATATATATAAATGCAGGAAAGCATTCTTCTTTCATAAAGGATTCCTTTCTGTCAACACTTCACCAGGAAAAGACGTTGGTATATATATATATATATATATATATATATATGACAAAGTGGAAATATTTTTCTTGTGATGCGTTTCATCCTTTGGTATTTCAGTGGACTAAAGTTGATATGTTTACACATACGCATGAAGAAACGGGGACGCTGAAATGAAAAAACATTTATTTTTTTTGTTTAATACAAAACAAAATAATAAAAAAGCTAAAACTTGGAGTAAGAGTTTATTCTATCACCTGTAAAAATTGCCACAAGAAATACATAGGAGAAACCTCAGGAATTTAAATAAAAGATTATATGAGCACAAAAAGGATCTTTTACAAAACAACACACTCAATGAATTAGTTACTCATCATTATGAGATTGACCATAATTTTGATTTAAAAAATGCTACTTTAATTAAAAGAGAAAGCCCTTTATTAGGGCGAAAATATAGGAAAAGTGCTTTAATCACTAAATCATCTACAGTAAATTTAAATCTCTTTCTTAATATTAAGCACTTAAGCTTAAGATACAGAATAGAAAATGCAGAGCGAAAAGAAGAAAGAAGGAAAGGGAGAAGAATATATAGCGGTCACCTATGTTTAAAGACGGTCACTATTGTTATATTAAGATCTTTCAGCTTAAGAATCTTCAACGAATTATTGAAGGCCTTTTAAAAATTTAAAGCAGTAAATTTAATTCTTGTCTTTTTTATCTGCTTGATTAAATGGCCGCGAATGAAGGCATCGGCGAGACGTCAAAAGAGGTACAATGTCATACATCTAACAAACAAACAAACAAACAAACAAATGTCATTGGTAAGAAGACATCAGAGAATAAATGGTTTAATATTTGTGATAGTATTTTTGACACCAATTAAAAGAGTGTGTCCAAATTTCGCATGAGCAATCATATTGTACAGTTTAAATTTTATTTCCAAAGACATTAATATGAGTCAATGGAAAGGTTCTCCAGATTGAAATACTGAAAGGTTCTTTTGAAGAAATTGTCAAATTGATTTATTTTTATGGTCTATCAAACTCGTTTTGGTTTATTTAAAGTCGAAACATATTTTGGATTATACAAATAATTCTGTTATTTTTTCGATTGTATTAAAAATCTTTTGAGAATAACATTGATTTTTCCAGATACAAATCCTACTATTTAACCCATTGTTGTAATTCGAAGTCTTGGCGTCTGTCCATTACACCATTCACACATACACGAAGAAAAAACAGTCCTCGATACAGAAGTAGAGCTTAAAATTATAATTATTTTTAAAAAAATATGATTTCATCGCGACAAACAAATTACTATGTTTCGAAATTGCTCCACAAGTGTTAAAGTTTAGTTTAAATATTAAGCCTTAACTTTAAATGACCATTTCATTGTCAAGCAACGTTTGAAATAACTGACCAAAGAGATTTCTGAAACATTCTCGGCTCAAACAAAAAGTGATTTAAATACAATTCTTATATTTGGTCAGATTTGGGGAAGTAAGTCTGGTTGAGAATTTTTCAGCACTCCTCAACATTTGAAGATGGGTGATTGAAGAGAGAGAAAGAAAAAGAGGCTAGAATTTCAAGTCAAATGTTTTCGTTGTACTGAGGACGAGTGAAATATTTTTAAGGGCCTTCAGTTGGGAATACGTATGGCATTTTAAAAGTTTCCTTAGGTAAATTTTGAATGATGAAAGTACGTGTATTTCACATTGAAGAAGGTGCAGTTTGAGAAGTGACGAAAATGTTTCGGATAGATTGCATATCTCTGGTTGTCAGCATATGTGTCAATTGTTGAGGATTATTTGTTAAGTTGCTTGTCGCGCGATGAAAGATTTGCAGCAACTTAGAAGACAGTCATGGCTTTCATTGGTTGAATCCGGGACTATGTCCTTGAATGTGAGATGTGGCCTGCACGTGGTCTGGGCACATATGTATATAGTAAGGTTTAAAATGTGAACCTTTTGCGGTGAAATCTAAAATCGGTTGAACAGAGCCTGATCTTTTTGTTTTTATTTTAGAGCATTTTATTACTGTCTAAAATCTCCTACAGAAGGTAGCGAAGGAGAGTGTGAAGAAGGGACTAAGCATAAACTACAAGAAGACAGAATGCATGGTCATCAGTAAAAAGATGAGCAGAGGACGGTAAGTGCGACACTGAGATCCGTAGACGTATTGGGATGGCTAAGGACGCATTCCAAAAGCTGGGTAGCGTATTGCGAGACTGGAGTATTTCTTTGGTAACAATGCTCAGAATATAAATAGGTGTAAATAGCATTTTAATTCTTTCAAAAACAATTTTCATTTAATTATAATTGGTTGAATAATGTATTTGGAGTGCTACGATCATGATGTTGTAAATGAACACATCGACTTGACACCAATTTTAGTCTTCGTTGAAACTAACCTGGTTATGGAGAGTCGGAAATAACTTAAATTGTGACAAAATTCACCGATTTTTTGTTTTATCTCAATGTGATTTGAAACTCTGAAGAGACGACTTCCAGTTCCGGTCACAAATGCTGTTATTTCGATAAATGGCTTACTTTTCCTGTTTGATATTATTTTAAAATGCTAAAATTACAATCGGTACATTATACCATGAAATAATAGTCAAGATAAAATTATTGCTTTTGGTATTTGGTCTATAGAAGATACATATAATCATCGTTAGTTATTTTGGAGGGCTGCTTCATAAAGTTCCTTCTCCGCCGAGAAGGAACGTTTATCATTTTTCCCAAGCTTACATCGAATTTATTTAAGATATGGTTCACAGTCTCGACCCTAGCTATTTTTCTGTGCTTTATTTTGCTTTAACATAATTGGTTTGGATGCATTTATTCTGGGCGATTTTAGCTTAATCATGTATTGGAGTAACGTGTGAAAAAGATGAATGGCTTATATGACTAATCTCTGTTAAAGTGTATAGAATACGTATAGGATATTATATTAATAGTTTTTTAAGGGTTTAATGATAAAATTGAGTAATGATGATAACACAGCTACACATTCATGAAGTATCCGGCGAGATTTGGTTTTACCTACGCATTTCTAGAATATCATAGACAGGGTATGTAACAAATGAGGAAGCTATTAGAAGAATATGATTGACAAAGAAATTGTTCCTAGTGTAGCAATGCATGTATCCATATACCCTCTTTCGATGATTTTTGGGAGTCAAAATTTTTGCTTAATTCATTGTAACTCAAGAATATTGTACAACATTAATGTTTTTTATGGTGAAAAGAATCTGTTCACAACAAACCAGGAATAAAACTGACGTTGAGAAAATGATAAAAATATATAAAATATGTATAAGAAATATAGAAAATAATTATTTAAATCATGGAAACTGAAATCAACGAGACGAATTCAAATTCCGTTCTAGTCTGTTTGTGTTCATTTATGCATTAATAGTCTTGGGAAAAGCATGAATCTACCTTTTACCCCACAGTTATGAGTTGAACAGTAGGGCAGACTAGGTTCTCTATCCTTAGTTGTTAGCCTTTCTAAAATTATAGTTTCATAATTAAAAACTGTGGCTCAAGCAACAGGAAAACATACCAGTATCTTTTAGTCATGACAATTTCCCAAAATCTGTTGAGAGCCATGCCCCCTAAATCCAGGACATTAAAAAAAGCTGCAAATATGACTTTAGGATCCTAAACTTCTATAGATATAAACTATATGGCTACGACCATGGATGTGGAATCCTAGGCATGTGCTTCCTTGATCTTTCTCTCTCTCTTTTCTGTCATATTCCTTCAGGGCGTGTGCGATCTTGGTTCTCGTCAGCTTTCTGCCTTTTTTTTCTGTTTTAAGCAATTCTTGCTTATTTGTGACCCGTCTTTGTTTATACATTGTCGTTACATTCACTTGCTCAAACTTCTCATATACATTATTCTAGATCTTACCGCTGCTTCTGTTGTCTTCCATGTTTCCTGTGAGTGTTAAATTCTCCAAGCCTTCTTTTCTCATATATTCGAAAAGCTTCGACTGCTGCTTTCTGATTTCTAGTGTGATGATACGTTTCTGCACGGCACTGCATAAGCCGTGATGACATCCAAGGCCGGCTCTATGCGTATACACCGGGCTCGCTACGTTCCACATGGTTGTTTCAATATCAGGGCCGTGATCGACGTCAACAAAGAATAACGATAAATACTTTTCAAGACACTGGTTGGGAAGTAGCAAAAAAAAAAAAAAAATAGAAAAGAAAATATGATTTCTCACTTAATAAGCAATGTCTTTGTTTTGCTTTGAGAAAGCGAATTTCTGGTATCTCACTAACTTCTGGCCGCGAAAAAAAGACTCCGACACACTCACTGCCTAACCGTTGCTGGCCGTTTCATTGAATGACTGGCGATCCTTTCACTGATAACTCCTTATATGGAAGGGAACCGACACCCCTTTCCGCCTACTTGTGTTCCACCAACCGGAAATGGGGACAGACAGACAGCTTTTGGGGGGTTAGTTTTTTTCAAAGGACTCTAATTTTACGGCTGTCTAAAATTACTAACAAAATTTAATGTTTACCAATTCAAAAGCGGGTTGTAGACAGTATTCCTGAAAAATACTGGTCATTAATTTTAGTCAAAGATGGGCTGGAGACAAGTTTCCTGAGAAACCCTGGTCATTAAATTGACTTAAAAAGAAAAAGAATCTATCTCTTCATCTCCTAAGGATGTATGAGAAATCGCATTGCTACACTAGGAACAATTTCTTTGTCAATCATATTCTTCTAATAGCTTCCTCATTTGTTACATACTCTGTCTATGATATTCTAGAAATGCGTAGGTAAAACCAAATCTCGATCTTGACTAGCATCTACTTTCAACTTAACTTTCTTTTCTCAGTCGCATCCCCACCTCATTGATGACTCATGTGAATTGAAATCTTGGGACAAAACAACATGAATCTTGAACAAATTATCCACACACAACAACCACATTTTCAAAAGGAATATTCGTGCATTAGAAAAAAGATCATTAAATATAATAGATGTAAAATGTTTTTAACAATGCATGTTTTAAAGAACGTGTAACGGTCGCTGAATGAACCAGTACACGCGTTTCCCCGCTTAGAGACATAGCAGTAGAAATAGGGTCAAAATTATGAGAATAATTTTTAATGTACCGTAAAAATATATCTGTCTATATTTCTGAGATGAGGTATTATGTACAGTATTTACATTATTCGGACTATTGTCCTCATCTTTGTCGCCATATTTATCACAACGTTTCGACCGTTGTACGTTCCGGCCTTCTTCAGGTGGTTGGAATTTCGAACTGAACCCTTTATTTCGCTCACTGGGGTAGACTGTTCTAGTTCCACGTGCCATGTTTGATGGATGTCAGTTATCAGTTATCTCCTGCTAATTTTCCCTCTGAAAGTTCTCCACTGCCTTAACCGGGTATTGAACTCACACTCTTTGGGTCTGACACTGGATCTAACCAACGCCTTTATCCACTGTGCCATGTGTCCTCGAGGACATAAATAAAGGGTTCAGTTCGAAATTCCAACCACCTAAAGATGGCCGGAGCGTACAACGGCCGAAACGTTGTGATAAATATGGCGACAAAGATGAGGACAATAGTCCGAATAATGTAAATACTGTAAAAATATATATATAAAAAAATAGAATTTATCACATATATACATATATATGTTTAGCTGTAATTTTAAGACCGAGATTATTTTTTGTTCATGGTTTAAATCACTTCGTGGAGAATGTAACGGTCGGTGAAGGAAACCAATATATGCGTTTCCTGACTTACAGACTTTAATACTTGGTTTGAAATGGATTTCACATTTTATCGAGTAACCTTCTTATAATAACTACGCGAATTTTAAAGTAAATTAAGCCTACTTGAAACATACGAACGGAGTTATGTAAGTAGTATGTTAACAGTAGTCATAACACAGATTCGCCTGCTGACTACTAGAAAATTACACGTATTCATAAAACAATGTAAATATATGATATCCTTCTTATGTAGACATATTCTGTTTCTTCTATCATACTAACGCAATTTATTTTGGTAGCAGTAGTAATAGGGTCAAAATTATGAGAATTTTTTTAATGTCATGTAAAAATATAAAAAATAGACGTTTATCACTTATATACATATATGTGTGGAACCACGTTAAAACTCAGAAAAAGTAACAACACTAAAACTCAAAATTCGCTCATTTTTGTGAACAAAGTCAGCTCCAGATTTAATTTCCCGCATTCGCATTTATTAAGAAAACAGCGACATCATTTCAAACGCGCTGAAGGTTTTGAAATTTCAAACAAATATGTTTGTTGTCTGCTACGAAATTTGTACGATCGCTCCAGAAAATGGTCAGCAATATTTTCCTTCCTAAATTTGGATATTTAAAAATTTGGAAAAATCTAATTTTTAGCTTCTTCATGCCTATCTATTTCCTATAAATATTCGTCGCGTTAAGTTAGTATTTAGCTTTCAGTTTTTCGATAAACTTTTGACCGGGGTTGTTGTTTTGTGCACAACTGAATTTTCAAACCTTTCGTATAATAATTTACTCAATATTTCACATTTTATCGAGTAACCTTCTTATAATAACTACGCGAATTTTAAAGTAAATTAAGCCTACTTGAAACATACGAACGGAGTTATGTAAGCATTATGTTAACAGTAGTCATAACACAGGTTCGCCTGCTGACATGCTGACTACTAGAAAATTACACGTATTCATAAAACAACGTAAATATATTAGGTTGGTGCAAAAATAATGTCGTTTTCTCACATAGTCACATATGTGAGAAAACGACATTATTTTTGCACCAACCTAATATGATATCCTTCTTATGTAGACATATTCTGTTTCTTCTATCATACTAATGCAATTTATTCTGTGGCGTTGTAAATAACAGAAACAAAAATAATGTTTAAACTTCATTTCGCGAGGACATTTGTAATTCAACTTGAAAGAAAACAAATACTCAGTAATAAAATTTATTTAAAAATTTGTAGAGCGGTGTTTGAAGATTATTTTTGCTTCGTTTTTCACGCGTTTTTTCCTCTACGAATGTGTTTATCTGTAATTCTGCGAGTCTGCTACTATGTAACCACTTAGGTTTAAGGTAACTACTAAGTGATCTTCAGCTACTGCTGGTCAAAGAGGCATCACGGTAATTTCGGTTTATACTACTGTCTGAAATTCTTCTCTAAGGGACCATGTACCCCTTTATCACTTTTTGGGTTTGTTCCGAATTGTTATTGTTTCTGTTTGGAAAGTGTTTTTCTTGTTTGGATAACATCCGTATGAAGCGTGGACTTTTTTTTATTAAGACCGGCGGTCAGTTACAGCGGAAAATCGATTTGTAAATAACTAAAAAGAGTAAAGATTTATTGTTTCTGTTCAGAGTTCAGAAATTTAAAAAATTATTTTTAATATCGCTTAAACATTTATTGCAGGGCCGGTGCGTACTACCCTCGATACCCCAGACCGGGTGAGCCTGATTGGGTGGCCCGGTCAGTGCTTTGTGACACTCGTTATCTTATCAACATTTTCTTTTCCTACCTAACTACGTTACAAATTAGAACTGTCTATTAAAGAATGAAATTTTTCGCGGATGTTGATGTCATTCTGGAGTCTTTTTCGTCCAAATCCGTGAAGTTGTTTTGTCTCGAAAAACCACTATATAAAATTCACTATTTTTATTCCTAATGTTGAATGTGTTATTCAACTTTTTAATAAGAAAAAATCTCAAGTTGATGTTAAAAATTGCCGCAAAACATTGTTGATTTATATAAGATGGAATGATCTTGAATGACATGTCTCTTTATTTGCATTTAGATACATTGTATTTATTTTCAATTTTTCTAGTTGAATTGTTCACCTATATAGCATATGATCGATTCCTATACATAATTAAGATACACTAAAATTTTTATTTTATATGAATACTGCCTTATGAAAATCGAAAGGGCCCTGTATCATAGATTCAGGGGTGCGTACCATAGATTGATGGTGTATCAAGATTCGTGAGTATGAGACTCTTGCGTCAATTCATTCTATTGGTTGTTTTTTTTTTCTTAGACTATCGAATAAAAAAATATTACAAACGAGAAACTTCCTTTTGTTTTTATGTGCCATGTTCTTTCAGGACGTAGGCGATCATGGCTCTCCACCTCCTTCTATCCCTTGCAGCTCTACTTCCCTCTGCTACCTCCTACAGGCCACGTTCTGTCAACCACTTGCTTAAGTCCGCTTGGTATGTCATACGTTGTTTTACCTTGTCTCTCTTTCCCTCTATTCGACCCGTGTGTATCAAGTTCTCCAGGCCCTCCTTCCTCATTATGTGCCCCAGAAACTTCAGCTGCAAATAAGAAACACAACGAGTAATTAAGTAATAGGATTAACTACAATAAATACAAAAAATATATTTTGGCATTCAGGATTTATTAGGAAAATAATTCAATTTTAAAGTCAAAATTAAGTTTACAAATACATAGATTTCTTGTATGAAATGCTGGTCTGTTGTTTTCGGTTTGAATGCATTGATTGGTCTGGTGTACGCAGATTTGCTTACCTGTTCTGGATTAGAGTCAAGTAAAGCTGTTACCGTCCATATCATGTTTTCCTTAAAAATCATCGATTTATATCGATTGCATAATGTCAAAATGTTTCTAGACAGAATTTGGCTGGGATCTTTCGTCTGGCATACAGCCAAATTATTTTTTAAGTCACTTGAGCAGTCTTCGCTAAAGAGACTTGAAATAAGAGAAATGTGGTTTCTGCGTGGAGACTGAGAATATCATGGACCGAACATGTGAGCAACGATGAAGTTTTACAAAGGATGGAAACAAAAAGCACACTTAAACTTAACATCAGGAAGAGACATTTGAAAATTCTAGGAAAGAGGACTTGGAGAGTGATATTCACAGGACAGATTGAAGGCAAGAGGGACAGACGAAAACAATGCATAATCTAACTAATGAACTTGAGTGAATGGATGGCAGAACAAGATTTAGGAGAGATAACAAAAAGCAAAATTTATTAAGAGTTACAAAGAACAGGAAATTGTGAAGAGCCATTATCACCAACGTCCTGAAGAGACACGACACATAGAAGAATAAGAATAAGAAATATTTATTAATTGAAAATGTTCTTTCATTAAAACATTTGTCATTGTCCTCGTGTTTATGTATTAACTTTGGATAAAATGCACACCATTTTGCTTGCTTTCGTCCTTCAATATATTTTGTAAATCAGTATTACCCTATGCAAGACAGTAAAGCCACTAAGACACAAGGGGTTACAGGGTGTGGAAGAATTAGGAACAGAAACTTTAATAATGAGCGGAAAGATAACAGAGTAATCAAGAGGACAGTAGATAGCGATTGACATTGTATTTAAATTTTTGCAGATTAAAGTTGGCTGGAAAGCATGAAGCCGGAAGGGAGTTCCACAAGCGAGAAGTGTGAGAAAAGAATCTGTTAGCACATAAATTTACGGTTACATCGAGCAAGCACAACTGTAAATTGATTAGATTTCACGCCAGTCAAGTACTGCGCGTAAATTCAAAATATCTAGGCACCAGAGCGAAGAGCTCATTCGAACAATTACCATGAAAGTATTTATAGAAAAGACACAGAGAGGCAAGCTTCAGGCGGTGGGCAAGTGACTGAAGCCGAGCCTCCAGATCAAGACCAATAATATTGCTGATTCTTCTTTGGATCTTATCAAGGAACACAAGATAAATAGCAGGGGCACTGGACCATATGTGGCAGCAATATTCTAAGCATGGAGAAATGGTAGACATAAATATGTAATTATATTATTATTATGTGTAATAGATATTACTTATGTAATAAGATATAAAAAAAGAGAATAAAATAAAGCAATAGTTGTAACCCTGGGGTGACACTATTTCTTGATAAACGCGGTTTTATTTCATTATCATTACAAGCTCGTTAATTTACCAATTGTCGTCAGAACCTTGTCGACTTTGAAAAATAAAACAAATATTACAAGCGTTTCAGTTTACATTTTGTACTTTAATATTACTATTCGTCATTTCTATATATTTTTCATCGTGAACGACCAACAATACTTAACATACACAAACACGCGCACGTACGCACACACCTTCTTCTTCTTCTTCTTCTTCTTCTTCTTCTTCTTCTCTTTCTACGTTGATTTCGAGGTAATGATTCCAGCTTATCTTTGGCGAATGTCAACATTCCTGAAGTATAGTTCGAACAATTCAGTACTTTAAACATGATATCCGGTGAAGACTATGAGAATCTAAATAAAAATTATTTTGGCAGGAACCTCTTCGTCTTTTTCTATGTGCCGTGTCTCTTCAGGACGTTGGCGACCATGGCTCTCCGCAATTTCCTGTCTTTCGTAGCTTTTAATAATTTTTGTCTTTTGTTTATCTCTCCCAAACCCTGCCCCTCTGACCATTCGCTCACCCTCGCCAGGTAGGTTGGGTGTTGCTTCCATCCGTCTCTCCTACCTACAATCCTTTGTGTGAGTATCAAATTTCCCAATCCCTCTTTTCTCATTATGCGCCCTCAAAATGTCAACTGTCTCTTTCTGATGTTTAGTATAAATGTCCTTTTTATTGTCATTGTCTCTAGAACGTTGTCATTTCTCACATGTTCGGTCCATGGTATTCACAATATGGAATACTATGGACTGAACATGTGACTAACAAGGAAGTTGTAAGGTAAACGAAGCACAAAAGATGCTTACATTTAGAATCAGAAAGAGACAGTTGACATTTATAGCGCACAGAATGAAGAAAGAGGGATTGGGAAGTTAAACACTCACAGGGCATATTAAATGCAAGAGAGACGCGCGAGAAAGCAACGAATAACTTACCTAACTAACTTATGTAAATGGTCGGCAGAACAAGGACTGGGTGGGATCGAAAAATGATAAACCTTACAAAGGACAGGCGATTGTGGAGAGCCATGATCGCCCACGTCCTAAAGAGACACGGTACATAGAAAAAGACGAAGAAGTTCCTGCCAAAATAATTTTTATTTAGATTCTCATAGTCTTCACCGGATATCGTGTTTAAAGTACTTAATTGTTCGAACTATACTTCAGGAATGTTGACATTCGCCAAAGATAAGCTGGAATCATTACCTCCAAGTCAACATTTCTAATGCGTACAAAGTTTAGTTCTATGAGAGAAGAAAGAGTTGTTTTTTTTTAGGACAAACTTTGATTTGTTGTCTTTTCTGGAACTGAATGTTTTTAAATCATTTCACCCCAAGCAAGGCGAGAATGCCACTAGTACGCAGGAGATTGCAGGGTGTGAAAGTGAAAGGGAAGAATAGGGGGGATTGAGGAAAGGAAAAAAAAGATGAGCGGGATTCAAGAAGACAGAAAGTGGCAATTGATGTTGCATTTAAAATTTTTGAATATTATAGTTATCAGGGAAGCAAGGAAACGGAAAGGAGTTCCACGGGTGGGAAGTGCGGGAAAAGAAACTGTTGGAGTAGAAGTTACGGTTGCATTTAGCTATTTCAACAGTAAAAGGATGGGACCTAAATGTCAATCAAGTAGGACGCTTAAATTCATGTAGTCGGGGCAGTAGGGAAGCTTGTCAGAGCAGTTGCCATGAAAATATCTATAGAAAAAATAGACGGAAGCCTCGTCATGTCAGCGAGAAAGTGACTGAAGTCGAGATGCCAAGTCAGGATTGATTGCATTACAGATCCTTCTTTGGATTATTGATTTGTTTTTTGCCAAGAATCTCAAGATGTACAGCAGGAACACCTGACCAGATATGGCTACAGTATTTAATTGCTCCGAAATTCAGCAATCCTTATTTGATAAATCTCTATAAAAGTGTTGGTTCTCAGAAGACAAATAAAAAAGTTTACATTAATGAATAAAAAAAAGGAAAATTTACATAAATTTGCTCAAGATATTTTTCATAGTGAGCTTCACCTTGAACAAAGCCCCGGAGCCACTCAAGTTAAAGGGTTACAAAGTAAGAGGTAGCTTATGCGTATAAGAGTGGAAGATAATAGTTGACCCTAGACTTGAACAGGTTAAGATTGTAGTGATTAGGGAAACATCCTCTTAGAAGTCTGCTCCACTGAGCAGTGGTTCACACGAAGAAGGAATTTATTTTTGAGTATTGGAATACGGAGGTGATTTTTTACAATGTGCATATCATGGCGGGTCCTAGCCGTGAAGGCTAGAACTGGTGAAACCAAGAAATGTAGTTCACTCGAGCACATTCTGTGGATGTAGCGATAGAGAAATGAGCAGCTTATCTTATCCCGTCTTTGAGGAGTTGCAGGATGGAAAATAATTTGTCACTTACAAGGACGCTGAGACAATTTTGAACTCTATTGAGACACAGACACAAACTTACCAGATTCCACCCGAAATATACTAGTAGAAAATACAAGCACAATCAAAAAAAAAAAAAAAAAGATTAAGAGGTAATGAAAGCCCTAATAATAAAAAAAGAAAAAAGCCAACACTCAATAAAATTAACTACGAACACGGCCACAATGTTCTGACTGTGTTTGGAAAATAAAAACATTCCTGTAACTCTAGATACATACACACAACCCATACATTCTGTTAAAAAGTAAAAATAAAATCATCCTTGATAATGGCCAAATGTATAGCCAAAAGCGCTCTGAATTAAAGACGGTTTGTACAGTTTTTGCACACTTTGTGTCCAGAAAAGAAAACACTTGTACGAACATAAGAAAAATTAAATAAATGCTTAATCGAGGTACCTTGCCAGTCGTCTTTAATGAAACTTGTATAAAACAGGGATTGCTGCCTAAATACACAATATATATATATATATATATATATATATATATATATATATATATATATATATATATATATATATATATATATGACTTCTATATGGTTGTCTGGTTTGTTTTTTAATTCTTTCAATAGTTTTTTGTTTGATGGAGTATTTTGTTTTGGGAGTATCTGATGTATCAGTCATTTTGTTTTTAATTATCGGATGAAGAAAGGAAAAAGCAGTTCAAACAAAATGGAAAGTCAAACCGGTTTTTTAGGCGAAACAAGGAATGGAAAGAAATCGATAAACATAGATCAGAATTGCAAAGGAACTGCAAGTGAAGAAAGAAATAGATTTTGGAGGCAGTGGTCAAAAAAAGAAAGAAAAGACAACGAGGAAGAAGAATCGAAGTAGGGAGCAGGGGATCGAGTAAAGCAAGGGATTTAGAAAGAAAGGAATCAGAAACATTGATTAAAAAAGCGAGAGGATGTGAGAAATACAGATAGTAAGACTTTAGAAATTAAGGGACGGGATAAATGAAAAGGAATATATATATATATATATATATATATATATATATATATATATATATATATATATATATATATATATATATATATATATATATATATATATATATATATATATATATATATATATATATATATATATATATATATATATATATATATATATATATATATATATATATATATATATATATATATATATATATATATATATATATATATATATATATATATATATATATATATATATATATCGGTGTAATGGTTATCAAGCTTTTGTTGCTAGAACAATTACGACTGAGAAGTGAGTTCGATCTTCACTGGGTGCCACTACTTTCGGCCTTGTGCCTCATCTAATTGGAAAATCACTATATATATATATGATGAGTTAACCACCTGATAAAACCTTGGCGATCGAAAGCGCGGTAGGGTTCCATTCAGTGTTTTAATCTTTTTAAGATATTAAATAGCGCATGCAATTTTAAAACAACTATTTTAGTGTTTGTTTATTTCGGTGTATATATATATATATATATATATATATATAGATAGATAGATAGATAGATAGATAGATAGATAGATATTGAGATAGAGAATGAGAGAAAGAGAGCGAGAGAAAGAGAGAGAGAGAAGGGACACGAAGGAAGAGTGAAAGAGGTAGTATGAAAGAAAATAGCTACGTTAGAAAAACTATTGAAAATGTGGCGGGAAAGGAAATAAAATAAGTGAGAGCTAAGAGAAGAAGAGAGGAAGAAAGCTAAGGAGATAGACATAGAGAGGAAGAAAGAATAGAAGGTAATGTAAACGAACAAGCAAGTAGAAAAGACAGAGAAAATAAAGAGAAAGTGAATAAAAGAAAAAGAACAACAAAGTTGACAAATCAAATAAAGAAAAGTGAGAAAAAAAGTATACATGAAGAAGGAAAAGAAAACCACAAAGAAAGAGCATTATTTGTGGGAGAGAAAGAGAGAGAGAGAGAGAGAAATGGGGAGAAAGAGATAGTGAGGGAGTAAAGAGAGGGAGTAGTGATGAAAGAAAGAGAAGAAAACAGCCCGAGAAACACAGCAAGCGTCTTGTGGTATGACGCAATTAATTCCATGAACATCGACGTGAGGATTATGGCGTCGATCGATATGAAAACTACCCGCAATGTTTCTTTGTCACTTTATCGTCTGCGATTGTCGTAGAGGAAATTTTATCAAAATTTATCTCAATAACTATTTACATCCTTCCATCATGAAAATGGCAGGTAATTCCATAGTTATTTTTGCAGGTTGGAACTTCTAATTCGTCCTACTACTATGATAACCTACTTAACAAAAAAGGCTTTCAACAGCATTGATTGGAAATGCTTCCAAATAGGTCAATCTAAGTCTACAGACTTTTATACATGAGGTCACATCCATATATAGTACAGACAGGCACCTGTATACATTTCTATGTGCGTCGCTAGAGGCTGTGTTTGTATATTAATACTATGAATAATATGTTTGTTTTACTTACCCATTAACGTCGCTCTTTCACACTTGGCGATTTTTTAAAATGGTGGATGTTTATTAATAAGACTTGCGAGAATTATTGTTCTTTTCACGTCTTCTAAAAAATAATGTTTTAATTCCTTTTATTTATTAGATTATTCCCATTCTCAATATATCTTTCGAATTTGAATGATAGAAAATGGTTTGCATATATTTCCTTAAATTCTTTTTAGGGGATCCAATGTCAATCTTCTCATTTGGTGTCACTTTCGCCTAATATAGCATATTTTTAAGACATTTAAGATATATATATATATATATATATATATGTGTGTGTGTGTGTGTATTTCAAGGGACTGTGGTTAAGATTTTTATTTAATTTCTCCCTTATAATTTTCTTTTCTGAACATAAATTATGTAGAAACTATCCGAATGTTCTGTATGCCCGAGCGTTTTCGGCTATACTTTTAGACATTATTACTTATCAGTATTTTTACATAATTTATATCCAGAAAAGAAGGAAAACATAAGAACACAAGAAAAATTAAATAAAAAAAATTAACGGCTGCAACTTGTTAGTTGTTTTTAATGAAGCGTGTATATAAGAAGGATTTCTGGTCAAAAACATCACACACACATACACACACACACATACAATATATATATATATATATATATATATACAAGTATAGGATTGGTGTATATGGAATAAATTTCAATAACCAACAATTACTATTCTTAAAAGGGTGCTCAATACAGAGTAGAGCGAATATAATTATTTATTCGAAAATTATAACATAAATATGTTATAAAATCACTACAAAAATACCCTTTTTGTTTCAACACCTCTAGTGTCTTATCAAGTGATGATGTTGAATGTAGAATAAAGGGTTTTAAAAGATTCAAATCAATTAACCACCCCTCGCAAGGGGAAACGCTGTTACATAAGCTGGAATGACCAATCAAAATACAAGTATACGAGAATTCAAAAAACTTGACAACGAACTAAGGTTATAATAACTATTTAATGCCTTAATGTTGGGGTTAGACTAAAATAGAATTTATTCTAACTAATAAGTATTAAATTATACGATAGAATTTGAAATATTAAAAAAAAAAATTAAAATTACCCATTTTAAAAATTAATCTCTATTAAGTTTAAAATTATAAAATTACCGACGAAAAAAGAAAAATACATAAGTTATTCTATTTATTTTGTTTTTATTGAAATTAAGTTGGAATAAACGTTAA
This sequence comes from Acanthosepion lycidas, assembly GCA_963932145.1. Taxonomy (NCBI): domain Eukaryota; kingdom Metazoa; phylum Mollusca; class Cephalopoda; order Sepiida; family Sepiidae; genus Acanthosepion; species Acanthosepion lycidas. The sequence continues at coordinate 65,768,543 of OZ010597.1, read as the reverse complement.
TATCAACTGCTTTTCAGAGCTTTATGGCAACATAGATACATTTGAATTCTAGATATATGTAGAGGAGGATGATACCTTGCAAAATACATACACTATCAGATTATAATAAATACGTATGATAAATTATTTTCAAATATAGTGTATCTGTAAAGAGACAAAATGAATAAGAATAGACAGGAGAAAAACTGTTCTTAGCCGACGCGTTTCGTCTTCTGAGGGATTTTATCAAGGGAATGTAGGATTTCTTTTGTTGCACGTGTTTTTATACAAAGGCGAGGATGGTTTATCAAATCTTTTAAATTTGAGAACATTCGTGAATATTCATCAGGAATTTGAAAGGTCAGTTAAAACATGTGGAAGACACAAAAATTCAAAGTCTGGCAAAGAGTATGCGAGTAATATTCAAGAATTTTTCTTTTTGATCAAAATATAAATCTACGCCTTGGTTTTTCCCAATCTCACCTTTCTTTAAACAATTAATACTTTCCCAAACCAGCATACACGACCACAAATGTGTTGAAAAATCAAAAGAAAACGATTAAATTCATCACTTCATAGTTTTGAAGATGTATAGCCAATACATCCATCTCATAACGTAACAATCTAATGACAATCTAAATACTGAATAAAAATGTCGTGAATATTAATCGCTTATTTTTGCCAGAACTTTGTATTCACCACAAGTTTTGACTGACCTTTCAACGACCTGATGAACATTCATGAACCTTCTCAAATTTAAAATCCTTGATAAACCAATGATAACCCCGCTTTTGTATATAAACACGTGCAGCAAAAAATCCTATATTACCTTGATAAAGTCCCTCAAAGGACGAAACGCATCGGCTAAGGATAGTTTTTCCGCATGTTTCTTTTTATTCATATATATATATATATATATATATATATATATATATATATATATATGTGTGTGTGTGTGTGTGTGTGTGTGTGCGTGAGGTTGGATCAATATCCGACGAATTAGTAGATAATATTTATAGTATATGACATAATTATAAGATAATTTGGTAACTCCATGTTTCTCCGTTGAATTGGCGTCATGAAAAAAAGAATGTCATTTGACAAGAACAAAATTTACATTAGTAAAAAGGACCGTCATTCACATTAAGCGTCCAAAATATTGATTTAAATGTACTTTAACTGTATCGTTGTAAAAATTAGATTTTAACTTGTAGCAAAGTGTGATCATATCAGAAGTCACCAATGTGGATAGGTGGTAGGGTAATTATTGTATCAGAAACTTTGGGAATAAAACGAAGTGATGAATGAGTCCTTTGGTATTCGTCGTAGGAAAAAAGTTTGTTAATAAAGCGGATATTGATGGCAGTCTGGAGTAATGTCTCTTTCGGTAAGGCCATGATAGGGATAGTAGTAATCTCAGAAATTAGGTCGATGTCAATCTGCTTTGTTTTTCTCGGCCCGTAGGAGGACAGAAATATCAATAGCAAATGATGTCTTCACCGCTTCTTCTCGCTTCACATGTGGCTGGTTTCTACGCGGTAACGATCTTTTGTTCCGTCCTCTTCCGCCGAACCATCTCTGCCACTAACCCAGAGGTGTCAGGTTTATATCCTATTTATCAGGCTCCAGAATTTGGCGCGAACATTGTTTCGGCTAACATGAAAACTTTTCATTCTGTCAAGTTTTTTGATTGTCCAAATTATCTTATTTTCGGGCGTTCATTTCATTTTCACTTTTTTTAATAACGGAAGTCATGCGTGGAGCCTCTCTGATTTTTGGTATTTTTCAGTCACAAATATCTAGGCTCGGCTCTTGCAAACTTCCGTTGTTTTTCAGGCGGGTTCAGTCTTTTTTATTTGAGGGTTACATTCTCGTTAGTTTATATATATATATATATATATATATATATATATATATATATATATATATATTAAAGGAAAGCTCAAATGTCTTATTTTAATTTGAATTCTTTTTTCCGGGACTCACTACAAACTAATCTAACTCAGTTTTAATTTTTATTTATTTTTATTTCATTTTGTCAATGTCTTTTCGTTTGAAACTGCCATGATTTACGAGTTTCGATGATTAATATACGACTGGGCTATTTCAGTTTATTGCCTATTTTTACTAAATTAGCAATGGAACAATAAGAGACACGTTATAACGTGAAGTTGCTATGGAAGAAAGATTTATTCTTCTATTTGAATTCCCTCCGTTATCGTTATTATTATATCCATGATATAATAACACCGTACTTCACGGGGAAAACGAAAATGTTGAATGGAAAAAGAATCACAAACCAACTTAATTCTTAGAGAGAGTTTTATAATCTTATGTCGTACACAAATTTAGATATATACACATATACTCGTGTCCTACGCAGAGAAGAAAAATTATAACATATGCGACAACAAACAGTGTGTAAAAAAGGAAAACCTTACTTGTAATATTTATCGAAGGGAAAACTGGAGTTATGGCGGTTTCACTATGAACCTGGCTAGGCCATGTTATTTTTCCTGTAAGACTTACCGCTGTGGTCTAGGGACGTCCTTTTTCTCTGGACTCTACATCGCAACTATTCTTCGTCACTCTATCCCCTGACATCACTCTCCGGCCGTCATAAAAACCAAAATCTTTTTAGAATAACGCAATTACGACAGTTCTTGCTATCGTCAAAAAAGAAAAAAAATCTTATTGACTATAAAACTTATAAAAATTATTGTTTTCTTTCACTTTGTTTTTGCAATTTTCAGATAACTTCATAATTCAATTCCTCGAAAAAAAATCCATCTGTTTTTAAAACACATTTTAACAGGGGTACTTATTTTTTTACAATAATGTATAACTCAAAAGATTGTGAAACAAAGAAAACTGAACCATCCCTAAACATATCAATGGTCGGTCTTTATTGAAAATTGTTAATACAGTAGATTTGGAAGAAAGTCTACTACGAGCCCTTTCTTGAAAACCTAATGCATGATTCGAACAAGTACAGTTTCGAATTAGCTTAGATGAAGGCAGCTATTGACGAAAGATGCCCGGAAGAAAGTAACAAAAAAGACGTATGGTCAATCAGAATAATGCTAGACTGCACATTTATTTAGTAAAATATCAAAAATTGTTACAGTTGACTGAAAATTTTACTCGTTACTCGTTTCACCGGGTATTGCAGATTCAAATTGCTATGAACTCTGATCTTTACAGAATTCTCATAATGAAAAAAAAAAAAAATCCCTGGAAAATTGCAAAAGACTGAAAAAAGATGCGTGTGTCTTGAGATTGTATGTTGGGAAGTCAGTTTTCAGTTAACATGTGAGTGCATAGACAAATGTCTAGTTGAGAAGTCCAAAGTCTATCCGAAGAAATCAGTAAATGCTTAAATGTCGTACAAATAAAATCACAGGAGAAATTTACTCGACGAATAACCCATTTACTTTGCTCATACATTGTTTTTATCGATGTCGTGTTTAAATTCTAATCCAACTTTGTGTTTCTAAAAATATGTCTCAAATATTTTAATCGCGTGTAGTGTCAAGGATTCGTAATGTACACATCACACACGAAAATAAGGAAATTCCGTTATTTCATTTAGATAACAACTTTTTGGTTAGGGTGTGTTGAATCGTACATAAAATAGGGAGTTACTTTTCAATCACCTTATATATATATATATATAATTTTTAACGTGAAAAACCGACATTATTTTTGCACCAACCTAATATATATATATATATATATATATATATATATATATATATATATATACAATAAACAGTGACGAATTCAACTGAAACACAACACACACACACACTATATATATATATATATATATATATATATATATATATAGGTGCCACCACTAATTCGCTTAAAAAGAGCATACCATGATGAAAAAAGGCCCCAAACTTAATAAAAACAAAGTTTTATCGTCAAAATCATAAAATGTTTGTGCTATTATTAATGGGAAAGCCCAAAGTATTTTTAATTATTTAAAAAATTTTTTACTCCTTTCTAACACGTTCGAAATTTTGGTTAAGAATCTTTTTTTTAATGCATCAACGATGTAACAGAGCTAGTTATAGATATTTTCGAGCATTTTTTCTGTAAAATAACACATTAATTTAGAAATTCTTGCAAAAATCAAATTATTGTTGTATTTTAATGAAACTTTCAATACTTATTCATAAATGAATTAATTTAATCTTGAAATTTTTATTTTCAGAAAATCTTGGTAAAAATATGTGAAATTTCTAGAAATCCATTTTTTTCTTAATTAAAAGCAGGACTCTTTGGTGAATGTAAATTTTTAATTTTTGTTTCAAACTACTGCTCATTTCCCGAAAATTTGCTCCGAATCGTAAAATAACAACTGCAATAAAAGTATCTAATTATTTAATTAGATAAGCTTTTAATTGTTTTTATGAATAATATATATTAAGGCAATGAGAGTCTGCAGAAAAAAAAATTTCGATGAATAATTAATTTTTACAGGAATCGTTTTCATTTTATTTTAATTATAATAATTTATAAAGTTTCATATGTATATATATATTCTCTTGGTCGGATACTGAAATAATCCCGCATTGTTTTGTTTGTGTGTGTGTATGTTTATATATATATATATATTATCAACCCAAAGCAGGTTATTTAAAGATTAGTGGGGGGAGGATAATAATGATTTAGTGATACAAGTCTTACTAATGAACCCATAACTGGGGGGAGAAGAGGTGGATTCATACCTTTCCGAAGGGTATTTGCGCGTAAAGGAATATAACGAACCCAATGGAAGTTGGAACTCGGCTCTCCGATAAACAATTCTGAGCCATTATCCATTCACATTACTGGCACACCGAAGCTTACACACCTAGTATTCCTAAGCGGTCACGCATAAAGACCAGGCTCAAAGTTGCTTAACTTCGGTGATCACGCGGGAACTGGTGTTTCAAAGTGATATGGCCGTAAGCTCTTACCTACAATAAGATAACTTTAGTATCTTATCGGTAATTGTTTCACTCTGTTTATATTTATTGATTATTAGTCTGTTCATGTCCATAGATGACAGTATATCCGCCTCGATTTCAATCGATTGATGTCTATCTCTATCGGTCTATTCATATCTATTTATTGATAGAACCTGATAGCATAGAGATAACTATAAATGTAACGTCTACTTGTGACGAGAAAATGAATTTAGGTATCATTTTTGAAACATTACTGGTCATAGAAAGTGAATTCCTGTAAAAATGACACAACAACTGGAATAAGAAGAACGATGGTAAGACTCATGCCTTGGCAGAAAAAAATCCGTTTATTTTTCAAACCCTAAAAAATCAGAATTATAAGATTTTATTGAAGTTTTCAGAAATTCAGCAATAAATAAAATCATTTTTTAATGTTTCTTTTCTTTTTAATTTTGAAGAGATATTTTTTAGGTCAATCACTGAATTAAAATATACATGCCTATACACAGTTTGAATGAAAGTGAAATGAGTACCTGTGTTGTGTGGGCTGATTTCCATTTCTCTTTCGCAATAACCTTTGAGAAACTGAAAAAGAGAATAAACCGAAATTTGTGGCGGTCCTTTGAAGTATTTTTTAAAAATAATTCCTTCTGTTTTTAAACTGGATAACTTCAATCAGTATGGCTGATGCTAACCCCAAGGACGATGCCTCATTGGGCTAACGTTCTCGGCTGACATGAAGTGGAAAGACTACATTGAATCCATTGTTAGGCCAGCTGCTAAGAAAGTTCGTTCACTTTGTCGTACTAGACAATTTCTTTTCTCCAGAATCTATCTTACATAGCTATATCTACCATTTGTCCATACTTATAATATGCTGCCAAATATGGTCTGGTGCTCCTTCTACATATCTAGAGATCCTTGATAAAATCCAATGAAGTATCCGCAATATTATTAATGCTGATCTGGCATCTCGTCTTCACTCACTTTCGCACCGCCGTAAAGTTGTCTCCTTGTGCCTTTTCTATAAATACTTTCATAGTAATTGTTCGGAGGAGCTCTTCGCTATGGTACCTAGACTTTATGAATTTAAGCGCAGTACTAGAATGGCGTCGAGATCTCATCAATTTACAAAGGTGCTGGCTAGATGTAATCGTAAGTTCTAGTCTAACAGTTTTTTCCTCTCACTTCTCGCTTGTGGAACTCTCTTCTGGCTCCATACTTTCCAGTCAACTTTAATATTCAAAAATTTAAATGCAGTGTCAATTGCTATTTATCGTCCTCCTGATTACTCTTCTTTTGTTCTCGTTCCTTAGTAAGTTCCTTAGTTCCTTTTCTAATTGTTTGACACCCAGCAACCCTTTGTGTCTTAGTAGCTTTATCGCCTTACTTATTTAATCGCGTTATCTGAATTCATAACTTGATCACAACAGCAATCGGTACTGAAAATGTTCGATACAGTTCTCTAATGAAAGGCATCGACCGAACACCATCTGTTGTTGAAGCGTGAGGTAAGATAATTCGAAATATGTCAGATATCCTTTCACGTCACTGTGTCAATGTATCAATACAATTGAATTATGATTACGTGGAATTCTTCCACACCCAGTAACCACTTGTGCCTTAGTGGCTTTACTGCCTTTAGTGAACATGATTAAAAAAAAGTAATATTTTAAATAGAAAAATAATTTTAAATCTAAAGCGACGGATATCAAACTAATGTAAGTAAATTGCAGTTTTAATTTTTATCACAATTTTTGTATTAACAGTATTAATTGTGGCCTGAAACCTTATCAACGCTGCTATTGATTTTAAGCTTTTCTATGAAATTTTCGTTATCTTAAAAAATGATTTCATTGTAGCTTTGTCATCATGAGAATTATTTTTTTGCAAACTTTGGCATAATGGCATGTTTAGGCTTGAAAGCTTAGTTGTCACGTTAAAATGGTATTTAATTATACTAATTCCATTGTATTCATTACTGTACACACGATGTAGGTCTTTGTTTTGGCGTGATTTCACACTCAAAAAGGTGGGCAAATAATTTGCTTTTATAAATCAAAATTGAGTCTTAAAATCATTCCTGTTCTTTTTTACCGTTTCGCAAGTCAACCGAGATGTCGTCATTTTATTTTCCCTAGAAATACCAGCCCTCGACCAGGAGGAGCTCAAGCCTGATTGGAAGCCCAGACAGTGTTTTGTGACCTTCGTTATTTTATCAACATTAACCTTTTTATACCTACATTTATATACGTTTAAAAATGAAACAAAGCCCAACTGACTATTAAAGGTTGAAAATTTTTCGAGGGTTTTATCATTCTGGGATTTTGTCTTGCTCAGTCTCGGAAAACCCTGTACAAAATTAACTATTTTTTTTATATTGTAATTTAATCTGAGAACAATGTTTTACAAGTTCACATTCTAGCCTATATTTCCAATCCTCACACCAACCATTTTTCTTACTTTCAAAACGAAAGCCTTGATTCTTATCAGAGATAAGAATATATTTTCTGACTAACGAGACAGCTGGAAAATATAAAAAGGAATTCCACCACCATTATTCTTTCCATGGTGCCATAAAGTCTGAGGGAAACCTCACAGCTTGTTCACTCAAACCTTTTTCCTTACTTTCAAAACCGGCTCCCAAAGCCTTGATTCTTATCAGAGATAAGAGTGTGTTTTCTGACCAATGGAAGGGCCAGGAAATTTGTCGATTTTGTAGAGAAAAGTCCCCGTCCTTCTGAGCCTCCCAAATCTCCATAAATTTGAAGAATCTACGCCTATTTGGCAGTGAGAATTCGGCCCACCGTCTGAAAGGTCGGCGATAGATAGCACCAGTCAAATTCGGAACCACTTTCAACCAAAGAACTACCTATTAAAGGGCTGTCGAGAACGAACGTCGGCCCACAATTAAAGACCAGTTGAAAGCTGCCTCCTTTCACCTACACGACTATTGTTGTCGACCTACGAACTCACTCAACTGCAAAATTCCTATATCTATCAACATTTTACTACTCTGCAAGAACTGTGAGAAAAACTTTGAGTGTTTCTAAACCATAACAAAATTCTACTCGCTTAAAGAACTTTTAGGCGCTTAGAGAAATATTTTGAGGAAGTCTTTTTTCTGTTATGAACATTTTCTCTTCTCTTAAAGGACTTTTTTCTTCTCCCTTTCTTTCTCTCCTAATTGTCTTTATTCCTTTACCCATTTTTTTTGTATATGTAAACACTTTCTTCTTTTATTTATTACACACCGAGCAGGAGTTTTTTCTTTATTCGTCCGCGCCTAAAAGAGAGTTTGTCCGCTCTAATCTTGTTTTTATTCGCGTTTTGTCGCAATTTTTTAACCTCAACCCTTTGACGCGGGAAAGCGGAGACAAATTTCCCAGCATTTATCCATAATATTGAATGTTAAAAAAATCAACTATTTAAGAAGATAAATCTCAAGCTGATGTTAAAAATACCGACAAAACATTGTTGATTTATTTAAGATAGAATGATTTATTATAGCATATTACTAGATACATTGTTCTAGTTGAATTATTCACCTATATTGCATATGAACTATTATTGTTTCAAATTTCATTGTAGCCTAATTAGGTACAATAATTTATTGTATATAATTAGGTTACAATGAAATTTGTATTTTATGTGAATACTACCTTATGGAAATTGAAATGTGGGGTGGTGGGGTGTATCAGTATCATATATTCGTGGTGGACACGAGACCCTTTCACTCACCCTGGTAGGAACAGACGGGCGCGTGTTGCTTGTTGGGGGTGAAAAGGGGCTAAGATCCCTAGATCTGCAACTGAAACAGCAAAGAAACGGACCGTAATTGGACGATCCTGCAACCAATCCTGATCTCCTACACATATAGGGTTCGGCAGAGCCCTGATCTTACTGCGATGTTTATGTGTGTGTGTGTGTGTGTTAAAGAATGTGTGTGTTAATTCACTACACATGTAAAATTTCATCAATAATCAGATTTCCCCATTCTTGACGCAATGCCGTAATTTTTATGACATTGTAAAATACAGCGGAACTAAAATTAAATCTGATATGTGTGTATGTGTGTGTGTATGTGTGTGTGTATGTGTGTATGTGTATGTATGTGTGTGTGTGCATACGTGCCTGCTCACTCATTTCTGTGTTGTAGAAGGATAAAGGAAACATCTCTTGTTTATACAGCAAAAAAAAAAAAAAAGAAAAATCACAATGTAACCAATGACTGCTCTAGTTTCTGTACTACTTTATAAGCGTGTATGGGGTTGTGTATGGAAGAACCATTTTGTTGATATTATTCACTTGTGCCTGTAGTGTGGTGTGACCTTTATGTTCATAGCAGATAAATAATCTCGTAAAATGACTTTTGAAATATATATATATATATATATATATATATATATATATATATATATATATATATATATATGCCAGATCATCCAACCCTTTTTCCTTGTTTAATTGTGTCATGATGTTCACAGACAATACAGAACAAAAGAGAATTGAGATTCCCAAAGTTCGTGACCTGGCATTCCGAAACGCCACAGTACATCATGGGATATTTGAAAATTTTAATAATTCTATGTAATTGTAATTCGATATTTCTGGGTTATCTCTCGCCACTTTTATTTCCGACAGCTGGCTAGGATATAAGACCACCGAGCTGGAGGAGGCCGGCTTCTAACATTTCAAGGTTAATCATCTATACAAATTCGTTGATGCTTATACCGGAATCCACACTCTGAATATCGAATGTTTGTGGCGAAGTGGAGTAACAAGCGTAACCGTGGAACGGTACGACATCATCTTGAGACTTACCTGGCCGAGTTCATGTTGAGAAGGCAAATACCTGACGGAGTCGACCCACTCGACACCATCCTGCAGGCTATCGACGCGTTTATGTCACCCGAATAATCCGATAAATGTTTGTTATTTTGAGAAATAAATATAATTTAAGAAACAAATAGTATATTTTTACATATCTGTATTTGTGAAAAAGTTGGAAAATTAAACTAAAATAGTGGCGTCGGATAACCCTTTAAGTACACATAATTCAGTTGTATTGATATTAGGTTGGTGCAAAAATAATATTGTTTTTTGAGGTTAAAAAAATACGTCAAAAAACGATATTATTTTTGCACCAACCTAATACATTGGCACAGTGACACGAAAAGATATCTAAGTGACATGTTGCGAATTAGTCTATATCATGATTCAGCTTCATTGTTTTAACACCAGGTGACGCTTGGTCGATGCTCTTCCTTATATAGAACTGTGTCGAACATTTTCAGCACTGATTGGTGGTTAGATCAAGTTTTGAATTTAAATCATGTAGTTAAATATACATTTTTACTTGAATTCACCCCAAGCAATATAGTAAAATCACTAAGAGACAGGAATGTGGAAGAATTAGAAAACAAAAGCATTACTAAGGAGCGGGAACAAAAGAATAGTAACCAGGAGGACAGCAGATGGTGATTGACATTTAATTGAAATTTTTGAAGTTTAAAGTTGGCTTGAAAGCATAGACCCGAAGGGAGTTCTGTGGAGGGTACTATTGTGAGGACGGTATTTGTGCTGCTAATAGATTTTGAATTTCGGTGGACCGTAATAAACAAAACGAAGACTTGAGTAGAAAATGAATCGCTAGTGTTTATTGACGCAAGTAGGTACAAAGATGCGAATGTGTGGCGAATGATCAACCTCGTCAGCCTGACGTTGACTGAGGGTGGTCAAATCTTCCCTTCGTTGGCATGGCTACCAAACACGTCCAGTTGGGAAGTGAAAAGAGACCAATCATATCCTTTCCAGAAGTGGGGTCATAAAATTCACACGTGACCGGAAACCCTTTTTGGTTTCTTTTTTCTCTTGCATTTTGGAGAAATGAAATTCTTTATTTTTTTTTTATTAATATTTTATTTATTAGTTTATCTTCATTCTTCCACAGTTCCATAAGCTAGAAGTACGAGAAAAGAAACTGTTAGCATAGAAGGTACGGTTAGATCTAGCCAATTCGACTGTAAATTAATGAGACCTCCTCGCTAGTCTAGTATTGCGCTTAAATTCATAAAGTCTAGGTACCATAGTGAAGAGCTCACCCGAATAATTACCATGGAACTATTTATAGAAAAGGCACACGGAGGTAACTTTACAGCGGTGGGAAAGAGACTGAAGCCGTCACACCAAAACAGGAACATTAATATTGCGCATTCTTTGGATTTAATCAAGGATTTCTAGAAATATAGCAGGCGCACCGGGCCATATGTGGCTGCAATATTATAAGCATAGACGAATGGTAGATTCATAGATATGTAAGATAGACTCTGGAGAGAAAAACTGTCTCGCTCGATACAGTGAGCCAACTTTCTTACGAGCTGACCTAGAGGTTGATTCAATATAGTCATTCCACTTCATGTCATCCGAGAGGGAGCAACAGATCACTCTCCTGGATGTTAGCATCAAACGTGCCGATGGAAAGCAGAACGTGATCTCTCAGATAATTAATAGAGAGCAGTTTAGTTTTGGAGGTGTTACAATTAACAAGCCATTATTTGCTCCAGTTAACTGAAGGTCGTTTTTGACATCAGATGCAAATTTGATCTTATCGAACGCATTACTATCGAAACAGGAGTAAATGATTGTGTTATCAGCATTGGTACCATGTTGAGAGCTGATGCCATCAGTTGCATTAATACGAAAGGCTCTAGAAAAGTGGCCGTTCATTTCACAATTTGATATGAAAGACTGAATTAGTTTTAAAAAAATTGACCCGGAGATTCGACTTGTGAAAAAGACCTGCATGCCAAACACTATCGAAAGCTTTCGAGATGTTCAAATCTACAGCCCAAGATTCAACATTCTTATTTCGAGTTAGATAGGCTCTTTCCACGATTATCGTCAGTACATCAGTAACTGACCCAGAGAAACGAAAGCCACATTGCATGTCTGAAAAAGTCCCTGCGATTTGAGATGCTTAACCAAATCAGCATTGATTAGGACCTTTAGAAATTTCCCAGAAAAAGGTAGAAGACTAATAGGTCGATAATTGGAAGGGTCGGGCGTTTCACCTAAGTTCTTAAAATCTGGAACAACATATGAGGATTTTCAACAGGCAGAAAAGCAAGAAGCAGTGGGGCATTTGTTATAGATACATTTTAGAGAGAACAGGAACCAGCTCGGGAGCACATTTCTTAAGGATTATTACAAAGACGCCATTATGTCTATATGCTTTGTGGGGATCCAGGTTGGAGATGATAGCAGAGACCTTCAAGTCTATTTAGATATTTACAGGTTGTGGTTTTTGTCTTCATAAAAGACGAATCAACTAAATTTTTATGAATTTAACTTACGTTATTTTGTTTTATTCAAAGAATCTAATCAAAAGCAATTGCGCAGTATTTCCTGACTTGTGTGCCGCAAAAAATTCTTAAAAAAGTAAAAGCTCTGGGAAAAGCCAGTTTCTACTTTGAAAGTGGTAAGCACCTGAGCGTTTCAATCACAGAAATAAGTAATGTAAATAAGTAAGCAATGTTGATATTGTAATAGCATATATTGAAAATACAAAAATTAACTATTTTTATAATTTCACTAATATTAGTAATTTTATGAAATATGCAAATATCTCAAGGAAACGTCTGTGTAGTAAAGGAAAAGGTTCAGCTCTGCGTCACGCCGGCTATCATTAGCATTTTTAATAAAAATATTTCTGTAGTGCACAACGTTTTATTTAATATCTGATATTTAAATATAAAATTATATATTATAAATACGTGTTACACTTACAAAACCTTTAAGTCATTTGTGATATCGTAATGACGTAATGTTATCGTTGTCTAGACGAATAAAAACCTAGAATAAATTACTGTTTATTTAATTCCGAATTTCGTCAATTAATATTGGCAATTGTGTGTGTGATTTGGGGTTTTCTTCTATCGTGCATTCTGCATTTTCGCGGAAGTGTGTGAGACTCTCTTTCGACTAGCCTGTCATGCGGTTGTCCCACGTGTGTACAGCCTAAGCGCAGCTGGTTCGATCACCTGTTTACATGTCGGGGTTAGCCATTGACAGCCAGTAATGGCCCGAATTTACTCCTGGTGGTTAGGAGTTTATGGACCTGGCTATGCTGGTGTTCTGGCGTGACACTCTGCAGTCTACTTTGGTATCTTTAAGGGTGAGTTCAGTACGTATTGGGGTCATCGCCAATCGTCATCTCTTAGAAGACACCTCAATGGCATTAAATTCGGTTTTGACCATTTGGCATTTCGTGTCGTGAATCACCGCTACAAATATTCGAGGCGGGGGACTTGGTAGATTCTTGGCTATTCCTGGCAATGTATCAACTGGCATATCTACAGCTTGCATCAATTAACATGAATATTTAAAACTCTGAAAAAACACCATGATTACACAGTAACAAAATATTTACATGGCACTAACATAGGAATTGATGTACCTTAAATGTTACACCTATAATCATAATCATCGATCAATTCAGGCCGTCACACACACACACACACACACGGAGTCAGAGTTTGTTTTGGCAAATATATCTGTATTTGTTAAAACACCCGTTCATTGTTCAGAATAACGAAAACTGGTCTCGTAAGTTCTAAATATTCAAATTTGTAGTACGATTTTTTCTATTCATTTGTCTAAAATGAATATTTACCTCCTTTCATCAGAATCTCGGTTCTTAAATTCGCACATAGGATGCTGATATCGTAAGCCATTGTTAGTAAATTGAACCCTCTTTTGATTTACGTAAATATGCTTCGTACTAGTTTTAGAAATATCTTTTCGTTCTTACTGAGCAATAAAAATGTAGCTGACAACGTGTTGTCTCCAAAGGCTATTGATATTGTAAATTGAGTTTTCATATAAAAGTAGACTTTCGGGAAACCCTTCTCAACAAAGAAATCCTTTTCAACAAAGATTTCCTTTCAAACCCTTTCGTTTCCCATTCATTTCTTCACTGTGTCCTCAGGTTATTTATTGCCTACGACATAATAGCCACTTTTATTATTTTACAAATGCGAATACAGTGTGGTAATTGCCACGTTTTAGCAAAAGCAGGCGATCTCTTCAATTTTGGATTGAACGGTTGTGTGTACGTGACTTGAACGGCGTGCTTTACTTCTGAAGGCTTTCAACGATAAATGGCAGACGAATGACTTGCATATAGTTTTCGAGTTTATCTGGCTTTGATACATTCTCACGTGACTTTTTAGAGCAGCTGTTGCTTTTTAAAAGTAGGATATAACGTATATTACTGCGTATAAAGCGACGTTTAGATAAGATGAGGTAAAAAATATATATAGAAAATTTTCATGAATTTAGCCTATACCCGTAGTATAAGACGACCGCTTATTGATTGTATAAAGATGATGTTATTGGAAATGTTGTTATTTACTGTATCCATAGAAATTAAAAATAAACGAAATAAAAAAACCGATTCTATATCACGTTTTTCCTATACACGTCCCCTAAAAGGGAAACCATTGTTTTGTTTATATTTCATCACATGATTTATTGTGAATACTGATTCTTCTTCCTCTTCTTTTCCTATATCTAAACAGTTACAAACAGCCTGGTGTACTAATGGCCATTTACTTATACATCATCGACAATCACAAAATACTGCTAATAATAGTACGATAATGTACGATAATAGTACATTCCACTTTAGTGAAAGTTTAGCGAAAGATAAAGATTGCTGTAGACGCAATCATAACTCGATGTTTACATTTTCTCAGCTGAGCTTGCATGGATACAAGTTGATTTCAATGATATGAAATTATTCCTCGAATAGGCAATTTGTTATGAGTTTATACCAGTAATAGATAAGGTAGAAATGGTTTTATTACTTTTATTATCAAGTTAATTGATAATGTGAATATTTTCATGTACGTTATTGGTTATTGCACTGTGGCCGACAAAAAATACTCAGAATTGAAGGTTTCTTTTTTTTAGAATTGTAGTATAAGACAACCCCAGTTTTTAAGAGTGACTTTTGTGATTTAAATGTCGTCTTATACGCGGAAATATACGGTAAATCTTTGTGGATATATATCATTATAGTCGAATTGAGACTGGGTTTGCTTACCACCATGAGATCTTAGATAACTAGTAAGTCTTGCTTTGAATAAGAAGACCCTACTACTGATGTTATATGCAAAATATACTTTATTTAGGGTCCATATATTACCATGTATTTGTCTTTAATTATTACGGATATTTGACAGTTACTCAACGATGTTTATCCATCTATCTTTATGCATAAGACGGCCGTAACCTCGATGTCGAGAATGGCATCATCGTCAGGCGTCATTGCTAGAATCAATTGTATCTTGAATGGATAAGGCTCTTTAAACCGGACAAATCATATCCATAAACCTTTATACATACCTACATGTGTAAATATATACATATGCACAATTACTCACGTGGATATTAATACATACACACATTATCTATTTATCTATCGTCATGGAAAAAACTAAGATTAGTTTTTACATGTTATAAAAAAAGACAAGAATAATGTGTGTGTGTGTGTGTGCGTGTGTGTGTGTGTGTGAATTTAGAGGAATTTAAGCTAAATAAAAAACATAAAAAAAAACAACAAAAACTGGTCAGGTGAGTTGATAAGCACTTAAATCTTGACCCAGGTTACAAAACATCTGTCATCTCTGTGCATTTTCACGCTGTTTCTAAAAAGTGTAACTGTCATTCCTGTTTCAGAACGTCTCGAGTAAATGTTTAAATTCCCCACAACTGTTGAAATAAAAACTTTCATCAACCCGGTGTAACCGAAAATGAACCAACAAAACAAATAAAAAGTGTAAAGTAGATCGTGTCGCCTATGGTTGGCGCAAGGTAAAAGCTACTGAAATAAAATTTAAATAAAATTTGATTCACATACATGAAGAAATTGTCAGACATGGCAGTAAATACACAACGTGACTCTAAAAGGAGATTTTGCAAGCAATTGTCGTTGATTACCGCCAAAAAAACTCCGAGTTTAGCTAAAAACACGCCGAGAAGCAACAAGTGAAGCCGTCGCATTCCATTCATCAATTCAGTTTGTACACAAGAATTTACTCTTCGCGACAAAACCCTTTCCCCGAAGAGGAAGGTAAGTTGGCTCGAGATCACAAAGCCTCACCAACTGCATTTGTAGCCTGACACTTTTCTCTAGTTTCCAGCCATTATAAATCTTTTTCTCTCTTTTACAAAAAGTATAAAAATGAACTTGAATAATATTTCTATGATCTTTTGTATTAATTCACTCCAAAATCCAAAAATTTATATTTACTAAAAGTCACATCAAATTCTCCAATTCACTCCTGTTTGGTTGACCTTTGCGTTGACCCCAAATGTGGATGACTGTGGAGGTGTTATTTCTAAGTGTGGTGTCTACATCCACGCTTACTCCGATAAACAAGCCCCAAAAAGATTTTGTTTTTAATCGTAAAACCTTTTTTGTAAATACCTCGAATATCACCCGCACTCATGTGAATAACTTACTGATTTTTGGTAAGTTTTAATTCTGAAGGTTGGAGTTGTTGCGAAGCAAGCTAAACAAGTTTTGATTGAAAATTTATAATTTCAAAAGACTGCCAGAAAACAAAAAAAAACTTTGATTTATAATTTCAAAAAGTGTCAAAAATTTAATAACAAAAAACAACAAAAAAAACAACTTTGATTTAAAATTTATAATTTGTTGGGGTGAATTAATATTTTCGATAAGTAACTTTACATTATTTAGGGTGAATTAACAGAAAAGACCCAGCACTTTGTTTAAATCTTGACCCAGGTGACAAAACATAAGCCACCTCACTTTTCTTCGTATTTTCACACTGTTTCTAAAGAGAGAAAATCTTATTCTTGTTTCAGAAAGTCTTCAATAAATGTCTAAATTTCCCACGACTATTGAAGTAAAATCTCTCCTTAAACAGGTGCAACCGAAGATGAACCGAAAAAACATAAATAAAAACTGTAAAAAGTCGATCATGCTACGTGAAAATGTTTAGCACAAGCCTCGTCAACTGCATTTGTAGTCTGGTCCTTTTCTTTAGCCTTCAAATATTACAATTCTTTTTCTATTAAAGAAAGCATAAAAGTGGACTGTCATAACATTTCTAATTCGCATGAACTTTCTCATTTGTAGAAACATGTCATTTTTATGAACACTTTAAATTACACGATATTACAAATCATAAAATATTATTATAAATGCAAGTCAGAGAATTGGTTTAGAAATCTTTTTTGTATATTCGAATTTTGTAAGTTCGATGTTTTCATTTTACATTGATTTGACTTCTTTCAAATTCATTGTTTCTGGAATTTACAACTTAGAATCATGGCTAACTACACAACAGTCGGTGTACAGGGAAGTCCTAGGTATTTCCAGATTCCTTCGACGACACTTCAGACAATCAGCCACATATTTCAAGTGACAGATTTTGATTGCTTCATTTGTTTTCTACGGTTTATCAACCCTTTGCAGGTTATTTAAAGCCAGAAAATATTTTTAGATAGTAAGAATTTTGGGAGGGGGAAATAAGAATGGTCTTACTATTTATCTCCAAGACTCTCCCTCCCACTTCTAAATTCAGCTGCCCACTTTTTTACTGTTGATAAAGCTGTGGTATCATCTCCTAATGTAGTAACCATGTCAGCATAGATGTTCTTAGGTGCTAAACCCTTTTTCTGCAGGTATTTGATAAAACCACGATGCCAAATTTTGTCCATTTTCAAAAGTCGCTCTTAGTTACTTTTGATGTCTTTGAACAGTCGTATGTCAGTTTACCTGAAAAGAAACAACGCAGTTATTATATTAATAAGAAGGGCTGGAATTATTGCATGCAAAATTTCACAGCCCCAGTACCACTCCATAGTCAGCCTATGAACTTTTCAGCCCACTCTTGTAGACATTTTAAAGTGTTTTTTTTATTTTATTTTGAAGTGCAACGGACACTTTATGTAGGGAGGTCTTAATATATGGGAGCTGTTGCAAAGGAAATAGGTGAGAGAGTGATAAATAAGACTTAAAAAGGAAGGTATATATGTAGGTCTTAATATATAGAAACTGATGTAGAGAGAGAGAGAGAGAGAGAGAGAGAGAGAGAGAGAGAGAGAGAGAGAGAGAGAGATCATAATCCTCATCATTATCAGTTCACAAAAAATCAGGTGCGGTCGTCGTATCGATGCGCAACTGAAACCGCTCTGATCGTTGACTTGTACGGACATTATTATTAATAAATAAAAATAAAAATATAAAATATATTATAATAATAAATATAAAATAAAATAAAACAAATAACTTTAAAACTTTGTTTAAAATAAAATAATTAAAATCAAATAATGAAAGTTATCCCAGCATGCAACAGAAAACTTTCCTACCTGAAAACTTTTCTACCTCCTCAGCACATTGCTTGTCATAAGACGAAGTTACTTTCTTCCTCTATTACATGTAACCTTAAAACACATATAGCTAAAATACACATACACACCGGTACACAGAAATAAATAAAATTATATCATTTTAATTAAATTAACAGGAGTATCAGCAATATTATTGGTGCTGATCTGGCGGCTCTTTTTCAGTCACTTGCCCACCGCCGTAAGGTTGCCTCTCTGTATCTTTCATTGTAATTATTTGCTTGAGTTCTTCGATATGGTACCTAGACTTTTTGAATTTAAGCGCAGTACTGGACTGGCATTGAGATCTCATCAGTTTACAGTTGAGCTGATTAGATGTAATCGTAAATTCTATGCTAACAGTTTCTTTTCTCGCATTTATCGCTTATGGAACTCCCTTCCGGTTCCATATATTCCAGCCAACGTTAATCTGCAAAAATTTAAATGCAGTGTCAATCGCTATCTACTGTCCTTCTAATTACCCTTTTCTCTTTCCGCTCATTATTAATGTTACTGTTCCTGATTCCTCCACAACCTGTAAACCCTTGTGTCTTAGTGGCTTTATCGCCTTGAATTGGGTGATACCGATTAAAAAACACCAATTAACCCCCATTGCCTAGAAAAATACTATGAAGGACCTCGCGTGGTATATTGATGATCAGCGTGCTGTGCGTAGGGTAATATGAGATGGTTTGATCTGTATTTGAATAATTCTGTTCGTGGACACCAATATATTTTCAGCCCAAATCAAAGTGCACGTATACATTTTGTCTTTAGCTATAGGTCTGACATTTCTGACAAGTGAAGAAACTATGTTGTATTTTAATCTTCTCGAGATAACCGACAAATGATCAAATCTCAATTGAAATCACGTTTTTATATTCTCACTATGTCAAACTTTGGTCAACCTAATTACTTTCAGGATACATTTTATTAATTAATCGCCATAACCAAGAACTAAAATATATCAACGAGGTAATTTTATCACTAGCATTAAGATCGGCAGGATTACTCTACAAGATTTTTAGAAAATAGATACAATAACCAGAAATAATAATTTTTTTAGTTATTTGTTAATATAATCATATATTAAGCCCTTCAGTATCTGTCTATATTTCTGAGATGAGGTATTATAACTACATTAGATCTCATTATAAGCGGACCAACAATCACTAATATATATACAAAGCCGGATTTAGCAGGCTGAAGCCTAGGGCCTTAAAATCTAGGGGGCCTCCAGCCAAGAGGTATAATATTTTTGACACTGTCATAGGTCTTTCTTACACATGCTGTCATAACGCACTGTAGACTCTAAATAACTCTTCATTAATTTTAAACACCTGTCATCATCCTAGGCTTTACACAGATTGTTTAATTTAACACTTTTCCATTTTTCTCTATTCGTGAGAATGGGGCATTTTTGGGTGTGTGTGTGTGGAGAGGGGGGTTTCGTAAGTGGAATAGTCCCTGGTCTTTCTTCATCTGAATCCGGCTCTGCGCGTAAGACATAGGTGTGTCTTTTCACTGGATTTATTCAAGATTTAGAGCGAGGCAATCCTAAAGGAAGTCATACACAGATTTATTGTTAACGGATACAATCTTAAAAGCATAAGATATGCAGATGACGCAGTGCTGATAGCAGATGAAGAAAGGAAACTACAGGAATTCCTAGAAAAGATAATATAAAAAAAGGGTGACAGAACAAGCCATTAATAGTAAGAGAACAAAATGTTTGATTGAAAGCAAGGAAACAAACCAAGATACGACATACGAGTTGGGAGTGTTAAAATCAGTTTAAATATCTGGGAACTTTTTTTAACAGAGGACGAAAAATGTGACATCCAAAACCGAAGGCGAATCGGAATGGCAAAAGATGCTAAACAAATAAATATAAGCAAATTAACATAATTATATATATCATTATATATAACAAGTAATATAAAGAAACTGGAAAAAATCATTAGAAAAAAAAGGGTTGAACTACTATGGAGCATGAGTCATAAACAGAGCATTTAAGCAACGAAGAATTTTTAAGGAAAGTGGAAACAAAAAAGGATACTTATATTTTCAATCAGAAATAGGTGAAATTTATTAGACATATAATGAGGAAAGAAGGCTTGGAAAATCTGACACTCACAGGACATATTGAAGGCAATGCATAAAGGAACAATGCCTAATCTAGTTAAAGAAATTATGTAAATAGTTTGCAGAATAGGGAGTGGGACGGATAGTAGAAAGGCAAATATTGCAAAGAGCTTTAGGATGGGAAGTTGTGGAGGGTCATGATCACCACACCGTTAATGGACACAACACATAGAAGATTTTATTGCGGTTCAGTGAAAATCAGGAAGACAAAGTTCAGGAATTATTAAAGAATAAGGCTATTGTAAATAATAAATAATAAATAATTTGTCTTTTATAATAAATATTTATTTTTTTCTCCATATAAAGATCGTGTTATTAATAGCCGTTGTCGTAAGCGCTTTTATGACAAGTGATTAGACTTTATATCTTGAATGGTATTGATAATAATCTGGCTATATCGACTTCTTCTATCCTAAATTTAGACGATTAAAGGCACTTTGAACTTTTTAGATAAAAAAATTCGAGATATTTTAAAAATATTGTTTTCGACGTGAACTCGGGAAAGACCCAGTGTGATATCCGCCAATCTATGAAGTCACGGGATAATATGAATTTGATAAAATCTAAAATTTACAAGATAAGTTATTAATCTTAAAAATATTTGAGTTTGATGATAACACAGACTTTTAAACCAAGATGTGTTTTATTATCTTGGGGGAATTATTTTTCTCTTTTGAAATTTTCATTGAATCTGAACATCGACTTTTTGGTTTCACTCCAGCTGACCATCAGCCGATGTTTTGATTATTAATTGCAAGATGTATACGGCATAGTGGGTCTTAACTTGGAGGATTATAGTTGGGGTGGGGAACTCAAGAATGTAGCTTATTTGAACATTTTCCATCGAAATAACGGTGTTTCATCTATGGGGAAAGGGTGGCAAGGTGGAAAACAATTCATCACCCACAAGGCCGTTTTAGGTAAGAAAATATCTCGGCAAGAGATGCTCCTTCCTTAATTAGTGTAAATGAGCCTTAGTTTACTGTGATAGCTTCCTGTGACCTAATGGTGAACCACATCTAGCTGAAAAGTAGTTTCCTCGATTGATAAAGACAACGCGAGTTTCATTCCTGTTAGGGGACTCATTTTTTAGCAGGACCCTTGATCGCTATACCAATAGACACTAATTTTACTTTTTCTCTCTAAACAGGAATGTTACTCAACCACGCATACTCACTAAATATAACATTTATAGAAATTAGTATAGTAGGATTTCATTTAAACTATTTGATTTTCTAAATACTAGTACAACTAGCATACCTTTAAAAACTGCTAAAATTGTTTATGCATCGATCAGTACTTGCTGTCTAGGATTAGTTTATGACATTGGTTTCCAAACGGTGCGGCGCACCTCATAGCTGCGGCGGAAGAGGATAGCAGGTGAGGCGGAAGATTGTCTTTTAGAAAACAATCAAAGATTTAGAAATAAATTTTAAAAAATCATATGCCAAAAATAAATATGATTTCAAAATGTAAAGTGTTATTATGGATTACTTGTAATTGCATGCATGAGTCCCAGTATAAATAGTTATAAATAATTATTGACGAATTTTATCATTGTGATATTTTTTCATCATATCAACTATTAAGAAGGTCCTCAAATTGGAGGAGAGACTTATCCATGATAATATTTTGACTTCAAATTCGCGGTTATCTCCCCTTAATCTTCTCTGTTTTTTAATTTTTAAATGCACTTTTTATTATATCAATTTTCATTACGAAAATGAGAGAGAGAGAGAGAGAGAGAGAGAGAGAGAACAAAAAAACAACAGCAAAAAAAAAAAAAAAAAAAGTTTCGGAACCACTGTTCCAAAGTGTAGTATGTGTGTAGTATCCTGTATAGTATTGTTTCCAGGTATTTTGTTTCTGTGTACTATGCGTATCACCCCAGACCATGACAGAATAGACGTAGCACTCAAATTTCTTCGGAGAAGCCAGGGGCATGATTAACTCGACAGATGCCGTACTAGCCACTGAGTGGAGACTCGCGTGATCGGCACAGCTGCGCCCGGAATGCACGCGTGAAAAAGAGGTGTATCATAGATATATAAACACCAGTTCTAGAGAGTGAAGTGTGTATGTATGTTGGTTGAAGGGATCTCAGACATCGCACACGAGAATGTAATATCCCCGTTCGGATGAGTGTTCCGGCATCGCAGACATGCAGATTCTCTGGCCGATTGGAACCGATGAAACCCGGAGTTGACTAAAAGGTAATGTTAAACATGAGTGATCCAAGTGCTGTATTCTTATCAAAATGGACGATTTGTAGTAACAGCTTTATTACATATGCACGCATGCGTCTGTTCACTTCTATACGACAAGAGAACTGGAAAAGCGTGTCATGATGGACATTGTTTGACTCTATTTTGGGTTAGCAAAATATAACATATATTCATCATAACAACAATGTGAGACATTTATCTGTCTAGCCAC
Organism: Acanthosepion lycidas; assembly: GCA_963932145.1. Classification (NCBI taxonomy): domain Eukaryota; kingdom Metazoa; phylum Mollusca; class Cephalopoda; order Sepiida; family Sepiidae; genus Acanthosepion; species Acanthosepion lycidas. The sequence goes on along the minus strand of OZ010597.1, from coordinate 65,745,597 downwards.
ACTGAGGAGCAGTGATACAGCGAAACAGTCTATCCGTTGATGACTATATATGCTCCCGGAAATCCTGTTAAGCTCTCTAGAGAAAGGGTTTTTTTTTAAAACAGCGGCTCCTACTAATATTAAGCATTACTCTTCAAGTATGAATTGAGTTCTCGGAGCCGCTGGCGTATTTCGTGTAGAGAAAAACTTTAAAATTCCCTTCCTGCCGTGCGACGATGGCCTAGAGGTAAGATATCTGATTGATGTCAAATCAGTCGGGTTTCGATCCCGGTTTCTAGGCACACTGAGGAGTTGTAATACAGCGAAACAGTCTGTTTGTCTCTCTCTCTCTCTCTCTCTCTATATATATATATATATATATATATATATATATATATATATATATATATATATATATATATATTCAAAAGGATTTATTATCAGTAGGATTTGATTGTACAAGTTCGGTAGTTGTATGAAAGTTCTTGTAATACGGTTGTTAGTAAATGTTTCTGATTTGTGTTTGTCTTGGTGAATGAATAAACTATTTGCAAGTGATACATTTATCAGTACAAGACAATATTAAACATGAGAAAGTGATATTTGTGTAAGACTCATTTGGGATTTTAATTTCTGAAGCTGCTCAATTCCACGTACTCTCTTTGCGAGCGACTAATGAGAAAGAGAATTGTCTGTAAATTTCCCGCCAATAGGACGGTTTCTTTTTTCTTGCTATGGGATCATGGGAATTAGATTTACTTTGTTTCTCATGATCGTAAGATTCACAAGGTAACGAAGATAAGGCAGATAAAGCAGAAAGGATGGAAGACAGCGCAAGTAAAAAAGCTAGAGGAAATTGAAAAGAAAGGCGTCTGAAAAGAAAGGATAACGGATGGAGACAAAGGAGACATAGATCGACAAAGAAGCTTGCCATCTTTTATTATTCATTTAACCATTTGACTTTTAAATGTGGGCGATGAATTGTTTAATATTTTTCTTTTGGAATATGACGCATACCTTACATAGGTGTGTAGATAAATAAATGCTACGATATATAGAAGATAACGTAAATTGTAATTTCTGCCTTCGCCACTACCAACAACCACAACAATAAAGAGAAAATAACAAGTCGATTCATTGGAAATTCCACGAAATATCTTTGCATTGTTAGCAATAGAGCAGGAAAAAACTCTTTTTGTGACGCATAAGCCACCCATATACACAAAAAATATTAATGAGAAAATTAAACATTGACTTATCAATGCGTAAATGTATATTCACGTGAAAAAAAAAATAGAAGTAAAATAATTTGCGAAAGACAATTTAATTCTTTCCTTTTGTCGTATCAATTAATTTCATATGAATTTTGTAATGGTAACAAAAAGGGATATAAAATTGTTGAAAGCGCGTTTAAATTTTTACTTTTGTTCTCCAGAAACTAATCAAAATATTTGAGGGACAAAAAGATTTAAAAAAAAAAAAAATTTTTAATGCAAACAAAAAACGAAATATTGAAACCATTATAAATATCGTAGAAAGAATGACTAATAAATGAAAATGTGCGTGGTGGGTTAAATTATTACAATAAAGTCAGTGTGGTGTAGGCAGTGACGTGCAGAGGTTTGGTGATGTTTGGTGATAGCTGGGGCCAACTCCTTGATTGTATGCCACTAAGATTCAAGTAGAGGGGGAGATATAGGTCCTACTAGTGAGAAAAAATTGCGAAAGGAAGACATTTGAAATATGCAAAAACAGATGAAACATGAAATAAACACTTTATTCAAATTAAATGTGAACTAAGTTTTTTTTCACTCTTTGATTGGATGCCCTCCTGATATGGATGAAGTCTGCTTCCTGCTTCTGCACGCAAATGTGTGTAGTAACGTATTATTATCATCATCATCATCATCATCATCATCATCATCATCATCATCATCAACAACAACAACAACAAGAACAATAATAATAATAATAATAATAATAATAAAAAAAAAAAAAAAAAAAAGATTCAATCAAACAGAATGAGATGAAAGCGTTGGTTCAGAATACATGAAAATACCCAGAAAATATTAGCAACTAAATATTAAACATTTGATAAAAGGAGCCTGAATATTCCAGGGTTTTATCCCTGGAATATTCAGGCTCCTTCCTAAACTGGGCAAGAGAAAAATTGAGAAAGTTGTTTCAGAAGAAAAAAGTTCATGTCAATATATAAAGCCTTGCACCCGAAAGATGACGTCTATAGTATAGGGAGGAAGAACTCTTATGAGTAGTTAAGTCTACATTGACAGCTTTTAAACGAATGAGGACTACACAAGGCTGTCAAAAGTTGAAATAAAGCTACTAGGAGGACAAAAAGAGGAAAATTATATTCTTAAACGGGAAGGAAAAAATAAAAGTAACTGTACGGTAGTTTTAGGAAAGAAGTTGAAGAAAAAGTATAGATAAAATGTCAGTCAGTTTGTTATGTGCCATACGTGATACACACTTAGACGATCATGCATATTTCGATACATGACTGACGAGGCAGTTTTTTCCCTGCAGAAGGTTGCCATTTTTTCTGCGATAGACCAGTTGCCATCCAAGGCTATAGAACCCGGTCTGTCTTGCTATTTACCCATAGCTGGGGGGAGAAGAAGAGGATTCATACCTTTCCCAAGGGTATTAGCACATAAGTGAATGTAGTGGATTCGACTGGAATTCGAACTCAGCTCTCCAATTCCTCAATAATTACAAGGAGGACATCTGAAGACAGAAACAATCATTTTTTAATGGCGGCCAAGAACAACGACATAAAAATCAATTATATAAAAGCCAAAACAGACAAGTCAAAGGAAAATAGCAAATGCAGATTGTATGGAGATATAGATGAGATTGTTAAAAGAACATTCTATGGAAATTTGAAATTCAAACAGATTATCCAGTCTAAGCTTAAATACCAGTTCTTTGTTTCATAAACAGAGCAAACCACAAAGTGAAATTGAAAAAAGGTGAAGACATCAAGAGAATTGAACAAAACTGCAGAGCATACAGGTTATATCCAGGGTGATTTTTCAGTGGGCCCACATCGCAACCGAATGAGACACAACGTCAGTTTAAAGTTGGTTTAACGGCAATGACCCCAGCTCCTTCCTGAAGGAGAGGTACTGCCTGGGGATGGCCCTCTTGGGGCTTGAGTTTAATATTATTTTGAAACTACCCCAGCCGAAATCAGAGAATTATAACATTTCATAACGAGAATAGTAATGGAAATATATGTAGAGTTATTTGCACAGATATACAGGTTACGATGGATAAATTGTCGTTTAAATTATGCAAAAATGAAAATAACACTCGTTTCTCATTTTAACAGATATATTTACCAAAATTACACTAAAATATCTTGAAATACTAAAGACTAAATTTATTTAATAAAATCGCCATTGGCTTCAACCACGGCCTCCAGGCGACTTTGGAATCTCCTACAACTCTTTTGGACGGTCTCCTTATTTAAGTTGGTGAATGCTGTCTTGCCTAACTCCTTGCCTTCAGTTCATCTTTGGTGTTACAAGGAGTTTTGTTGGTCTCTTACCCAAATGCGCTCAACGTATAATGATTAAGGGTATTGCAGTCTTGGGAGTTAGATGGTCAGATGTTATGGGTGATGCACTAGCAGAAATTGTCTGACAGCGATGACTGGATTTTCATGCTTGTGTGGCATAGTGCAGAGTCCTGTTGCCAGACATAGAGTCTTCCACCAGCCACCCTCTTGACCCAGGGTAGCACTACCTCATGAAGGCACTTGATGTAATCCTCCGTGTTGAGTTTAAGGCCCTGTGGGAAGATGAATGGAGGCATAACGTCGCCATCACTAGTGATCACTCCAAACACCATGATGCTGACTGGAAATATCATCCAACTCTTTTCGCATCCTCTTGTCTTCAAACAACCACTATGAAATGTTCGTATTGAAGCTTCTGGTGCGAATGCCAAGCAGTACAGCATGCTGTTTTCAAATTTCTGACAGAGTGAATTGCGCCATTTCTTCACAGACGATGCTCAGTTGCCCTTACTATATTGTGTGGTCGACAAAATAAAAAACAAACAACACGCTTGTATTAAATTAAAAATATAAAATGTCGACCCATCGTACCCTGTATTAAGAAATTTATATTTTGAGTAATGGTGGTAAATCTATATTGTTTGACTTCTATTGTGATGATATTACAGTTCTTGGCCATGAATACTGTCGGCCTGGTCAAAAATACGTCTTCTGTGTCCTTTACATATTTTGAATAAATATTTTATTTCTTACCTTAAATAAATAAATTCCATAAATAAAAAATGGAAAGTGGAAAAATTTGACTGACCTATATTTAGGGTAGGCTATTTTGACATCAAAATAAAATTATCGTGTAAATTATCGTGTAAATAAGTGGATAGAATTTAAATACGAGAGTTGTTGAAGTGAATATCAAGTGGAAAGAGGTTGAAAAGTGGACACTGGCAAATAATGGAATCCATTATAGCTGAGAAAGGTATTCGAACAGGTACATGAATGAATAGACTTTATAATGTAATTTACTGAACAGTTTCAGTTTATAAAAATAAATCTAAATTTTTAAAATACTTATCTACTTATTTTTTTTTATTGTTCATCAAATTGCGTTGTTGCCAACATTAACCTTATTTTGAAGTTAGTCTAAAGCATGAGAAGAGTGCAGGGAAGAAGGCGAGAATAAGTAATAAAAAAGAGGGAATAAGAGAGAGAGAGAGAGAGAGAGAGAGAGAGAGAGAGAGAGAAATGCGGAAGATCGTGAAAAAAAAAAATAAACGACAAAGAGAAAATGAGATGATCTTCTAAAAATGAATATTCCTGCATTGCTATACAAGGAGTGTTGTACGAAAGCTTTAAAAAAAAAAAAAAAAAAAAGAAAGAAGAAGCTTCGCCCACTTTAAAAGATCAAAGGAGTAAAGGAGTAATAAGATGTATTCCTTTGAGCATGTCTGCCTTAGTCTATATTTCTGAGATGGCATACTGTAAGTATTGACATTGTTCGGGCTATTGTTCTCATCTTTGTTGTCATATTCATGACGTTTCGGCCGTTTTACGCTCCGGCCTTTTTCAGGTAATTGCGACAAGGACACATAATCCAGTGGATAAAAGCGTTGGTAATCCAGTGACATGACCCAAACAGTTGAGAGTTTAATATCTGACTACAACAGAGGTAAATAACTTGGAGAGTTGAGTTAGGGGGACATAACTGATACTGAGATATCTGGAAGAGGCATGGCTCGTGGAATTAGAACAATCTACCTCGGTGGACGAAAATAAAGGGTTCGATTCGAAATTCCGATCACCTGAATACGGCCGGAGTGTACAACGCCCGAAACGTCGTAAATATGACAACAAAGACGAGGACAATAGTCTGAACAATGTAAAGACTGTAAATAAATCTGTCTTTCGTTTCTTTCTTTTCTCAAATTTCCTTTCGTTTTCTTTTCACTATTTTTTCTGCCCTCATCTTTCACATTTTCTTTCCTCCTTTTATCTTCTACATTTATTTTTTAATTTCTTTTATTTTGTAGAAATGAATAGATATGCGGTTGATGGCGATAATATTTGTGTTCAAAGGGTGCATAGATCTTAAACCTATACTTGGAAGCGGCCCTTTCATCCGCGCCAGAATTCACTGATACCTCACTGATTCTACGCAGCAGAGTGCATAGTTAAAATTATATTATATTTTCTTCTCTTATTTGTTAAGAGAAGAATATTGCAATATAAAGAAAGATAAAGTCGATAATAATAATAATAATAATAATAATAATAATAATAATAATAATAATAATAATAATGGTAATAATGGTCGTAAAACATTGGGTATTTGAAAGAAACGGCAAAATAAGAAACGGTTTTTATGGAGGCTCAGTTGAGTAATAGCGGCTCGGATTAAGAAATCGGATAACCGAGTTCGACTTCCAGTCGAATATCCGGGTTCTATAGCCTTTGATGGTAACTGGTCTACTGCAGAAAGAAATGGGGGAAAATCTGCCTCGTCAGTCTAAACGTGTATCACACATGGCACATAATTGACTGACTATTCGAGATAAGAACACAAAGTCGCTGACTAATTCAGCCTTTTGAATGTCCTGTTTTGTTAAATTTATTCGGGGGAGGACGTGACTAAACGACACGTACGGCAATGTGGAGCATAGGTCGATCAGTCTAGGTGAATGGGGTCTGTGTTTGTTGAATTTCCTTTTCTACTTTAAGGGCAATACAGACATATGCATGGGTTTTAACTTAAAAAAGGTTAAAGAATAAAGCTCTAAACCAAATTCATTCGATTAAACAAATTGATGTCCATATATGTGCCAGTTAGTTCCTATCTAAATCCATTTTTATCTATCTATCTATCTATCTATCTATCTAAATTTCTTTTTTTCTATCTAAATTTCTTTTTTTCTATCTATCTATCTATCTATCTATCTATCTATCTATCTATCTATCTATCTAACGGGATGAATTTCAAAATCTCACTGAATAATTACAAGTAAATTATAAAATAAATATTTCGTGGATGTATTTCATACCAAATCTGAAAGAATTTTATTAAATTACGCAAACAGCAGCGCTTAAAAAATATTCTTTGTATTCTTTTTTAAACTTTTCACCCCAAGCAAGGCAGAAGTGTCACTATCACTGAAGGGGTTACAGAGCGTAGGAGCAAGAGTAAAGAGGTGAGATAGAGGAAAGGATGAAGAGAAGGTCAGGGAATTAGATCAAGGCATATGGAGATGTTGATTGACATTGCATTTGAATAGTTGGAGATTATAGCTATCAGGGAAGCAAGTAAGAGCAAGGGAGTTCCACAGACAGGAAGTGAGACATGAAGCCATTAGAGTAGAAGTGACGGCTACATTTAATCACTTTATTTTATTAAGGTTGGTAAGGTTCGTGACGAATTTTTATTTTTCAGTATGTTCCCACATGATAGTGCATAATATTTTTTTTACTGAAGTATCTACACGGATTTTTCCTTTATATAAATGTAAAAAAATTCGCAAGTCAACCAAATTAATAAAACAAACGATATATCGAAATGCTTTTTCGGGGTTGGGGAGAATAACGCACCCAAATATTTCCACAAAATTTTCTAATGATATGGCCTTTTTCGGTATACAATTCATTCATTAATAAATAGGTAGTGAAAATTTTGTTTAAACGGGTAATTTCCTGATTTTTGGTAATTTTTTAAAAACAGGAGCTAGCGATTTTTTGCTTACATTTTTGAAAAAAACATCCTATTAATCGGCAAAAAATCAACAATGGCCGTTATCTGATTGACAGAAAAAAAAAGATAAAAATTTATTAAAAATAAAGGTAATCGTAACATCAAGAAAATTTTATGGAAAATAGTTACTTTTTAATCTTTATATGATTTAACTACACCAAAAGAATTTCCCAAATTTTATTTAAAAAAAATGTATAATATGGCTGTACGAATCAAACGTCACTTAGTGAGGTGATAATTTGTATTACTGGTTGACGGTAGACGTGCGACAGCTAGGACTTCCATTTGTAAGTATGGTGGCCCGTAATAAAAAGAAACGTATTTTTAATAGAACTACCATTATTTTTAAAAGTTAATTCTATCACGTGAAATGTTGATTATAAAGAATGTAAATAAAGCTCAAGTACATTTACTATTTTTTTGTCTCTAGTAATAAAATATCTCGGGGAAAAAAGGATTATTACAGTGTAACCCGGATATAAGAGAGTTGTCGGGACCGGAGAAGAAGTCTCTTATATCCGGGTTTCTCATATCCGGGTTTGGTCTTGTTTGTTTAGGTAAGTGTGGCTCTAATTTGGGACCAGAGAAAATCTCTCTTATATCCGGGTTTCTCTTATATCCGGGTTACACTGTATAATATTTAAAAAGAAGTAAAATTTTCACTATGAAAAAAATGTAAGAACTAATCTATTTTATTTAAATTATTTACCTGCGGACTATTGTTCTCATCAATGTAAATAATGATAATTCTTCATCCTAGAATTTCAGACAGAAACCAATCTATTTTATTTTCAAAATAGAAAAAAAAATATAACTTATACACAAATGTAGTATTGGAGTTTTACATGGAAGGACAAAATATGTTTTTTTGTTTTTTTTACAATGGTTTGCATACAGACACGAGAAATCAAAGCATTATCTACTAAATTAGTTTAATCTAAAGAAAATAAATCCGTATATTCATGACGAGATTGAGGCCCTATGAGACACCTGGACTAATAAAATCTGCTCGTACCTTCATTGCGTACGTTCGGCTCCGTGTCGATAAAAAATCTATATTTTTAGATGATGCTTTCTTCGTGTAAAGCATGAAACACTTCAACTAAAGGTTTTAAAGATTTTTGAACTCATCCAATTAATTTAATTTAATTTAATTATATTTTTATCCGAACTTTACATCCTACAGAAATGTATTTAGAATGAAGGCCTTGTATTACTCTGAAATTCTAGTATTCAAATTCACTTGTAAAGCATTCTAAAAGACCCACTCCAATGCTCTAAATTGTTTCAAATTAGTTCTTCTAATTTGAAAAAAAAATCTCCTTTTTTCTTATATCTTTATTTTTTATAGCTTTATCAGGGGCCCAAGACGAGAGGGTCCTTGGGTGTCCGTCTAGTTTAAAGTCCGCTGGCCTGTAGCCCATATTAACCCATATGTAAATTCGGAACTGCTTATATTTCTTCTATAGTTATATTTTGAAATTGTATCGTCCTCATTGTCTTAATCTATAAAATAAAACATTTTATACTAATTATTAGCAAAATGTAAGATTTGCCCTGGAAAGGACGTATTTCAATTACCTATATTCCATGCCATACAATATTACCTTGTAATATATTAGTTAATTCTGCTACAAATTCTTAGAAAAGTCTCTTTAAAGTAATGTGGGCGATATACATTTATTTATTCTTTTAATCGCATCAACAGTCGTGTCAGGTTTTTAAAAAATTATTGTAAAAATAGTTGTAGATAATATTTTCCAAATATTTTTGTCTATTCATTTATTAAAAGACATCGTTTTTGAAAGCAAATCCCAGATTGGTACGCCTTTTGAAAGACATTTAAAAATATCAAATTATTAAATCGATATTATAGAAAATTAAAAGAAAATCTCTAAAAGATATTAATGGGGGTAAATGTGAATATATTGTTACGTTAGATACACCAGATAATGGAGGTTAATAATATTATGCCGTATCGGATTGACTGAGATAATGGGTGTGCTATTGGAGAAAGGTTTATTCTCTTTTTTGCATTTCCTCCATTATGGGCATTATTATATCCATGATATAATAACACCATATTTCACGGACGGGACGGAACGACTGAAAGGAAAGGGAATGACAAACATTCTTTGTTCTCAGAATTTAATAATGCTAAGAAGCCATACACAAAATTATATACACATATTTATATGTGCCTCACACAGAGAAATATAACAAACATCTACACAACAAGCAGAGTGACAAGAGACGAAAATATAGGGTCTTACACACAATATGGAGATTCTTCTGTGTTTCTGGAGATTCTTTCGTGTTTCTGGAGAAGCCATGTTTAAGATTCCAGATTCGAACAAGCCAGATTTACCTGCTATTTCCCTAGCGAGGACATATTCCGAAAACTGGGAATATTGTATTTTCCAACATGAGGACTGCATATCTGGGGAAAATATATTCCCTAAGAGAAACGGCGCCATGGGTTTGTAAGCTGCACCACTTGGGAGCTATCTGGGTGAAGTAGATTTAGCCTCTATCCATGCTATAAAAAACCACTGCCCGGTTTCATCTCTCGAAGCTGACTGACTGCCACTTTCGTAGCTGTATGAATTGACGTCATTAAGCGGTCGTCACGTAACCCACTTGATTTCATCTCGACCAAAGGGAGATAATCGCTTTTTTGCACCCCTACAATATCAATGAAATCTTTTGTTACTGACAATAGAACAGTACTAAATTGGCGGATAGGTCCCATCATTTTACTGTTGAAAATGCTGGATGTAACCGTAAGTTCTATGCTAATAATTTTTTCTCTCGCACTTCTCGCTTGTGGAACTCTCTTCCGTCTTTTTGCTTAGTAGTCAACTTTGATCTTCAAAAATTTAAATGCAATGTCAATCATCTTCTCTCTTCTCAATTCCTGTTCTTCTTCTATTGTTCTTTCTCCTTGATAATAGTAAACCCCTTGGATTTATTGCCTTACTTCGAGTGAAAAGATAAAAAAAAAAGATAAAGTAAATTTAAAATCCTAAAATGCACCATATCTTTTATTTCAATTAAAAAAAAAAAAAACTATCAGACTTATTTTTTCACGGTTTATTTTTAAAGGACTTATTTCTAAAACGTATAAACCTCATTGTAATACGCTTCGAGACGCAGTTGAAAGTCATGAAATTAAAAAGCAGGTGGTGCAATCGCACGAAAAAACTTTTTTTTTTTTTAATTTTGAAGAGAAACTGCTTAAAAAAAACTCTTGTACACAAATGCCAAAAGGTTTTTATTAAAATCTAATAATTAGATGAATTTTGGAAGATCTTTAAAATCGACGTGTCTTTACACGTAATATTTTATGGCAGCCGTGTTTATAGTTACATAAAGTAAACAACATTTTTAAACGCAAATATATCCGGTTGTCTTTAAAATATAGACATAATATTTATATTAGAATTTTTCATTCTTTTGATTCGTGAAAAAAAAAGTAACTGACCATAAAATTAAGCTTTATACATGTTTCATTTTTTTTTTACCTCCAAGTGTCAAATTTCGAGAAGAATTTCAAAGGTACCTAATTTAAAAATATTTTTGGTGTGCGTTGCGACAAAAGGACAAATTCCTGGCTTTAACTGATTTCAACATTAAATAATCTTGTTAAATTAAACAACATTATTACGCCAATGAAGATTTCTGTGATATATTTATAAAAATGTATTGTTTTATCTATAAAGAAATACGTAAATATAAAATGATACTATCACGGCATCGTGTCTATAAAAAATAAATAAAAATTAATTAGTGTCAAAAAAAAAAAATTACAATAAAATAATTATAACAATTATAATTATCATTAATTCACTCACTCTAAACCAATGAGAATCGACTTCACTTTCCTCCTCTGCGCGCACACACGTGACATTCTCACTATCAGACAAGCAGCTCACACGAACAGGTCGTTAACACGTGCGTCAATGAAAATTTCATCTTTTCATTTTTGGGTCATAATAGTAACATTTATCTTTTAGCACTCAAAAATTTGAGGTACGAAAACCCCAGACGCTTCTTGTATTTTCTAACTACATTATCTGGACACTCATTACACACATCTAAAAGAAAAAATATATGAGAAAGACTATACATTTTACTTATTTTTATCTTATTCTGTCAGATTCCAATCCATATCTTCATCTGACCACAAATTTTAATGAGTATTACTGTCTTTCGTGTCTCCAACGCCACATAATAACCAGATAATAAATAATACTCTTTTTGTTTCTAAGTTTTTCTGTTTCTCCTTTTCACGAGTATTTTGTATATATAAATGTTAGAGAGTTTACAGTTATTTACTCAGAATTATAACTCCGCTACAGTATTCATTGTGGTAAATAATTCAACAAAAATTGAAATAACCGGTGTATTTTTAAATTATGCTAAAATTGTATCGCCTGTTCTAATAGCTTGTTTTTACTTTGTAACATAAAGTAAGGAAAGTAAGGATTAATAGAGATAAAACGGAGATACATGTAGAAACAATAATAGATTTACTTGGTCGCCAAATTATATTCCGTTTTCCTTTCCGGGCAGACAACCGTACCCTTTTGTCGGAGAGAGTTATTTCCCTTTTGTCCCTATTACCTCCCCTTTTTAGTGTGATGGTAAGTTTTGTATTGGGTGGTTTACTTATAGCCGTTTGGTAGAATGTCGGACTCTAACTGACTTTCTAGTTTTCATCCCTGAAGGTCTAAGTCTATGTTCCACACTCTGCAGTTTTGGTTTGCAACATTTCCCCGAGACACATCAAAAGTGACCAACAACATGTTGAGTGGAAGATCTGACCTTTGGTTCGTGGATATTGCAAGTTTAGAAACGCTTAGCTGGTTTGCGTACCCAAATGAAAGATTGCATGCTGACATCGTACGTGACGTTTCCAGTTTGGCGTAAGGAGTAACTGTTATGAAGTAGCGTAATCTCTGGAATAGACGTTGTCAGGTCAACAGATTGTAGCTCGATTGGCATTCGTTGGTGGATGTTCTGCTTTTATAGCAGTATCTCATTTACATACAATACCACAATTCCCTGAACCTAAATGGCCTTATGCACTGCGTTAATCTTTGACTTCTAATTATTCTTGGGAATCTAAACTGTCTTTCTTGGTATATGTCTTTATTTTTTCTTATAGGGGACCTAGGTCTGAGTTAATTTTTCTCTTCCGACTCCTGGTGAGATTTCTGGTCATCCATAGATTGTTCAGTTTCACTACTGGATTTATTAGTCAAGCTTCATGTTCTTTACATTCAATTTCTTTGTACATTTTTTATTAGGTTGCTGCAAAAATAATGACGTAATAATGTCGTTTTTTGACGTTAAAAAATACGTAAAAAAAACGACATTATTACGTCCATTATATCCTCCGGTTCCATTCTGCTTCTGAATAGATTTGCATGGGCCAGTACAGTTTATCCATTTTTCGTTAGTATTTCTGTGTTGTATCCTTTCTGTACTACCATATTCGTCTTTTCTGGATTAGATTCTTTGCCTTTTTTATACCATACACTTTCACTTATCGAAAATGACATTGTTATGGGAGCTCTAATCTGTCTATCCATTAATGTGGAGGGACTTTGTAATCTGCCGGAATGTGGAATTGTCTTATAGCTTAACAGTAATTTTGGTAAGTAACTATTTATTAGATGGGGAAAATGCTTACAGTCTGCACCATTTATTCTGCGATTCCATTCGATTGTGGGTGGTAGGCTGGTGTTTTATATGGGACGCATCCAATAGGCTTTGGCTGCAAACACACAAATTTTCCTCGCAAAATTATCGCGCGTCATCTGAGGCCAAATTTTTAGGCACCCCCTTCCTTGAAAATATTGTCCTCAATATTTGTTTTACAGTGGCGGCTTTTCTGTCAGAAATCTTAATTACTTCTGGCCACCCTGAAAATGAATACACTAAAATTAAAAATAGCCGCATGCCTTTAATATGGGCATGATCCATGTGTACGCGAGCCCATGGTTCTTTTTCTTTAGGCTACGAGTGAATTTTGTTTTGCCGAAAGTTTTTCATTTCAGCATATTTTGGGCATCTTTTTACATAGTCTTCTACATCTCAAGAATATCCTAGCCACCACGCTTGTAATTTTAAGTGCATCTGTGTCGGTATTATGCTACAATCTACATCATTGTGTACACCTTTTAGTGCTTCTTAAACTTTGTGGTGTATTATAATGTCCCCATTTCATATTATGCCTTTCTCTACAATTAACTTACGTCTTGATTCTTTGTAGGGTCTTTCTACCATTGAGCAATTGCTCAATGTGTTTCTTTTTTATTCTGTCTGAAATTCTACTTAATACTGGATCTTGTATGGTTTCCATTCTGAGATGATTTAGGAGTAATACGTCCATTTCAACCCAGTGCAGTATTTTATTTTCTGAATTTTCAGACGTTTCTAATTCTTTAATGTCAAAATTTAATCTGGATTGCGTATCCACGTTTAGAATAGGGTTCTTCTTTAAGTATGTGATGTCGAGATCAAAGGTCATGAGTTTTATAGGCCATCGTAAAATTCTAGATGTGACTTTTGGTAATTCTTTTCTGTAAAGCTTTGTGATCTGAATTTAACAAAAACTTTCGTCCTAACAAAAAAATATCGATCTCTTTCTGTACGCCATACTATTGCTAATGCTTCTTTCTCAATATAGTTAGTTTCAGCTGACGTTAATTTTCTCGACCAGTATATTATTGGATGACCTTGAAATAATTGCGGCTACAGGAGGTTCATTTGCATCCGTAGTCAATGTCTTTTTTTTTTTTTTTTTTGGATCAAAGATTTTTGCGATCAGTTTTCTTATTAGTGCCATATTTTTAATCTGTCAAACGCAAATATTTTGTCTTTGAGTCAATTTAAATTCTGTATTCTTTTCCCGTAATTCTGCAAATGATTCTATTATGTTGCTGTATCTAGGTAGATATTTGCTATAAAAATTGGTCAATCCCAAAAAGGATTAATTATTTTTTATTTTTTGGTATAGATACTTTATCAGTTTATTGTCCTGTGAAATTCCTTTAGATTTTTGCTAATCACAAATACGATATTTTGTCGCAATTTAACGTACATTTATCATTATACTAGCATTTTTAAATTTGTTTAAAACGCGTTTTTTGTTTTTTTAATTTCTCTTTACTGTAAGCACCTATGTTTATATCGTTTTGATACATGATTATATTTTTTACCCTTTCCGATAGAGTTTTTTCAATTGCCTTTTGAAAAATATGGCTTGAAGTCTTAACTCTACATGAAAGACGAATCCATTTTAGTAAGCCTATCGGGTTATTAATTGCGACTTGTTTAAATTTTCTGTCAATTTCTATTTGGTTAATTGCCGATTTCAGTTCAATCTTGGCAATGTAGTTCATGCATGACTCACCGTTTCGGTGTCAGGTAAGTGAAATGAATAAGAGCGTATCTGATGATTCACACCTACTTTGTAATCCCCTCAAATCGTACCGTAACAATTGGTAAAGCCCAACTTAGAATTATTATCAGAATTGGAGAACTTTTTCCAATATACCTCGTTTTACCATTTTATTTAGTTTTGCAACTATCATGGGTAGAATGTGAATAGGTATTTTTCGAGATTCAAAATAGACAAAGGCGATTATTTTCTTTTAGACGAATACTCGCTTTATATCCGTTTAATAATCCTAATTCAGGTTTCTCTGACTATACAGTTTATTAATTTCGCCGTATGCACTTCTAAAACGTCTATTCCCAGGAGTTTGTCTTGAAAGTTCATTCAAAGGAGCCTAGAATTTTGATGACAGATCCATCAGATTATTTTAAATTAAGATTACTTTTTCTTGATTTGGGTTTACCCATTTTTTCTCAGAAATTCCTTCGGATCAAAGTAACATTACTCCCCGCCCCGTGTCAACCTGCATGGGAAATGTTATGCCATTCAATTTTACTGTCTCTACTTTTTGCAGGTGTTCTTATCGAATATACTTCTGTATTTTCAGTATGAAGGTTAATATTTTCTACCCTTTCTATTCTCTGTATCTGCACACAGATTGGAAATAGTCTTTTCTTTTACAGTTTAAACAATTTTCCTAGGGCTGAACATTTGTTTTTGCTTCTTTCGTGTTCTTTGTCACAATATTTGCACTTAATTAGGATTTCAGTTGGGTTGTATATTTCCATATTGTTTTCAGAAATATTAAATTCATTAGCTCTAATTGTTACAAGAATTCTACACTTGCTTCTAAATTCATATATCTTTCGCTTGTAATCATTCTAGGTTCTTATGTTTGTATGTAACGTCATACATGCCTTCAATTAATCTTAGAATGACCAATTCGTCTTCTATAGACATTTCTCTCGAACCCAGTTTTTCAATTTCGCAATATCTTGATGCATCTTTCAATCTGTAAATATTGCATTACAGTTTCATTTAGGTTCTGTCTGTTTCCCAGAAATTAAGTTTTCTCTGCAATAACCAGCTTTTTTCGTCGCATGTTATGGTTAAAATATCCTCATATATTAAGTCTTCCAGTGTTTTGGGGCACACCATAATGGATATTTTCGTTTTGGCTTCACATCCTGCCAAAGTCAAAAATAAATCAGTAATTTAATTCTCTCCGGAGGCTGTTTTATCTTTCCGTTTCTTTACCCTAGCCAACGCTGCGAAACATTTAATCCACGTTTCTACGTGCTCTTGTTCATCCAACTCAGCTAGGGATCCTATCGGCGGCGACCAAATTGTTATGAAGTAGAGTAATCTCTGGAATAGACCTTATCAGAATAATAGATGGTAGCTTAACTGGCATACGCTGTGGTGTTCTGCTTTTATAGCAGTATTTAATTTACATACATGATGTGGGTGCCAAAGTTGGGCCCACAAGAGTAAAACACGGAACACGGATTAGATGTAAGAAAGATATATTAACAACAGGTTACAGAGATAGTGTAAGCAGAGCTTAATATAAGTTAGTGTCCAACCATGGTAGTCGTACGAGACTCTCTCTGTGTCTATCACTCTCCTGTAGAGTGCTATGTCGCCTACTTAATATAGACCTGGAAGAGTATTGTGTAGGTAGTTTCCGGTCTCACAATACCCCGCTTCCAACGAGTTCTTTTTTGAAAAGGAGAGAAAAATAAAACTTAATACTTTTTCCTCTAGAAGTAGAGATTTTGATGCGTGAGCCACAGCTTTTCGCGAACCGTCTGGCAGTTTATGTAATATGCAAGCGCCTATGCTGTACGAGCTTGCATCACTTGCGACTATGATGTCGAGACTGGGGTCGAAATGTGAGGGAGAGGTCTGAAGTAAGAGTTTTCTTGGTCTTCTCGAATGCGTCTTGACATTCCGGGGTCCATGACCATGGTTTGTCCTTTTTTAAGATTTGGTTTAGAGGCCCTCTCAAATTTTGCATGTTCTTAATGAACCCTTGGTAAAAATTAGCTAGGCCGAGGAAGCTTTGTAACGCTTGAACGTTATCTGGGGCCGGCGTGTTTCTGATCGCGTTGACTCTTTCTGGATCCGGCCGACGACCATCTTTATTTATAATGTGACCTAAGTATTTAATCCCTGGTAAGAAAAAGTCACACTTTGCCTCCTTAACCTTAAATCCGTATTCTTGTATCTTTTCGAATACGTTTATTATATGGTTCCGGTGCTCTGCCGTAGTTTTACTAGTAACTAGTATATCATCCAAATAGGCTGTTGCGTAGTCAAGATCGCCCAGCATGGCGTCCATGACCTGCTGGAAAATTACAGGCGCAACCTTTACTCCAAAAGCCAGCCTGTTGTATTTGTACAGCCCTCTATGGGTGTTTATGCAGAGCAATTTGTAACTTTCTTCTTCCACCTCTATCTGAAGGTATGCGTCCGAGAGGTCGATTCTAGAAAAAAATTTTCCACCATTGAGTTTATTGAAAATTTCTTCAGGGCTTGGGAGAGGATAGTGGTGATCTTGCAAGGCATCGTTTAACCCTGTGGAAAAATCTGCGCATACTCGTATTTGATTGGACTTTCTTTTTTTTTTACGTAGATCGTAGGTGCTGCCCACACGCTGAAATCTGTTTTTGACAGAATACCTGCTTGTTCGAGTCTATCTAACTCTTTATTGATTTGCTCTAGAGCAGCGAAAGGGACATTCCGTTTCTTTTTGAATACCGGTTGTGCACCGTCCTTCACCTTGAACTTAGCTTTCATTTTAGTACATTTTCCAAGGCCGCCAGAAAAAACCTGGGGAAATTGTTGTTTGAGTTCCTTTTTTAGATTTACCAAATTGGACGTTGTACTTTGTATCTTGCGACAAAATGTACTCATTGGGCAATCCCAAAGACTGAATTTTTCTATCCAATCAGTTCCAGATAAGTTGTCTGAAGTTTTTAATACGTAGGCTTTGAGCTTTTTGGTAACTCCATTTAGTGTTACTATAAGTATTACCTCGCCTAAAATGTTAATATTTTCGCCAGTTACGGATTTTGCCGTTTTATCCGTTTTTAATAATGCCGGCTTGTTCAATTTTCGCCAAGTACGCCAGTTAATGGTTGAAATATCAGAAACCGAGTCAAGCTGGAGTTTAATGGACCTATTGAAAATATCCACAGTTACACATTTTCTTAAATTCTTATCAACAATATTGTCAGATTGAGCTTGCCTAATTTTATTTTTGGGTTTTCTCGTTTTGTTGGCGTACCAGCACGAAGTTAAAGTATGACCACTTTTATTGCAATTTTTGCAATATTTTTTGTTCTTAACTGGACAGAATTTCATCCAATGCCATTTACCACAATGGTAACATGGTCCGGGCGGTTTCTTTAACCTATTTGAGTTTTGGTTACTGCGGAATTTAGGACATGAGATTTGCCTTTCGTCTTTTTGAGGGGGAATAGGAGGTAGACTTACTTCTGATTTTATTAATCTGAGTCACACCCGATTCCTCGATAGTGTTTGAGTCACGCTTTACAGATATTACTCTTTGACAGTCCTTTGCCAGTTTTTGGAGAGTCAATCCTTGTTCGTTGTCAAGCTTAGTCAGTACCCGTCGTCTGACTTCGGCGTCTTCTGCTGATATTAGACCTTGTGCGAAAATTAAGCACTTAAAAATCATCGGCAGTCAGTTCGGCTAGTTTAAAATCATTACATAGCCTGTTCACCGATGCTGCAAACGTTAGAAAATCTTGCTGGCTGTCTTTGACTGTGTTCAGGCATTTCCAACGTTTGTGGAACAACGTTGTGTTAGGCCCGAATAATTCCGATAGGAGCTTAATCGTCTCTGAAAAATCCAAGTCAGTCATTTTCTTGGGTAGTATGAAGTCTACGAACCTCCTATGTTCTGTAGTTCCCAGTTTTCTCAATAGTAGACGTACCTTTTTTGTCTGGGTCATTGTTCACAGTCTACGTTGAAAATATCTTCGTAGCGCCTGTAAAAAGCCTGGAACTTTTTGTCTTCCTCTGGTACGTATTCAAAGGTTTCTATTGAATTGTAAATTGTACTCTGGGAGAATATTTTATCTTTTTCAGAGTTTGAGCCTTTTAATGCATTTACGAGTAATTCATTAAGTTGTTTCTGTTGTAGTTCAGCATTCTGAAGCGTAATTTTTTGGAATTCCATTTGCTGTTTATGTAAATCCAAAAATAGTTGTCTTGATTTTTGTTCCTGGTCCAAATTTAGTTTTAACATTTGGGCAACTACTTTTTGCAAATCTTCCATATTTAAAAATGACAGCGCTTTTTTGTTGCTTTGAAACACGTGTACTAAGAGGAGGTACACAAAAAAAATCTTGGATAGATTTGTTCCTTTTTTTTTTCTTTTACAGAAAAAAAAATATGGACAGACAATAGTTAAACTAAACTAATTATGTGTGTTTAGCTTTTTTTCCCGTTGTTCCGTTAATTTTAACGGAATTGAATAATTTTTCACAACACTTGAGATACAAAAAGAAAACTCACCTCAGTGAATTTGAAGGGAGAATAATTTCAACTCAGTTACATAAAAAATTTTTCGATAATTTTTTCCGAAAACTTGAGTATAATGGTAGTATTTGATCTTGTGTTTTCAGTTTTTTTACGAACAACTGTTTTCTTTTCTGTGTGTGTGTAGAAATCGTTCTCGTATTGGACAGACTTTGATATTCCGTAGATGTCGAATCGCTAGTTTGTCAATGGCGTTTGGTATTGTATATGTAGACGCTGGGTGTTTAGCTTTTAAATCGCTAATGTATTAATACCAGATTACTTTCACGTTCAACACTGTGGGAACGCGTGCAGTTTGTGTATTTTTCGAGTACTGTCGCTATTGATATGGTGAGAACGAAATTCTCAGCCCTGTCGGCTGGGGCTTTAGAATACGCCGACTGCACCTCTGTAGAGGGGTAAGACACACCCCAATGAGGCGTCCTGGGTATGACGTTAAATTGCATCCAACAGCAAGGCCTCTGATCTGGAGGTTTTGAGGAGCGTGGAACCACCTCTTAATTGCTGGTGTTCCCAGGTCCACCTTGACCCGGGGTGGTAGCAGCTGTTAGGGTCCCAGCTATGGGTAAATAGTGAACTGCTAGTTTTCCAGGTTTTGCTCACGTCCTGGGTATGACAGTAAACTACATCCGCGTCCTGGGTATGACGGTAAACTACATCCGCGTCCTGGGTATGACGGTAAACTACATCCGCGTCCTGGTTATGGCGACAAACTGCATCCAACAGCAAGGTCTCAGATAATGTTTTCAGAAAAATAATGTTGCCAGCTCTAAGTTTTTGAAACAATAATGTTGCCAGCTCTAAGTTTTTTTTTTTGTAGAAAAGGAATAATGTTGACAGCTATACGTTTTTTTTTTTTGAACAATAATGTTGCCAGCTGTACGTTTTTTTTGAAACAATAATGTTGCCAGCTATACGTTTTTTTTGAAACAATAATGTTGCCAGCTATACGTTTTTTATTCTATACAAAATAGGCATTTAAAATTCATATAAACTGGATTTGGCATTAAATAACCCACATTGGTTGATATGCCATAAAACCCAAACAAACAAACAAACGAAATTCTCGAATCTTCTCTGTCGCCACTGTTGTCGGACTGGCAAGGTATTGCGGTTTTTCGACGTGAATGCATTTCTAGAATTCTTCGTCGACCCAGATGTGGGATTGGTAAGGTATTTAGGTTTCACCGTGAGTGCGTATCTAGAATCCTTCGTCGCCACTGATGTGGGTGCCAAAGTTGGGCCCACAGAAGTAAAACACGGATTAGATGTAAGAAAGATATATTAACAACAGGTTACAGAGATAGTGTAAGCAGAGCCTTCTATAAGTTAGCGTCTCAACACTGGTAGTCGTACGAGACTCTCTCTGTGTCACTCAATATTTATTTGTATGAATAAATACAAAATGTGGCACAAGGCCTAAAAGGGGGGTGGGGAAGGACGGTCTTCATCTGTCTTAATTCTAAACTTAGCTAGTCGCAGACACTGACCCAAACAATCCAACAATATTCCAATCACCAAAACAACACATTCACTCCTACCTTTCTTACTACGTCCACCATAATACCTCAAATTCTCTATGATGTCCTAACTAGTCCCCTTATATACAATTATTGTTCGTGGTGGGGAGGGTCAAAAATTAACAACTTTTAAAATGATCCCCAAATGAGTATTTACAATATGACTGAAATATTTACAATAAAACTAAACAAAACTGTGTTAGTAATAAAACCCCCCACAAACCATGAATGTGGCAGAAACATCAGTTCACCGGACGAAATCAATGCGGGACTATGAAGAAATGAAAAAAGCATTCATACCTCCAAGCATTCACGATGGCACACACACATTCATACACAACAACAAATACGAAAAATCACACACGAAACGAAAGGCGTCTCGCATCCACCAGAGAACTGACATCACTGACCACCTAACGAGGGAGGGGATGGGGAATTAAACAAAAGAAAAATAGGGACAGAAATAAAAGGGACCAATGCGCATGCATACCCTAGCTAAGTTTACTAGAAAAAAGGGAAAACTAAAGATTCAAAATACAAAACCTAGTCTAACCTAAAATCTGGGTGGGTTGCCTATGTTCAACCCTGTTAGGACAAAATTCTGTACCTAACCGACATCCAAATGCCACTCTAGGTCAGCCCCTTTCACTCTACACATTCGCGCAAGATTCACCCACCTTTTGCCAAATTCTAATGAAGGGAGCCGGCGCCTTTCCGTCCTAATCTTGACTTTAAGCTGATGCTTAAAGAACAAGATCAGTTGGGAAGAGGTGAATTTCTCGCCCTCATGGAATCCCTTCTGACGTGTCGTCCATATCACGACTCTCATAATCCCTAGTAAGCAACAGAACACATAGTGTTCAGCCTTCGTCAATTGCGGCAGTACATTGCTACAAATAGAACTGGCTTCCAGGACAAAAAACTTTTCCTGCAGCATGCGAACCATGAGGCCTTCAACAAACCTGCACAACGGCACTACCGTCTTGCACTGAAAAAAGGCGTGATCAATGGTCTCGACTTCCCCAGTACAGCGACGACAGTTTGGATATTTCTCCAAGCCTGCTGAACAAAGTCTCTTGCCGACCCAGAGGGCCCCACGAATCATCAGCCAGGTGAGTGATGCCTCATCATTATTGAGACATTTCAACCCAGGCGCCCAAGGCCATATCGAGCGAGCCTCCTGCTTCATAAGACCGAGCTCGTCGATCAAATCATCTTGAACGGACCCCCTAACTAACAATTGATACAATGCCTTACGAGACAACGCCTGGGCGTCGGAGAGGCCATCCGTCGTCCGTAAGAGGAGCTTCAAAGCACGACGACATTCGCGGTAGAAGGAGCACTCGGCACGAGGTCTACGGCCGGCCTCCTCTTCTTTCCAAAAGGTGCTCACCTCATCCAATCCGCGACACATTCGGTCCAGAAAGGTAATGCGAAGCATATATTGACGAATCTCAATGCTAGGCATACCCAGACCGCCCTCAGAGGGATGAAGGCAACAGATCTCGCGAGATACCAAAGGGGCCTTGTCTCTCCACAAGAAAGAGAACAAGGTCTGGACTAATGACATTAGTCTGGCATACGGGAGTGGAAGCACAGAGAGTCGGTAAAGGAGGATCGGATATATGTGTGAAACACATACCTCCGCCCTTCCCTTCAGGGAAAGTCTCCCCCGAGACCACAGATTAACCGCGATCTCGGCCTTCCCTTGCACCTCCGCCAATTCATTTCCAACTGGAGATCAGGACCGAACCAGACGCCGAGTATCTTGATCGGCCCATCCGTCCAGAGGAAAGGTCCGGGAAGAGAAACTCCCTTCCACGCACCCAACCGCAAGCCCACAGACTTATCGCGGTTGATCTTGGCCCTTGTCACCATCTCATACCCACTGATCTCTTTGCTGACTTCGTCAATCTCGGCTCTGCTCGACACAAGAACCGAAGCGTCGTCAGCATAGGCAGAATACCTGGCTGAGGTGGAAGCCCCAGGCAGGGAAATTCCGCGCAGGACCGGATTCGCCTTTAACTTGCGAAGGAATGGTTCCAACGCAAGAACGTAAAGCAGAGGCGAGAGCGGACAATCTTGACGAATGGAGCGAGACAATACGAAAGGCTTCGATCTTACCCCATTCACTTCCACCAGCGCACCGGGGGTCGCATACAAAAGTCGGATCCAGGAGCGAAAGTCGGCTCCGAAACCGGCCGCCGAAAGGACAGCCTCCAGAAATCGATGGTCAACCCTATCGAAGGCCTTGGACTGATCTAAATTAATCAGCGTGGCTTCACTGTCGACTTGTTCTAAGATCAAGCGTACCATATGAAGGTTATCCTGAATAGTCCTACCCTTCACAGCACAAGTCCGTTCAGGGCCAATCAGACTAGACAGGACAAGCTGCAAACGGTTGGCTAAGATCTTCGCCAAAATCTTTAAGTCCGTATTTAACATCGTTAAAGGGCGAAAGTTCCCTAACCCATCCCCACCGTTCTTGTCCTTACGCAGCAACTTGATCACACCCCTGGTGAAGCGTTGGGGTAAAGACCCCTGCTTCATCTAGTGGTTGAAAATCAGCTCCAGCAAAGGAACAAAAACGTGCGACAACCTCAAGTAAACTTCGTAGGGAAGACCATCTAATCCCGGAGACTTATCCAGGCCAACCTGCTTCAGCGCTTCCCAGATCTCCGACTCTGTAATGGGACCCTCGCACCTAGCCGTTTCAACTGCCGA
Source organism: Acanthosepion lycidas (assembly GCA_963932145.1). Taxonomy (NCBI): domain Eukaryota; kingdom Metazoa; phylum Mollusca; class Cephalopoda; order Sepiida; family Sepiidae; genus Acanthosepion; species Acanthosepion lycidas. The sequence goes on along the minus strand of OZ010597.1, from coordinate 65,722,117 downwards.
GAGGCAGGGAAAGTCAGCTAAATAGGCGTCGAACTGAGCAGAGCTCAGACCGGGCTCCCTGGTGAAAAGATCCTGAAAGTAGTCCCGAAAGACCTCACATATGCTCGCGTTTGTAGTCACGGTCCGCTTATCCGGCAACGTGACGCACGCTATATGTCGCCTAGACGCGTTTCGATTTTCCTCTGCACGCAGTTCAGCGGCCATATTCGTTGCCTCAGAAGACATTCTTTTTAACCTAGCCCTAACTACCAGAGCTTGATCCTTCTTGATAAGCAAGGAGGACAACTCTGCCTTAGCTAACATGGGATTTCACTGCCCGATCGACTTTATTTTCTAAAGCAGTTTGCGCCGCTAATCTATCTAGATTGAGTCGACGACTAAAATCGGCAGCAAACGTTCGAATTTTAGATTTTAAATTGCCCCACCAGGCGTTTCCCACAACCGCTCCCGTCAATTCCCTTTGGATGGTTAGTAACAGCTGGTTCCGGAAACCCTGACCACAAAAAAGTGAACAGTTCAATTTCCAGTAACCAGCCAATCTAACTTTAGACTTATCTAAGTTTACACGGACCCGGACAAGCCTATGATCCGTATAAACTATATAATGGAAACTTGGACACCCTAAGAGCCCTACATCGACTATCCTAACTAAGACTCGGTCCAGGTAGCTCGCAAGCGACCCTGGAGCCGAGTTGCCACTAGTTGTCCAAGTCCATGCTACCTCCCGAGGGTGTTCATTCCGGAACTTATCGACAAGATCAAACTCATCGATAAAGTCCCGAAATGGTTTCACCTCCGGGTTGTTAGTACCTTGTTTATGCCCTATACGATCTATATCGGGGTCAAGGACGGCATTCCAATCCCCCGCTAAAACTACCCGACGAGACGTCGTCAAGAACGGCGCGATCTGCCGAAACAAAGCAGGCCGCTCGGAATGGGTATTGGGCGCATAAACCCCAATGAGACGTAGAACCTTATCCTTTATGGTAACATCCAGCACGCAAAGTCTGCCCGCCGGATCCGCGAAGACAAGGGTACAAGCAGTCTTCAAAGACTTGCTCACTAGCCAAGAGACACCCCTCGAACGAGCATCAAAACAGGCTGAAAAAAGGGAGAACCCCTTAGACAGTATGTCCTCACGATCATGAGAAGAAAACCGGGTCTCTTGTATACAACATACATTCACCCCGAGGCGCTGAAGGTCACGAGTGAGCCTCGCCCTGCGAGACTCGGACCTCAGGCCTCGGACATTTAAACTGGCTAACCAGAGAGCCATTGTGAAGCCGATTAGGGTTGTCCTTCAGGATAGAACATGGCTGGGGTGAGGACACCGACAGCTTGTCCCATCAAAACTGACATCATCTCAGTATCGAGAGTATCACTCTGAGACAAGCCACCGATGTCCGCGGGATAAGTTAACTTAAAAGCCCTATAAAGGGATGGGTGAACGAAAATAGGGACCCTCCCTTTACACTTTTTAGTTTCATCTAAGTTTTCCTCAAGGAGAACTACTGCTGGGGGCACCACTTTCAAGGAGGCCTTAGCCTCCTCTATCATGCCCCATATCTCCCGCGTACCCGGGCCAGTTCTTACAACGATTAGCTGATTCCGGGCCTTCAAATTTTCCGGCACCTCCACATCTACCCCTTGATGTGCCGGAAATTCCAAAGAATTTTTAAGGGCATCGGGTTTTTAGTTTGCCCGAAGACCCTGTCAGCCTGATCCCGGGATACGCGGCAGACGTCTTCCCCCGGGAGATATGGTGGTTTGATTTTCTTTTTTTTCTTGTCCGTAGCTGATTGAGTATGCGGACTTCTGTTTCTTTTTTTCTGAGGAGAGTGAGTGGGTGTATGCATAGGAGTGTCTCTCGGTGTAGTTGATGGAGTCATGCCGGAAGGTATCTTTACGGGTGAAGGTTTGGAGGAACGAAGAGATTTCACGGGAGAGTTTGTTAAAGATTTTGGCGGATGTGGTTTTGTGAACTTAGTTTTAAATGATGGAGGGGAAGACGGGGCAGAGGATAGGGGGCCCGGTTCCCCCAGCGATTTTTTTTTAGCCCGCTTGGCCTCCACTTTCTCTTTTAATGTTTTCAGGTCCAAAATTTTCTGCCAGCTTGGTTCATTAAGTTTTTGGGACTCAGTTGCTGTTTCTGCATAAGACGCCGAGGCTCTCGCCCTCAGAGCTGGTAGAGGGAATGGGGCTGTAGGTGACAATGTCCCCGGGGTCATGTTTCTCCTTAACCACACTTGTGGCAGGCGTCGGATTTGAGGGTAATGTGGGTCTGGACCCAACCGAGGGATTTTCCCCAACGGCCCGCCCCGCAGCTAGGCCCACAACAGGCGCCGCAGATTTTACTTTCTCGGCCAAGGGGGTATTTTGGTCGCCTGTGACCGGAACTCCAGGGGCCTTCTTCCCTGGGCGGGCGGAGGAAAGGTGACCAGTCTCTCCCCACCTCCAGCAAGTTGGTCTCCTACCGGTCACTATGACCGGCATTTTCCGGTCACCAAACACCAAGCAGTTGGGGACGGACTTGAAGGCCTCTTGCTCAAGCATAATATCAAAAGTCCATCCCCCGTTCAAATTGTCGGAGAGAGCCCCTAAAATTTGGCCGTACTGCATAAAAAATGCAGCCAGGAGCTCTCCCGAAATTTGAGGAGGAACCTCGAAAACGGCCACCCTGGTCCGCCTTCGGCCTTCATACTCTGTTCTTAGTATTAGATCTTTAGTGATCAGCTCTTTTTTTGTCATGGCCAGGCAATCTTCTGGTGTGGGCAGCAGAATGTCCCACATGAAGAACCCTGTACCCTTAATTACTCTTTGGGGTTTTATCCCCAGGGACAAAAGTGATTTAATCACTGTGTCTTTAGTGGAGCGACAAATCTTTTTGTTTTTTTTTTGTCCAACACAAAAAGGGTCACCATTCTTTTTGTGAACACATCGAGCTCCTGGACAACATCGACGAACCCATCTTTATTTACAAGATGGGCGTAAGCTTTCGCCTTATCCAGGAAATCCGCCATGTTCAGAATACAACTTGGTGGGGACTTCCAGCATGAGGGCAATTCCTCGGCTGTCTTACTTTGTGCCTCCTTTGGCACTTCGACGTTTTTACTATTAGCTTCTTTCTTGGAGCTAGTAATCCGGTCAGATTTCGGGCTACCATCAGCCCGCTTCTTGGCAGCATTATCAGGGGGGTTGGCTTTAGCAGCCGTCCCAAAAATGTCCTTGTTTATATTGGCCCACTGGCACCGTCGGCCATATTGAAAAACGTGGAGACTACCACCTGCGGGTCTTTTTAAATATAATCACCAGATTTGGGGAAAGGAGTTTTGGGAGGGGAAAAAAAGAAATTAAACAAACAAGCCTGGATGTACTAGTAAAAAAAAGAGAAACAAAGACAATAAACTTTTTTTAAAAATAAAGAATAACTTATCAGAAAAATCCTCAGAAGTTCGTCAAAATAGTTCTTACAGCACTGAAAGTAAACAAATAGTGAGCAGAAAAAAAAGGTTCGTCGTTAGTCAAAAATTTCAAAACAAAAGGTCAAAAAGACTCTCTCTAGTCGTACGAGACTTAATATTTATTTGTATAAATATATAAAAAATGTGGCACAAGGCCTAAAAGGGGGATGGGGAAGGACGGTCTTCATCTGTCTTAAATCTAAACTTAGCTAGTTGCAGACACTGACCCAATCAAGCCAACAATATTCCAATCACCAAAACAACACATTCACTCCTACCTTTCTTACTACGTCCACCATAATACCTCAAATTCTCGATGATGTCCTAACTAGTCCCCTTATATACAATTATTGTTCGTCGGGGGAGGGTCAAAAATTAACAACTTTTAAAAAATGATCCCCAAATGAATATTTAAAATGTGCTTTAAATATTTACACGAAACTAAACAAAACTGTGTTAGTAATTAAACCCCCCACAAACCATGAATGTGGCAGAAACATCAGTTCACCGGACGAAATCAATGCGGGACTATGAAGAAATGAAAAAAGCATTCATACCTCCAAGCATTCACGATGGCACACACACATTCATACACAACAACAAATACGAAAAATCACACACGAAACGAAAGGCGTCTCGCATCCACCAGAGAACTGACATCACTGACCACCTAAAAAGGGAGGGGATGGGGAATTAAACAAAAGAAAAAAATAGGGACAGAAATAAAAGGGACCAATGAGCATGCACACCCTAGCTAAGTTAACCAAAAAACGAAAAACTAAAGGATCAAATTCAAAAACTAAACTAACCTAATATCTGGATGGGTTGCCTATGTTTAACCCTGTTAGGACAAAATTCTGTACCTAACCGACATCCAAATGCCACTCTAGGTCATCCCCTTTCACTCTACACATTCGCGCAATATTCACCCACCTTTTGCCAAATTCCGATGAGGTGAGCCGCCGCCTTTCCGTCCTAATCTTGACTTTAAGCTGATGCTTAAAGAACAAGATCAGTTGGGAAGAGGTGAATTTCTCGCCCTCATGGAATCCCTTCTGACGTGTCGTCCATATCACGACTCTCATAATCCCTAGTAAGCAACAGAACACATAGTGTTCAGCCTTCGTCAATTGCGGCACCACATTGCTACAAACAGAACTGGCTTCCAGGACAAAGAACTTTCCCTGCAGCATGCGAACCATGAGGCCTTCAACAAACTTGCACAACGGCACTACCGTCTTGCACTGAAAAAAGGCGTGACCAATGGTCTCGACTTCCCCAGTACAGCGACGACAGTTTGGATATTTCTCCAAGCCTGCTGAACAAAGTCTCTTGCCGACCCAGAGGGCCCCACGAATCATCAGCCAGGTGAGTGATGCCTCATCATTATTGAGACATTTCAACCCAGGCGCCCAAGGCCATATCGAGCGAGCCTCCTGCTTCGTAAAACCGAGCTCGTCGATCAGATCATCTTGAACGGACCCCCTAACTAACAGTTGATACAATGCCTTACGAGACAACGCCTGGGCGTTCTCTCTGTGTCACTCTCCTGTAGAGTGCTATGTCGCCTACTTAATATAGGCCTGGAAGAGTCTATTGTGTAGGTAGTTTCCAGTCTCACAATAATACAATAGTACAGTAACCTTGTGTCCACTTCTCTATACTATTTCGGTAATCTTTTGCTAAGACCTGTTGGCCTACTTTGAAAGTACGACATGATGGTGATTGAATTGTTGGTCTATTGCCGTGTTTCTCTTGTGAGAATTTTGTGCACTTGAACGTATGAACGAATTTTGCGGTTCATCAGAGCCTCAGCAGGTGAGCTACCGTTTAGGGTTTTTGTTTGGTGTGGCTCGATCACTTGTTAGGGATGTCTCCAATATTTCAGTCACCGTGCCCTCCCATTTTAACTTTTGAAGAGCCCTCTTAAAGGTATCCATAAATCGCTCAACTTGTCCATTCGATTGTGGCAGGAATAGTGGTATGCATATGCGTTTGATACCATTCTGCTGGTAGAAGTTTGAACATTTCGCTGAAGTGAAAGCAGAGTTATTGTCAGAGACTAAAGCGTCTAGGACTCCGAATCTGTTGAAGATGTGCTGTAATTTCAGAATGGTTTCCTCAGAGGTGATGCTACTCGTCGGAAAAATTCCAGGCCATTTACTGTAGTAACAGAAAATATTTTTTATCGATGGGTCCTGCAGAATCAATATGAAAACGTGACCAAGGGAAACCCGGGACAGGCTAAGAAAAGAGTTCCGATTTCCTGGGAACTTCGTTTTGAGAGAATGTGCAAAATAGTTTTCAATCTCGGAAACTGAGGCAAAAGTGTTGAGTGGCATAGAGAAAAGATCCAGTGCGTCTATCCAGTCAAGACCAATCAAATTGAGAACAAAGTCTGTGACGTAACATGCACCAGAGAAACTTTTCTCAAAAAAAAAATATAAAATAAATAAATAAATAAAGATTACAATTCAACTGAGCGGAGAGTAGAATTTCATCACGAGAAGCACTCCGAGCAATGTGTTTCGTTTTTAATAATTGTTCCCATGTGGACAGTGAAATTAAGGTAACGTCTGAAGTATCAAATTGAAAACGAACTCGAATTTTGTTGACAGAAAGAGTAATATACTTTTTACGGGATTCAAATTCAGCTTTAAAAGTCGCTGACATCGAATGTGAACTTGTTCGCTTAGGATAAGGCTTGTTCACAGATTTCCTTTAGACTGCCTTTGAAGTAGAATCGGAAGGTTTAGCTCATGAGAGGCGACAAAAGTTTTCCTTGTGTCTGCGTGTGTAACATAACTGATATTTATGTTGTTTTTTTTTGTTACAGACCGGAATGAGAATAATGTCAATCACTGCAAGACCAACATGCAGGAAGAGTTTTCTTTGACATGTGTAATGAATTTTCCTTTGATTAGACGCTGCTGATTGAGAACTATTATTGTGCCTTTTTTAAGACTAAAAAGTCTTTCGTATTCTGTCGTGAGAGCTTTCAGTTATGTTTTTGTTCTACTCCAGTTTGGATAATAACCGTGTACGCACATCAAATTATCATTATTATTTGGAAATTTAAAACCAGCGATGAAAATAAGACATTTAAATTGGTTTTCAGTTAATATCTGAAGCTGGAATTTCTCGCATTCACGATTAACGTAGCCTGTAAAAATCGAACTTGCTTTTCGTTATTTTTAAACAGTTTAATGAATCTGATGTGAAAAAGAGAATGTTGAATACCGAACATTTCGGTTAACTGGTCAACAGTTTCCGTGAACGTTAAATTTGAAGACAATTTGGGCAGGATAAAATTATGAAACGCTAGTATTCTTTAAAATTAGCAGTGAAAAGAACTACTTTTGTCCAAAACAGATACATGCTTAAAAATATTCAGATGTAACAGTTATCTCCCTTTAATCTTCTACCTTTTTATTTTAACGAAATGAAGATTCGATTTCCCGCTTTCAGTGAAGTCAGTTTAAATTAATTGTTATAATTGATATTTGATAAATATTTGCATCGATTGGTTTAGCAGTGATATCCATTTCTACTGGTTGTAGTTTCAAATTGTCACAGGAAGAGGATGAAAACTTCCCAAATAAATGAATTCAAAACGTTGGTGGTTGTTATACATATATTTTATATAAAGTACAACATAGCTCACAAAAAAAAAAAAAAATATTTACATGTCTACTGATGGTTAAAAAATTAAAAGAAAAATATTTATAGGATTAGTGGTAGTGTGTACGTGAGTGTGCCACGTGGTTTAGTGAAATTAAGAAGTCGTCTTATCTGAAAAATAAAAAAAATCTCACCAAGCGGTGATAAATATATAATAATAATCATATTGCTTCCCCAACACAGACATATATGTATGTGTGTCTGTTTGTGTGTGAGGAATTAGCGTGCGAAAAGCGAATAAACACATTTAAATAAATTTTACTACTGAATATTTGTTTTCTTTCAAGTTGAAAAAAAAAATTACAAAGATCCTTGAGAAACAAATTCACACAAAAATATTTCGTTTTTCTTTCTTTACAATACAACCTTATTAATTGAGTTAGTATAATAAAAAATCAACGTGTCTACATAAGGAGTGTGTCAGGCATTTACGTTGTTTTATGATTGCGTGTACTTTTCTAGTAGTCAGCATATCAGCAGGTAAATCTGTGTTATAACTACTACTAACATATTGTTTTCATAACACTGTTCGTATGATTTTTGTGTGTTTTTAATTTACTTTAAAATGACTAGGCTTTTGCAATAAGTTACTCAATAAATATGTGATGGTTGAATAATTAATTATATGAAATGTTTGAGTAATCAGCTGTGTACAACCCTGGTCAAAGGTTTGTTGAAAGCTGAATATTAACTTTGCGAATTTACGTTTATACCAGGTTCCACATATGTAAATATTTGTGTCTGTGTACTTGTTTTTAAAATTCTATTATAATTTTTATCAATTTTCTGGAACGTTCTTTCTATATATATTTATGTTCAATTTTATGATACATAAATTGATGAAAATCTTAAATGAAGTCATGTGTAAAAATTAACATCACTTTGAAAATTATATGGATTTATCAATTTTTTTTCCTCAATAGGAATAGATAGGTTCGGTATTTTGAACAGGTGTAGAGGTCTATCCCTTATTCCCTATTTAGGATTGGGTTTCCGGTTCCTTCTAAAGTCTACTTCATGTCTATATTCCTAACGTCTATACCTGAACTCTTTATTCACTATTTCTTTTTTTTTCACCTCAATAGAAGTCGATAGGTTCACTTATCGTTTGGTTCCCACTCCTTCCCGGACTTTTGGAAAGGAGTAAAGATTTATTCCTTGTTTCCTATCTAGGGTTATGTTTCCGCTTCTTTCTAAAGCCTTTTCATTATCTTTCACTCCCAATAGCACCATCCGTGTTAGTGGCAATATCGCCTTACCTGGGGTGAATTGATTAAAAAAACAAACAAACAAAAACAGACAACAACAACAACAACATTCCCTAAGCATTTTCTGGATTCGAAGAAGAATGGTACAAGGTTGCATTTCTAGAACATTCGACGAGGATTGAGCCCACTCCGAATTGTTTGCGTGACTAGAATTAGCCGAATGGGTAACCAGTAGATGGGAAAAGAAAATGAGTAATAGCCGGGAGGTGGCAATTGTTTGATGTGTTGTAAGTTGGATTTTATGCTAAAAAGCTTATTTGGAGTAAATCAGGTAAAATTACCTTGGATGCATAAAGAATTTTCCAGTTTTTTTTCTTATATTTCTTAAGTTGCTCAATATTATTATAGCTATCGTGAGCGCGATATAAAACAAATTCAAATGTTCTGCATGTTTATCTTTATTCTTCACCTAACCTGGTGTGTGTGTGTGTGTTTTTTTTTAATGCAGACACTGCGTAGAAAAATGCACACATTCAGATTATTGATTGGCCAGACTTTTAAAGGCGTACTATTCTCTGCACCAAATTCTGTCACTTCCAACATTTACGCACAAAAAGCTTCTTCTTCTGCATTACTATTTTCTTTTCTTTCCACATCTCATCTCTTTTTTTCTCAGCCCTTTTTTCACGTGTCTTCTTTTAATTACTATCCCTCCTGTTCTTCGTATGGTTTATTTCCCCCTTTTTTTTTTTTTTACTATGGTTAATTTATTATTCTCACTGCCGTAATCTATTAGGTTGGTGCAAAAATAATGTCGTCTTCTCACATGTGAGAAAACGACATTATTTTTGCACCAACCTAATATTTGTTATTCGTTACGTTTTCCATCGGATGCCCCATGCTTGTGCCCAGCGAAGTTTAGTAAATAACCCTTAGGCTTGTTTAACCGACTAGGCTTTAACTTTATTATCACCAGTTTTACATGTAATAAAATTTGTATATACATAAAAAAAATTATTAATATCTAAGAGATGCTTGGAATAAAATTAGTAATGAACAGGATTATAATTATTCAATAAAATATATTTTTTTATAAAAAAAAATTTAAAGTGTGTATATAATTAATGTCGACCTAAAAAAATTAAATCAAGAAGTTTTAGTTTTTTTTTTTTTTACTAATGTTCACGTAATACAAGGCTCAAGAGTCAGTCAATGTAGAGTTTTACTGTGCGGTCTTGTATTAGCCGAGCGTAAGAAAAGGAAAGAAGTGGAGTTCCTGGGGATATACAGGAAAGACAACAATCTTGATGTTGTCAAGATTTAATTAATGAATAACATTTCAGATTTCAGTCGGAGATGTTAAAAGTTGTAGTGAGTACGAAATAATAATTTCCTTTACCCCCACCCTTCAAATTCGGGCAAGCTGAGGAAAAAGACGGAAAGAAATGTGAAATTTTCTTTGGACCAATGAAAACCTTGTTTTCACAGGTATTAGCCGTTGAACCTAGAAAAAGAAAGAAAATATAATAGCGATCCTCCGCGAAATCTTTTTTGATTTTTTTGAATAAGGGGGGAAAAATCATGTTTCTAAATGTACGTTTTATCGCATAAAATTTGGTGAGGTACGATCAAATATTCATTTTGAAAATCCGGCCCAGAGAAAAAAAGTATTTGGGGACCACTGATCTCGCGAGACTTCCTCGTTAACCATTACACCACAGGGAAGCACCCAAATGAATTTCCAAGAGTAGCTTAGATGTGGCGCCAGGTCGGCAGTGAGGAGTACTCAGTGAGAATTGAACACTCTACTCAGATCTAGCGAGACGAACTTACTAACCGTTATACCACGTCGTAGTGCTCTCATTTCTTGGTTGATGAGGAGAGATTAAATTTCAAAGACTTTTTAGTACAATTTATGGATTTTGTATATACAATTTGCTTACATGGTTGCACCTCTATCGTTTGCCCAGTTCCCAGTCATGCCTAATTATTAGATCTTCTGAATGAGTTTATTGGATTTGCTTCTCATAACCAATATTTTCAAAGCTATCTGTGACTATACCACTACTATTTTGCTGTATGACGTCTTGGACATAAATAGTTGTTTCTTAGTAAATTGTTCTGGGTCGCTATTAGCAGGAATTCAGTTTACCTCTTCAAAGGTTCTCTGCGTAACCATGTTTACTTCATCTCATTTGCAACTTTTTATTTCTCTTTTGGGGTGTTTTTTCTTTCTATCTGTGATTCCTAGTTTTCGAGTTTCCTAATCCTCTAAAAAGGTGTTAGGATAATCCAGAACTAGGAGTAAAGCGCCAGCATATGGATGAAAAAACAAAAACAAAAACAAAACAAAAAACAAAACAAAAAACCCAAAACAAAACTGAGTAGCTACACAAAAATAGAAAAAGATGTAAGACAAGGATGTGTCTTCTCCCCAGATTAATTCAACCTCTACTGTGACACTATGCTAAGGGAACTGGAGATCTTACCAGGATTTATTATCGGTGGACGTAATCTTAACAATATAAGGTATGCAGATGACAACTGCTTTCTCAGAAAGAAAACTACAGTATAGAGTAGTAAAAGAAAATAAGGAAAAAAAACTAACTATAAACTATAAGAAGACATAAAGTATGGTCAATAGCAAGAAAAATAGCCCAAAATGCGAGTTACAAATTGAAGAGGTCAACATTAAACAGGTGCAGAAGTTTAAATATCTGTTTTATCAGGAGATGGAAATTGTGGCACGGAGATCCGAACATGCATTGGACTAGCAAAAGAAGCATTCCAACAACTAAGTTATATACTCCCAGAAAGATTCCTGGTAGCCGAAGCCTTAAAGAAATACAAACAATTGTACTCAGAAATAGAGTTCACACCACACGAAAGGCTTTATCTATGTAAAATGTGTGTCATCTCTGGTTTTTGTTTCCTCAAAAATGCTCAGTGAAAAGTATCATGATGCTATTTCTGACCTTGGGTCTCTGGCTGGGACCCGGAAATAAATGAGTATACACCAGAAATCAAAGGAAATAATAATAATAATAGCTGGAAAATATGCAACTTTTACGGGAAGGAAACTGCAAGAAACTGGTATGAACATCAGCCAGACTCAGTTACAGAGATAGGAACTGTAAGAATTTTATGGGATTTTACAATACATACAGACAGAATAATCTAGGCTAATCGCCAAGACATCATGATCAAAGACCACAAAAACAGAATGTGCTTTCTTATTGACATGGCAGTCCCTGCAGATTGTAATGTATCTTTGAAGGTCTTCAAAAAAAAAAACAAAAAAAACCCAAAAAAACAAAAAAACTCAAAATACAAAGATCTCCAAAATGTGGTAGAGGCGGACATGGGGTGTATTATTGTTTATTTGCACTCCTTCACCCACTTGAAATTCTTTTTTTGATTTGTTGGCCTGCTTTCCGATTCTCGTTATGTAAGACTTTCAATTTGGCGGTATAGACCTCAATGGCACAAATGATAACTGGGGAAATAATGGTCTAAATGTCCCACATTCTGGCAAGTACTATCCGTATCTCTTAAGCTTGTTACTTTACTTGATATTATGATCTCCAAGAACAGCGATATCAATGAGGAGGCATTTCCTTTTCAGCGATAGTGATATCTGGTTGGGTGGCTTCAAGAATATGTCTTGTTTGAATGTCGAAATTTCACACGACCTTGACTTGGTCGTTTTCGATCACCTTCTTTGGCTTTTGGTGGTACCATTTCTCGTCGACATCATGTTCACACTTTCTACGTTGCAGATGGGAGGCGGCTTTATCATGGAAGCGCCTGTATTCTTTCTGTGCCTGCACTTATCCGCTTAGTGGTAGATGTTCTTCCGGGCAGAATTAGTATTCAGTGCTTTGTCTTGGATATTATGGTCCCCAGGAACAGTCACATCTAGGAAGAGGTATTTTCTTGTATTTTTGTTTCTTTTTGCAGCAACAGTGGTGTCTGGTTTGGTTGCCTCAAGGATACTATTTGCTTGGATTCCCATAAGATTTTGACTTGCTCATTTTCAATCGTCTTTTCTGATTTGTAGAAGTATTATTTCGGTTCGACTTTATGTTCATATTTACTATATAGGCATCAATGCAACTGAGAGGCCATTTTATCATGGCATTATTCGCACTCTTTCTGCGTAAGAATTTCATAAGCGCTAATGATAAGTTGTGACATTATTATTATCGCTATAAATTTTCTTATCGTTTCTCATTAATTTTATTTATATAGGGACTTTTATTTCTGCCGCAGATTTAAAAAAAAATATTTTTATAAGGAATTATATTTGCTTTTCAATTAGGTGTATTTTTACCATCAACATTATTAATATTTTTGTCATCATTCATTCATTGAATTCACTTTACTGAAGAAGAGACCTGAAGCAACAGAAATGTGGTTCTACAGAAAGATGCTGAGGATACCATGGACCGAATACGTGAACAACAACGAGGTTTTGTAGAGAATGGAAACAAAAAAGAAACTTATATTTAATATCAAGAAGAGTTGAAATTTCTGGGGCAAGTAATGAAGAAGGAGGGCTTGGAAAATCTAGTCCTCACGGGACAGATCGAGGGAAGGAGGGACAGAGGAAATCAGTGCGTAATATACTAGGTGGGCTTGAGCAAATGGATGGCTTAAAAGGGTTTAGGAGAAATAATAAAAAGTCAAAACTTATTAAGAGCTACAAAGACGAGAAGATGTGGAAGGCTATGACTGTCTACGTCATGAAGTGACACGGCACATGAAAGAAAGAAGTTGCTGCTGTTGTATCCCAATCATATACCATTGAATCAGTGCTGAAGAAACATACTTAGCTATTCCTGGAGATGAATGAATCGGTTGATGAGAAGGTTTGTGTGGTAGTTATTACTGTTTTAGATTGATTTTTCTTAACTGCCAATACAAAACACTGTATTGGACAGTTACCAAAAAGATCACGTACCATTAATATGCTGGTACAGAAGCATACTTTTGACAGGTTTAATTCATTGCCAAAAACTCATGACGCCAACAAAGACAAAAAAAAAAAAATTTCTTTGCTTACTAATTTCTCTTTCCCTGCGTATTTTTGCCTCGATTTCATATTTTTCTTGATTCGGATGGAAAGTACTGTACACTTCGGGTTTTAGAACTTAAAAATGAGACCACAGAATTTTAAATTAAAAAAAAAATGAGACTATTGAATTTTTGATTTGAGTTAAAATATATATTGCCAAGTTTATTTTCGTTAAAGAAAATACATCGACAATAATAGGGTTACAGTGCACTAGGCAAAAATATCTCTGTATGTTCATGTAGAGGATGAGAAGAGTGTAGAAAGGTATTGTCCTGAGAAAGACAGTTTTGTAGTCGTTGAAAAGTGTTGTCATGAAAAAGACAGTTTTGTAGTCACTGGAGAGTTCTCTTGAAAAGGACAGTTTTGTAATCGGTGAAGAGGGTTGTCGTGAAAAGGACAGTTTTGTAGCCGGTGAGAATTGTTGTCATGAAAAGGACAGTTTATCGCTTATCGTTGCTGCTGGCAAGTATGGTTGGCTGGAACTGGATGCATGTTGGACATAGTTGGCTGGTTAGAGCTGGAGGCCTGCTGGAGGTATCTCGAGGCCTGCTGGAGGTCGATGGAGCGTCTGCTGCTGCTGATAGCTAGAGCCATGGACCGACTGTTGGCTGCTGGAACAAATATTACACTCTGATTCTATTAGGTTTGTGATTGCCAATTATTGTGGGTTGAAGCCTCTATCTTTAAGTTTCCAAAAATGTCTAGATTTTGGTGTATTAAAGAAGCACCAGAGAAGGGATGCCTGTGATTGCAGAACCTCTGTTTTCAACGTCCAGCAGAGATACCGATGTATACTTTTTATCATTAATATTTTTCGGGAAAAGATGGTAGCTTGGTATACAGCATTTTCTAAACTGAGCAGTTTGCTTTGGCTCCACAATTGCAAGATTTTGAAGTTGAACGTCAAAAAACGACATTATTTTTGCACCAACCTAATAGTAATTTGGGCCGCGGGACGAATACTTTGCGAGTTTTGAGGCCTTTTTATATCTTGAATCAGTTTTACAACAATCGCTGGTTAAGCTTTTTCTTCCCTGTTGTTTTTCTTTTAAAAGTTAGAGTGCCGACAGGATACGACAGACACACTTGAATTCAGTAACCCCCTCCAGTGTGCTAAATAAAAAAAGAAGTCCGCGCAATCCGATAGATGAATGATTCTGCCTACACAGGGACTCTTTCTCTCTTTCTCTGTGTATGTGAGAGAGAAAATTCTTTCTATATTTTAAGGATTTATTTATTTTTATTCATTTCACCCAAGCAAGGCAATATTTTTAACATCAAAAAACGACATTATTACGTCATTATTTTTGCACCAACCTAATAATTTTGATTTTCTTCTCTTAGCTTTCATTACCTGTCTTTTTCGCAACAAAGTTTTTAGAAAATCAATAACTTTCTGCACGCAGCAATAAAGAATATACGATAAACAAAGGTTAATTACATACTTAATCTTTTTCGTGAGGATAAAACCCGACAACTTCATGGCCTCATAATTTAATCTATAGATTTCCAAGAAAATATAACCTATTTTTCTGTCTGAAAGATTTGTATTATCAAAACATTTAGATCCACACAGCGAACATGTTCATAGTTATTTTCATTTTCCAGCGAGTATAATTTATAACACACACACACTTGCATAGATACACACACAGACAAAAAGAGACACACGCATATATATATATATATATACATATATTAAATTTTGCTATATTTATAGGGGAACAGTACTCTATTATATAGATATGGACATAGGAAAACAGTGAATGGTGTCTAATAGTTTCGCGCTTCGACGACACCCCCAGGCAAGTATAAAGATGGCAGTAAAGCGAGAAACTGACAGTCACCATGGAGTGCTACAAAAACGGTAGTACTTGATGAAAAATGGGATACTAATTCGATTCCTATCTATCTATCTATCTATCTATCTATCTATCTATCTATCGGAAACGTACTTTGACCATTTCGAACACTTTTCGGCCAGTGAGACGCCTTCCCTGATGAAAAAGGTGGTATAAGCTCGATATCTATCTATCTATCTATCTATCTATCTATCTATCTATCTATCTAGCCGAACGTGCTTTACGAATTCGGCCACTTTTCTGCCAGAGAAATGGTTTCCCTGATGAAAAAGGGGATACTAGTTGGATTCATATCTATCTGAATTATCTTTTTACACATTCGGCCTCTTTTCGGTTAGAGAAACGGCTTCCCTGATGATAAATGGGATATAAGCTTGATTCCTATCTATCTATCTATCTATCTATCTATCTATCTATCTATCTATCTATCTATCTATCCGAAATGTGCTTCTACTAATTCGGCCACTTCTAGGCTAAAGAAACAGATTTCCTGGTGAAAAAGTGGATACTAGTTCGACTTCTATCTATGTTTAGGCTTCCATGAGGAAATAGAGGAGATAAGATCGATTTCTATCTATCTATCTATCTATCTATCTATCTATCTATCTATAATAAAACGATAAAACGAAATGTGAATCTTCATTACTTAACATTTAATTCATTCCAATATTTCTTTAGTTGCTCTCAGTTAACCTTTTGTATGCAAGTGACCCAGGACGCCTCTTGTCCAGTACGTAGTTTCAACATTTTCCGTCTACAGTGTATGACAGACTGTCCTGATACTGACTAGGGTTTTTGTTTATATATTCATCACAATTTCAATACCGGATACACATGTGAAGTCATGAATTTGTGAAACCTGTGAAATTCTCTGGTACACTCAACTTCCTTGTTGAGGCCAAGCCTTTTCCAGCATAATACCACATCTTCCTCATATGTTTGTATCTATATATTTTCCATTTTTCAGTCTCTGACGGAACTTTAATAAAAATGAAACATGTTAGATTGATAAACGTTTCCTATTTGTTCATTATCTTATCACCTTGTCGAATCCATAGTTGCTCTTTGACTCATATATATATATGAATAAAATATACAATCGGAAAATAGTACTTAGTCATTGCTGACGCGTTTCGTCATCCAATTTTATCAATGCAAATGATGATAAACAAAAGCGAAATGTTCTGTAGTTACACGAAATTCAAAATTTTTAAAAGACGCTCCTGCGAAAGCCTCTTTTTAGATATTAGTAATTTTTTCTTTTTTTGTTTTTTGACTAATTGTGTGTTTTTGTTTTTCACGTCGGCAATGTGTGAAAGTTCTCAAAATAAATCTGTAGAGAAGACAAATTGAATAAAATAGACAATCGGAAAAGAGTACTTAGTCCTTGCTGACGCGTTTCGTCATCCGACTTTATCACGACAAGTGATGATAAACAAAAAACAAAATGTTGTGTAGTTACACAAAATTCATAAATTTTTAAAAACAATCTTGCGAAAGCCTCTTTTTGGTTATTAGTAACTTTTTTTTTTTAACTAAGTGTTTGATTTTGTTTCCATGTCCCCAATGTGTGAAAGTTCTCAGAATATATTAAATTGAATAAAATATTAAACTAGTACTTAATCCTTTTAAAAATATTAGGGGCGTCTTTTTAAAAAAAATTAATTTCGTGTAACTGCACAACATTTCGATTTTCTTTATTAACACTTGCTTGAGTTGGATAACGAAACGCGTTGGAAAAGACTGAGTGCCTTGAGAAGGTAGTGCTGCCCTGGTTCAAAAGGGTGGCTGCTGGAAGACCCTATTTCTGGCAACAGGACTCTTCACCATGCCACACAAGTAGGAGAATCCAATCATGGCTGTCAGAAAATTTCTGCGACCACATCACCGCTTACATCTAACTTCCCAGACTGCAACCCCTTTGATTATATGTGTGGGACGCAGTTGAAGGAGAGACCAAAAAAACTCCTTGTAACACCAAAGATGAACTAAAGGCAAGGATTATAGCAGCATTCACCAAGAAGACTGTCCAAAAGTGTTGGCGGAGATTCCTAAGTCATCCGGAGGCCGTGGTTGAAGGCAATATTGATTTTATTGAATAAATTTATTTTTTAGTATTTTCAAGATATTTTTGTGTAATTTTGGTAAATATCTCTGTTAAAATGAATTGTCAGTGTTTTTCCTTTTTTTGTCTTAATTTAAACGACAATTTATCCACGCACCCAATATATATATATATATATATATATATATATATATATATATATATGAAGAAATATAGTCTTAAGGTGTGCTATATTTATGGGATAAAGTGCTCAATATCAGAGATAGAGCGTGTGTAAATATAAAAGTGAACATAGAAGTCAACACTTAGAGGCGACAGTCTGTTTCATGCTATATGCAATCGTCAGGCCTGATATATATATATTGACTCACATAACAATAAAATATTAAAATCATTTTATGATAGCAACATACAAGATAACAAGCCCTCTTGCAATTGTGGAGCCAAAGCAAACTGCTCAGTTTAGAAAATGCTGTATACCAAGCTACCATCTTTTCCCCAAAAATATTAATGATAAAAAAGTATACATCGGTATCTCTGCTGGACGTTGAAAACAGAGGTTCTACAATCACAGGCATCCCTTCTCTGGTGCTTCTTTAATACACCAAAATCTAGACATTTTTGGAGACTTAAAGATAGAGGCTTCAACCCACAATAATTGGCAATCACAAACTCCCAACAACTCCCGGAATAGATGCAACCTATGCCTACAGGAAATAATCCTAATAATTAAATGCAAAATAAAGGCCAACACTTGATCCAAAGAAATTAAATTATTTTCAAACGTTGGCATAGATTAAAACATTTACTTTGCGGCTATATATATATATATATATATATATATATATATATATATAAAGAAATATAGTCTTAAGGTGTGCTATATTTATGGAATAAAGTGCTCAATATCAGAGATAGAGCGTGTGTAAATATAAAAGTGAACATAGAAGTCAACACTTAGAGGCGACAGTCTGTTTCATGCTATATGCAATCGGTGGCCTGACGATTGCATATAGCATGAAACAGACTGTCGCCTCTAAGTGTTGACTTCTATGTTCACTTTTATATATATATATATATATATATATATATATATATATATATATATATATATATTATGTCATTCGCAGACAGTACTGTTTCACTGTATCACAGCTCAATGCGACTTGACGTCCGAAAGCCTCAAGCCAGGATATATATATATATATATATATATATATATATATATATATATATATATATATATTTAGAAGGAAGAGTCCACGTGTGCTTCGTATTTAAACGAAAATGAAAGGGTACTAATGTGATCCTTGTGAAAAGCATTTATTGTATATTAAATGTTAATCTTTTATTTTTGCAGTTCCTATAATGCTTTATTATCTGTGCGTAGTATTTTAAATAATAGTCACTGAAGATAAGACCTTTAACTTTAAGAATGAGTGATTTATTTTTTTTATTTCGTCTCCTTAACTGAGAAACTGAAGAACTGTTTAGATTCTTTTCCCATTTTATTTCGTAAAAGAGTGTCAGGAACCAGACGATGGCAGAATCATTTTCTTTTAAAGATAATGGAATGTATATTATATATTTTGTATTGATTATGAAAATAATGGCCATTAATTGTGAATTTCTATAGAATATTGGTACTTCTGGGAATGAGAAAAACCAACGACTGTAAATTTAAGATCTTCATTAACTTTCGATTTTTAGTCTTAAGTGAGAAATAGAAAAACTATTCACCAAACCGCTTTCCCGTCGCCCTTAAATAGATGGTTCGTTTAAGATTTCAGTTTTAATAGGATAGTTTAAAATATACGTCAATAACCTCTTAGCTTAATAATAAAAACAGCATTTTTTTTTACAGCAAAAATATTATTTTTAGCAATCCATCCGTCCTTCCTAAATTCAGTTGTAAGCATTCATCACATAGGCATTGAAAATTTCAGATCAAAACTCATGTAATGGGGCGGACATTGATCCATCCTCAGTTGCACTTAAAAAAAATTCATTTTCATATAAAAAAATTTATTTTCTAATACAATATAGAATAAATGGGGGTATCGCTCCATGTCCTGTAGCAGCAGTGGGTGTGTCTAGGGCAAGATCAAAGTGCCCATCACCTTTCAGCTGATTTTCCTTCTTCTGGATTGGTTAGCTCCCTTAGAGTACTAATTTTGTCCGGCTATTTAACCCTCAGCTGGAAGAAAAAGAAATGGATTCCATATTTCCTGAAGCTGTTCTTGCAAAAGCAAACGCAACGTTGCCGGGTGGAATTTGAACTCGACACGTCAATTCCATTTTCTCCGCTGATAACCGCTGCATTACGTGCACATACAGTAGAACGTGTAAGAAAATGTTGGCTGGCTGGCTATCTATCTATCTATCTATCTATCTATCTATCTATCTATCTATCCCAGTCTGACCATTATCTATCTATCTATCTATCTATCTATCTATCTATCTATCTATTAGAACAAATAGACTTTCAGCAAGTACTTATTAATAGTTTAAGCTCATACGAAGTCGTCAAGCAAGTTGTTTTTCTAAGACGTTCTTATTTCTTTAGGTATTTAAGGTATTTAACAGAACACCCACTCGTTCCGAAGGCCTTTCTTTAACTTGGTGGTCTCATAAGTACGTGGGACAATAGTCCAAAAATCGTTTCCGCTCGTTAAAAATCTTACAAGAATAGATGGCACTTCTTGCACATGAAATATCGAATTAAAATTTATTAATACAATTTCTTCTCTTTTTTTCGGATGAGCAATATAATTACCTATTTGAGGAGTAGTTTAGAAAATGAACGCTTAAAAATTAAACATTCATACAATATATATGATGGACTCTCCCGTTGTGGATTCAGTAAAACAGAGTTCAACTTCAACGGACACTCATGTTTCTCCCGAGGCCTGAAGGTGTCTTACGAACTTTTTGACAGATGGAACATGTGGTAGATCCATTTGCTACATATTTCTGCATTAAAGCAGGAAAGGCTGCCAACATGCTTTAATATTTGCATGCAGTTGATCACGGTGTTCAAGTCGGACTTGCTCAAACATTTGTACAGATGAGAAGCAGGGCAAGCACCAGTTCTTGCACTCGGGCATTTTGTTTTCCCAGGAAGAAAAAGGGATGCTGTATCGATTCAGATTGTCTTTGAGTTTGTCTGAGTACAACTGACCTGCTTGATAGAAGCCGGTCAAAGAGGAGTTATTTTGGACGTCCTCTATCGCTCATACGAGAAAGATGGCCTGACTACCTGTTGGATTTTCATTAGGATAATTTTCATACCTGTCATGATACATTTAGTGAGAACTTCTCTGTTTCTAATGCGATCACTGAATTTTATGTTCCAGATGGTACGTAGGCAACGCATGTGGAAAGCATCGAGTTGATTGGTGTATCGTCGGTACAGAGTCCAAGATTCTGCACCACTGAGTATGGGTGTTAGTACAACTGACTTGTACACATCGATTTTCACTTGTAACGAAACAGCACGGGTATTCCAAAGTCCGTGATAAAGATTATCGAAGGCAGATTTAGCCTTTCCAATCCTGCATTTAATTTCTTTGTTCAGCTTAGTTGGATACAATGGAAGCAAAATAGGTGAAAAAAGAAACGGTTTTCAAAGCTTTTCTATCAACATAAACAGCTGGAGGATGTTTACGAATAAACTGATGGACAAGTTCCGTATTTTTGTGCTGATGGTCGGACCGAAAGCTTTAAATGGACGAGAGAATTTGTTTACGATTCATTACATATTGTTACGAGTGTGCACTACAAGTGTGCAAATGTCTGCAAAGAGCAGGTTCCGAACAGTTTGCCCAGTCGTCCCTCGGCCTTTTGGCTCAGAGTGATTCAAATAATTTAAATCCCAGCCCCAGAGGGGGGGGCTTCCCTGCAGACAGTACCTCTCCTTTGAAATGGGGCTGGTTTATTGCCGGGCGCCTAAGGTGACTCCAAAAGGGCAAGTGCCGACAGGGCTTGGGCAAACCTACTTTTAATCTCGATCTTTTGTCATTCGGCAGCGACGTGGGCGCACTGAAGAATACCCCCGGCCTTTTGGCTGGCATCAAAGTGCAGTATCTGCCCTCAGGTGCATAAACTACATTTCATCACTCAATTGTGTCTGTCTTCTGACGGCGTAATTGAAAATATTGTTGAGAGGTGCTCCATCTCATGAAACAGATGCCCGCGGCAGTAACCCCTTCATGGTACTAAATAGGGTGGGGTCGGTAATAATACCGATGCCAAGACAACCGAGGGTTGCGGGAGCTGCACAATTTTTGGAACTGTTTGGGTGGTGTACGCGTTCGGGTTTCCCACATTGAACGGACCTTGTGTCACATCCTGCCAATGTGGTGCGGCAAGAAAATATAATCGTCTTACTTTAAAGCGTTGTTGGTTGAATAACACACCGTTTGTCCTAAACTCAAATCCCATAGCTTCTTGCTTTTCTGACTCATTGCTTTATATTTTTCTATATATTTCTATATACTTTTTATGATGAAATTTTGCTCTCATCAATATATCCTCCTTTAGCTTTGATTGCTGCTGCACAAATTTTTGGCATTCGTTGGAAAGGTTTCTCAAAGTATCAGTTTGATAATTGATTCCATTCTTTTTTCAATCACTCTAAGAGCTCTTCTTTATTATACATACATATATATATATATATATATATATATATATATTGACGTTAAAAAATACGTCAAAAACCGTCATTATTTTTGCACCAACCTAATATATATATATATATATATATATATATATATATATAAAGTGAATAGTTCAGACATATTTAATTTATTTTTTTATTTTGATATATTTATATGCTTAAATGCATATAAATATCCTTCATTATAGCTTCATCCCTTTCCAAGTTATAGAATAAAAATTAATGAGATTTGTTAATTTTGTTTTTGTGAACTTGAACGTAGGTCAGTCGGTTTGCAGATAGGTGTAAGCAAGTATATTAAAATAATTTATGCGAAAAATAAGGCGTTGGAATTCTTGACAGGCTTAACAGGGGAATGACAACCAGTGAAAACATTCTTGTCCAATTTCGATTTATGGTGGGGATGAGGGTTTATCTTCTGTTACATGTGTTACAGTTTTTTGTGTATAGTATGTAACTAGTGAGCCAGTTCGAATGACACGACTCACTTTATAGTCCTCGAATAGAAGGTTAACCAATCAAAAGCCGCAGAACATTCTATCCATCGTGTATGAAGGCGGCCATTTGTTTTTTTTCCTAGCCGAATGATCAGTGCCAACTTGTCAGGCGAAGATGACAGAAGGAAGTACTATGCTCTACTACTTTGCTGCTATATCCACTGCTAACCTGAACTACGCTTTCCTACTGTCTCCGAAATATTCACTGCTAACCTCTGGATTCTATACTCGAAGACGACCGTCATAAAATGTCTAACATCATGCAGTGGTGGCATCCTACCGGTTCGCACCGCTTCGCGCGAATTGATTCTTAAAATTATAAAAGCTTAGCGAATCTGTTGCTGGATTATCCGAAAATAATCTTATATGTTAATAGACGATGGCCTAGGTAAAATGTTAGTTACGCTATGCTTCTGCGCGTGCCTAGTGACATTCTAATAGACACATGCCCCCTATCGTTTTGAAGTCAAAAAATGATTTGTTTCCATTTTCAAATTGAAAAAAAAATCATAATATGTTCCTAAAGATTACTTGTTTTTATAAAATCAATTCCTGGAAATTTAGGAAGCCACCACTGGTTACAAGTCTATACGGCACCATACTTTACAGGCGCACTGGATTGGCTAATCCCACGAATAATGGGGTATGACGTTTTTTGAAATGCAATCCTGGCTTTTAACGAGAAGTGAATGTTTAATATTGCCACCCAACCCGCCCAAGTTAATGGGTTTAAGCATTACTTTTCAAATGTGCTTATTGTTACAACTGTAAATTAATCTCCGGCCAAAAAGATAAGTTATTCTTTCACTTCAACTCCAGATTGATCTTCAACATGTAAACTTTTTGATATAACTATATATAT
>OZ010597.1:65651226-65693726 GCA_963932145.1 Acanthosepion lycidas | reverse complement strand
AACAAAGCTACATTGGCGCTACAGAAGGAACATTCAAGCAAAGAAAATACACCCACGACTTTTCATTCTCTAACAGAAAATACACTAACAGCACCATACTATGCACATACATATGGCAACTAAACGACAAAAATGCTGACACAAAAATAAATGTCTACTATTACAGTTCATACCAAACGGATAAGACCTACAGCAAAGCTGAACACAAATGGTAGAACACTAAAATACAAAAACACCGAACCCACGAAAACATAACCACCAACAGGAATCAATAACACTACCAGCACTGTTACCAACACTACTCCCACAAACACAACTATAACAATTTGTACAGCCACCACGAGAAATAAAGCCATTAACACTTCAAAATTATTATGACGACAGCTATTACTTTCGCTATTAGTAATGTTGTTACCACATTATGAACCTACTAAAAATGACTACTACTATTACTTTCACTATTAGTACTGTTGGTACCACTTTAAGAACACTCACTTCATAACCATCCCTACCACCATTAATACTGCTTTTTATCATTGTCATTATTATTGTTTTTATTATTAATATTATTACCATCATCATCATTATTATATTTACCACATCTATTATCATAATTACCATTGTCATTATTGTCCTTTTTTTATTTTGCTTTTATTGTCATTATTATGATTATTGTTTCCATCTTTACCGTTTATCATAACCAATAACACATCACTTATTATTAATATATCAATAATAATAGTAAGTTATTATTACCATTAACATAATCACAATCGTTAATAAATGACCAATAGTTATCGTTACTAAAATGCAAACATGATCCTCATCATCTCCACAGACAGAACCCAACTTAACCAACGTGGTGGTAGTGGACCCAGATCAATGAGTTTGGGTACGTGTCTACATATGTGTGCATGTAAGCTTGTCTGACGGCGCAGACGGCCGATCTGAAAAACGTCAAGACCACTCCCACATGTTCCTTGTTAAGGGAACATTGCCATTTATGTAACGCTACAGCCTTGACACTGGAATAGAATGACAATTGCGTATGTATGCTCGAACGCATGGATGTGTAACTGCGCCTAACCTCAGATTATTTATATGGGCGTGTTTGTATGAACTAAAATGCATACACCTTGTGTATGTGTTTCTATATATGTGCGAATGTCATCCCAAACAAACACAGAAGAAAATTCCCCACTCCACCTCACACAGATAGTCAAACACAAATAAGCATAAATAGATCAACTTTTGAAAAAATAAAACAGTTCGTCTGATGATTGCAAAAGCGTGAAACCGGGGGTTACAAACTACTATCTATGCAATTGAATATATATATATATATATATATATATATATATATATATATATATATATATATATAGTTAATCATTGGTCATTTTGCTATAGCTAATTCAAATCTATAAATATAAAAATTGGATATCACACTTTGAGGTACCTCCAAAAATTTGTATACTTAATGTTTAAATATATTTTTCATAAAGAAAAAAAAACTTTTTTGCAGCTTTCCTCCAACTTCAATTGAAAGCTAAAGGATTAAACTTTCTAATTCAGAAAAAAATACTATAGCGTATTTCAAATAGAAATTATAATGATTTTTAGTCAATTCTTCGGAAAAACCAATCGATACGGCCATTTTTTAACTTTTTTAGAGAAATGTAAGCAAAACTTAATTTTTGGTTTTAAAAGTCGCACTAAAATAAAATATACATTTCTGAAACTTTACTTAGCAAAATTTAAAGTTAAATTAATCTGTTCTTAAACAAATATCACTTATAGCATAAAATTTTCTAGGCAAACATTTCTTCACCTCAGCCTTTTGTTATTCTTTCGTCTTCATCGATAATTTGATGATTGAATATATTGACAGGTTTAGTATGGTGCCCCAGAATTGACATAAATTTACGAATTCTAATTAAGAACGTTTTTTTGTTCCTTATACTAATTTAAAATACTATAAAAATTTCTTATATTATTGAGTTACCTCTATAATGGTATTTCATTATTTAATAGCTAAGATATTGACAAATAATTTTATTAATTATTAATATTACATTAAATTATTACATTTTTCATTTAATCACTGAGATAATAATTAATACAATTATTGTTATATTAATAATTAAATTATCTCACCCAGTTATTAATTGCTTAAAGTGATAAATGAGATAATTTTATCTCAATTTAATTTTCAATTTAATAACTGAGAGTGAGATAATTTAATAACATCCCACTCTCTTTTTAATTGATAGCCGAGATGATATAATAATTTTAATTATATTATTTCAGTTATTAAATTAAAAAAAAAAAAATGATTAACTCACTCTCAGTTAGAAAATGTTTAACTGAGATAATATAAAATATAATGGTATCTCTATAATTTGAAATTTTATGGTATTTAACATTAATTTATATTCTTTATTATTAATTGCTATACTTTGATGTTATGAATTGTTAAAGTTATTTTATTTAACTCGCAAAAAAGAAAAGAAACTTAAAAAATTAAAAAGAAATTAAATTATTTTTCTGAACTAAGTAAAAAAAAAAAAAAACTAATAAATGACACACTATATGAAGTAAGATGAATACAATAGCAAAATTAAAAATATTTAGTGAAATAGGAAAAAAAAAAAAAAAAAACAACTTTAGAAACCATCCCTTTCAAGATTTAAAAAGAAGCCTGTTGAAAGGTAGGGACAATGAAACACGGAAGTAAAATGAAAGAATTGCTCGCAGTCGAAAACCTGTCAAGGAGTTTTTTGTAGGAGGGACAGGCCTTGAAACACGTGATCTTTTAACCATAATATTATTTACAATGCACCATACTAAAAAAATATAACATTTTTTGACGGACAAGAAAATATCTTTAATTTATGGGTAAAATTTTTTTTGGTAGGATGATTTGTACTAAGCTTTTAAATTTTCGCTTTGTAAATATAGTCTTCAATTAACAATTTAATAACCTACCTCGTACTCTGTTTGGAAGGATTTTTAAAACATTTTTTTAAAGAAAAATGAAAACAATTCTTGCAAAAATCCATTATCCATAGAATTTTTTTTTCTTCAGACAATAATGTCTTTAATGTATATTATTCATAAAAGCAAATAAAAGCTTATCTAATTAGATAATTAGATCCTTTTATTGCAGTTTTTATTTTACGATTTGGAGTAGATTTTTAAAAGTTGGGAATAGATGTGAAAAAAAAATTGCCGATTTCAATTCTCCAAGAAATCCTGCTTATAAGTAATATAAAACAATTTACGTACTATTTGAAATTCTAGAAAATTTCATGAAATTAAGTTGCGGAAGTGGGTACAGAGGTTAAAAAAATATTTTTTACCAAGATTTTGAAAAATAAAAATAAAAGAATTAAATTAATTCATTTTTTAATAAGTTCTTAAAATTGCATAAAAATCAGACAATTATTTGATTTTTGAATGAATTTCCAAATTAATGTGTTTTTCACCGGAAACTGCTGCATTTTAATGTCCATTACCACAAGTCTTACAAAGTTGACAAAAAAAAAAAAAAAAAAAAAAATGTGATTTTTACCCAAATTTAGAAAAAAAAAATACTGTTCTTTCCTCTTAATAATAACATAAACATTTTGACGTTAAAACTTTGTTTTTATTAAGTTTGGGGCATTTTATCATCATACTATACTGTTTTTTAGCGAATTATTGGAGGTACCTACTTTGAATATTATACACAGACAGCAAAAATATATTACTGTAGAGAGGCTGACGGAATAAGATCCTCTGTGAATTGTAATTGTTAATGAAGGAATCGTACAAAACATTTACTTTCTTACTTTACTTTTGTTCGATAACAACAAACGTTGAATTATGGAATTTAAGCAACACAATCGAGATTATTTAAAATCTGTCTTATTTTTCACACAACAAAAATGTCAATATTGTAACTTTACTACTACAGAAGTATTAAAATAAAATAAAATATGCAAATTAAAACAATGTCGATTTTTTATTTTAAAGAAAATAGTTTTTTTTCAAATAATTTGACACAATCAAAACAAGGAGAAAGAATTTTACAGTCTTTAAATTCAATAATGAAACGTGCAATATTTAATTTAACATAGCAACAAATGCAAAAGAATATTCTTTTAAAAAATATTATTGATTAAATTAAATTTTATTCTAAGGTAAAAAATCGAAGCTTGGTTTTTTTCTTTTCTTTTTCTTTTTGTAATAAAAATATTAATATGGAATTTTAATGATTATGATATAATCATTAAAATAAAAACAGACTTTAATTTACTTAGTGTTTATTTGTTCTTTCTTTATTTATTTAAAGATGTAAGGTAGAAGTCGAACACTGGTTTGTTTTTCTTCGTCTAATATAAAAAAATATTCTGTCAATTTCAGTTGTCAGTATCGTAACTTCACGGAATGAAATGTTTTCATATTGTTTGCTTGCTTTTTTTATAAATTTATATTGAATAAAGTTCTAAGATTAAATTCGAACCCTGGTTCATTTTTTTTCAACTGTAATTACTTAAAAAAGGCCTACAATCATTCATTTTCAGCAGCTTTGCTTCTTATACTACTTGTGATGTCACATTTAAATCGAACCGGCCTTCTATCTCGGTGGTGTTGATTTAAGTCAGTAGAAGGGAGGTAACTGACAGAAAAATATTTAATTTTTTACCCTCATTAATATCATTACCTTCGGGTGGACGACTAACCATGTCACAAAACAGTTTTGTAGTCTCAGTTTAAAGTATCAACCAGTTGATTAACAAATCGCCGATGCCGCTCATTCGTGAAATCAACTTTGTTTTATTTAAAGTGAAATGAGAATGAGCGAATTCAATCAATTGTTAGGTCTGCTGCTAGGAAAGTTGGTTCACTGTGTCATACGAGACAATTTTTCTCTTCAGAATCTATCTTGAATATTTATTAGTCTATCATTCGTCCATACTTTGAATATTGCTGTCATATATGGGCTGGTGCTCCTGCCATATATTTAGAGATTCTTGATAAAATCCAAAGAAGAATCTGCAATGTTATTGATCCTGACCTGGCATTTCACTATCAGTCATCATCGTAATGTAGCTCCCCTGTGCCTTTTCTATAAATACTTTCATGGTAATCGTTTTGATGAACTTTCCTCTATGGTAATTAAACTTTATGAATTTTTTGCTGATCTAATAATCATTATTAGATCAGCAAAAAGGTCTCATCATTTTACAGTTGAAATAGCAAAGATATAACCCTGAGTTGTATGCTAACAGTTTCTTCCATCTTCTTGCTTTCCAGTCACGTTTGATCTTCAAAAGTTTAAATGCAATGTCAATCGTTATCTTCTGTCTTTTTCATTCCTGTTCTTTTATTGTTCTCACTCCTTCATAGTATTTTTTTTTTCATATTTTCTAACACTCATTAGCCCCTTGAGTCTTAGTGGCTTTATTGCTTTGCTTCGAATGAAAGGGTAAAAAAAAGAAAGAAGATAAATTAAAAAAATAAATTAAAAAATCTCAAAAAGCGACATATTTTTTTATTTCAATTTTTAAAAAATCCAGTTATTTATTTTTTCAGGATTTATTTTTCATGAACTTATTTCTAAAATGTGTAGAACCTGAATGTAGAAAATTTTCATTCTTTGTTAATAAGAAAATTGATTTATTTACACCAGCAAAATTGAGGGATTTTATTTTGCAACACGTATTTTTATTTATAAACAAAAGCCTTTTGTTTACAAATACTGGTTGCAAAATGAAATCCTTAAGACGAAACGCGTCGGCTAAGATAAGTTTTGCTTTTATCTTTATTCATACAGTCCTTTTACAGATATATTTTTAATTTATTTATATCTGAATTTCTACACGCACGCACGCACGCACACACACACACACACACACACACACACACACACACACACACACACACACACACACATATATATGTATATATATATATATATATATACCTAGGATCAACACCAATGATCTGGTGTAAATGTTCAATGAAAAAGCAAAAGAATCAACACTAGAATTGTGTGGCAAAGGAATGAAATAATTGAAAACGAGGACGCCGATTATATATATATATATATATATATATATATATATATATATATATATATATATATATATATATATATATATATTTAATAGACTGGTTAATAAAATTTGAGGAATAAAAAGCCAACAAATTGATAACAATATTGGCAATAAGATTAATGATATTCATTATATATCAGCCTTTTGACCAAAATGAAGCACGATTAGAAAGATTTTAAAGTTGGAATTTTAAAATCTTTCTCTTCGTGCTTCAATTTAGTCAAAAGGCTAATTTATGATAAATATCATTAATCCTACTGCCAATATTGTTATCAATTTGTTGGCTTTTTATTCCTCAAATTTTATTAACCGGCCGATTAAATCTACATATTATAAGAAGCACACGTGGGACATCTTCCGTTTTAATTCTTCTATTATCACTTTAAAGGTTATTTTTAAATGGATACCCATATTTCAGTAGACGCTCTGTTTATTTTAAAAGTATATTTATTTCTGGCTGCAGACTTGAATATTCGAAAAATTTTCTTAAGTGATAAAAATCTGCCGGATTAATAAATAAAAAATCCATTATTTCTTTCGGAATTGCTTTGTTTACGTTTCGGACACAGCACTGAGCAGATATGGAGTTTTGGGAATCTAATACGAGAAAGATTGGTAGTATTCGGCCATGCTTGATCGGCGACGCTCTTCGTAGCCAAGTCGGTTAAAAGCACCTTGAATCTAACGGTGGTTTCTCCTGCAAATGATGACGTATCTTTTTCTTTAATAAGATTTCTCGAATATTCAGGCCGGTAGACGAAAATAAATATACTTTATGAAATAAACATGTCGTCTACTCAAATATGGGTAAAAACTAAAAATAGCGTTTAGAGAGATAAAAATCTGTTGGTTTAATAAATAAAAATCCATTACTTCTTTATATATATATATATATATATATATATATATATATATATATATATATATATATATAGTTTATGCAAAGTTAGGTAATCCGTATGGGTAGACCCGAGGAGGATGATATTCAGAGAGCTCAATGTAAAATTCCGAGCAGATATGTTTGAATAAAAACAGACCACGTTAAGGTTCCATGTAATAAGTTATTTCACCACAACCCCTTTAACAGGGCTCTAGATCATCAGACTTTACTTCCAAAAATTGAAATGAAAAATGAAAAGAAATTCACACATTTTTGACGGACCTCATCAAATACGTAAAGTTAACGAAGTGAGGTGGGAAAGAGGATATGAATCTGTCATCAGTAGCATTTCAAATTCATTTCAAATATATATATATATATATATATATATATATATATATATATATATATATAAAGCTCAAACACTAATATTCTGTGGTTATATTAGGTTGGTGCAAAAATAATGATGTAATAATGTCGTTTTTTGACGTTAAAAAATAGGTCAAAAAACGACATTATTACGTCATCATTTTTGCACCAACCTAATTACATTGGAATTGTAATCACGATCCAATTCATCAGACCTACAATTTCAAAAAGGAATCGGAAAATATAACTCTAGGTAAAAAAAAAAAAAAAAAAAATTCAGTTGTGTATCTTTTCCATAAATGCATGAACTTTTACGTAAAGTGGTTATTTAAATTTATTTATTTTTATTCTCTCTGTCATTTCATATCGTTATTAATATGTTAATATTGTTATATTTGTTTGCTTATTATCTTTTTTCTTATCCAACATTTATCTCTTCGTTGGGATGGAGTTAGGAAGACTTGAATGAATTTTTAATTAAGATTTGATTTTAAAAAAAATACTCTTTTATAAAAAAATATCTTGGTTTTGATAAAAGTTAGGCACACCATACACACTTCGGATAAAACACTCAATGGTTTCGTTGCTATTTTTAGACAATCATCGACGTTTTCTACAAAGAATTAAGTGAGTGAATACAGTGTTAATTTCATATAAATTATAACCCTATTTACATTGTTCAGACTTTTGTCCTTATTTTCGTTGCCATATTCACGACGTTTCGACCGTTGTACGCCCCGGCCTTCTTCAGGTGATTGGAATTTGTTCTTTTTTTATATACTATGCCTCTTCCGTTTCAGTATCAGTTATCTTCCTTTAACTCAACTCTCCACGTTTTTGTTCGCCTCTGCTGTAGCCAGGTATTTAACTCACAATTCTTTTTGTCAAGTCTCTGGATTCAACCATTGCTTTTATCTAGGGACCTCCACTGAATTTTCGATACTTAAAGTTTAAAATTAATTCTTAAAAATGAAAAAGCATTCTTGA
Source organism: Acanthosepion lycidas (assembly GCA_963932145.1). Lineage (NCBI taxonomy): Eukaryota > Metazoa > Mollusca > Cephalopoda > Sepiida > Sepiidae > Acanthosepion > Acanthosepion lycidas. The sequence continues at coordinate 65,685,386 of OZ010597.1, read as the reverse complement.
AGATTTCATTTTAACTTTAAGTAAAATTTAAATGATTAAATTTACTATTTCCAGTAAGTAAAATATTCTGGTGTATTTTAAATAAAAATTATATAGATTGGATTCTCAAATTTTCTGCCGATTTAAGAAAATTTTCTCAACAGCAGCCATTTTCTTAATTTTAAGAATTTATAAACAAAACAAAAATATCGATTTTTAAAATCTTCCGAAACTAAAATATATATTTGTAACACGTTATTTGAGTAAAATTAGCAAATTTAAAATTAAATTAATCTGATTTGAAATAAATATTACTTATTTATAGCACAAAAATATAGTATATAAGCATTTCTTAACAACGAATTCTGTTTTGACTTCATCATGTCTTTATTGACGTTTTCGACATCACCGATAAGTTACGAGGCGATGACAGCTAGTATGGACAACCAGAATTGCCATAAATTTACGAAATCTAAGTGAACGCATTTTTTTGATTTTTAACTACCTAGTGATTTTTACTAATTAAAATAATATTTTCAGCAATTATCTAATATTTTATTGAAAGTTTGATTAAAACCCCACAATTTTTTGATATTTGAAAAAATTTCCAAATTAATGTATTTTTCACTGGAAAAAGCGCGCGCGCACGCGCAAGAAAAAAAAAAAAATAACCTTTATCTTTGGTCCGCCGTTGACGTAAAAAAAAAACGATTTTTTAACCAAAATTTCGAACCTGCTACAAAAGAGTAAAAAATTTCAAAAAATAGTAATAAAATACTTTTGGACTTTCCTCTTAATAATAACATAAACATTTTAATGACAAAACTTCGTTTTTATTTAGTTTGTGGCCTTTTTTTTATCATGCTATGCTGTTTTTTACGCGACCAAGTGGAGGTACCTACTTTTATCCACTGGCTCATTTGTCCTCGACAACGTCGTGAATATGAGAACGAAGATGAAGGCAACAGTCCGAACAATGTAAATAGTGTAAATAATTAAAATACCATATCTCAGCAATAAAGACAGAAATTTTAATCCGTCTGAGTTTTTTTTTTCTTTTAATCTCAGTTCCGTTAATGGATTAATCAATTTTTTTTCAAAACACGTAAAAAATTTACATTTTATACCTACAAAAATGTTGAAGGGCATAGATTACATGTGAGTAATTGCGATAATTTGTGGAATATTTTCCAGCCCTTCTGGAGGAGGTACTGTGTAGCATTGGACCTGGTTATCATTTTGGAAGCCTATGTTGTCTTGGCCGATTTTCATTTTTTCTTTGCCATTTTCCATCTCCGATGTTGCTTTGGTTTCCTCAATGAGATCTTTTTTCTGAAAAAAGAAAAAAAAAAAAAAGTTTTTCATTATTTTCACTAATACTTCGTCAGCAGATATTCCCTGTCTTTGCTTGCTACTAGTAGTCTGTTTCGTTTATTTTCGCACTAATGCCCTCGGAAAAAGGCATGAATGCATCTCCGTACTAGGTATAGATGATTTAGCAGGGTAGACTTGACTCTCCAATCTTGGGAGGCAACCAGTCTAAGAGAAAGAAAATTTTGAATTCAAAATCGGAAAGAAGGCAACGGGAAACTACTTCAGTATTTTCCCCATGAATGCATCGCAGTTCATACATAATAAAGTGTGTTGATATCCGAACTTCTCATTGTTGCCATTTAAATGCTGTTGGAATATGCTACATTCTAATATTTTTCTTTTCTTTGCAGATAATTCTTAGTAACTTGAAATTTCATAACCCATAATGTCTCGAATAGAAGAAACTTCATCTGGAAGAAAAAGGAAACGGAATTCTTTCACGTTACGTCAGAAAATAGAGATTATTGAAAATCTGGACGAAGCTACTAATTCGCTGAATTTGCAAATTAACAAACAAGGATTGCAGAATCTGAACAAAACACTAAAACTTGCGCTTGGAGATGATCCCCTGAATACTCTCACTTTGGATGATTTAAAAGAATGGCTAAATGAAGGGGGCTAATGAATTACAAAAGAATTCAACGGTAGAATCGCTTCAAAATGATTTGGTTTTGTCAAGAAATAGAGGCAGAATCAGGTTCTTCCGATAATGGTGAAAATACGAGGGATGATGAAGAAGACTGGAACTCAGTAGAAAAAGCTATTGATAAGGTCATCAAATTCATGGAGAGAAAAATATTTGTTCACTCGTACAGAATGTATAAGTGCATGTCATTTGCAGAAATGACTTACTTTAAAAAAAACCTAGAACAGTGAAAATTAAGCGAAATGAGAAAAGAAATAAGAAAGACAATTGAAAATAAAATATTAAACATTGTAAATTAATATTTACCTTTGTGAGTCACTTAATTTTTCATATATTGCGATAAGTTCTTGTGTTCTGTTAATTTATTGTTATATTATACATGCCACATTATATCCAAACGTTCGGATATGAGAACTTCGATTGTATCATAATGGAAACTAGACAACTCTGTGATCTGCTATGTTACCTTTTAAGAGAAAATTAACTGAAAAAAATTTTCTCTTTGAATTCGTTTAATGGCGGCTTACATTCAGTATATTATGTGTAAAAGAGGATCTGTTTTTCCGTTTTTTTTTTTTTTACACTCAGATTCCTTATTCATATGAAACTATCACTGGGTGTATTCCTGAAAAATTAACCCTATATAACTTGTAAATAAAAATGAAACAAAGAAAGTGCGTTATCGTTGTTACTTTTAGTTTCATTATTCACAAACGTCAAGGTTTATTGTCATGAAACCCAACGTATTTTCCTTACACAGTGTTGTCCTTCATTCCAAGAAGCCGAACATAAAACACGTCACGTCAGCGAAATGCGTCGTTTGAATACTTTTCACATTGTCTTACTATATTCACTTTTGTTTCGAATACATCCTACACACACACACACACACACATGCACATATATATAATTATATATATATACTGTTTACAATTTGCTTTATTTACAAGAGAAGAGTTCTCTATATCAGATCATTATCAGGAATAGAGGGTTTGCAAAAATAAAAAAAATTCCTACAATGCATCACTAACATGTGTATATAAATAGTCGAGCAAAAAAAGTATATGGCCTGACTATTGCATGAAACATTCATAAATTCGATTTAAAGATGTTACGGTAACTATTTTTTACAATATTAAAAAAGTACGATCGGTCGGGTAAACAAACTGTTATAATTTAAACTATTTTTTAAATATGTTCTCTATAAATGTGTTAATAAATGTAGTATTTAACTTATATTAAATCCCTAAACTATTTGTTTTAAAAAAATAAATATTTAAATTGATAGCAAACATCAAATTAATTGATTCGTTTTTTTTAGACATCTAAATTACTATCAAGCATAATATTCTTTACATAAATTGCTAAAACCCAATTACAGCCTCTATTTCTTTACTTCCCTCTCCCTCTTCTTTCTTTTTCCTTTTTCTTTCCCCCCTTCTCCCCTCCCATTTCAATATATCACTTCCGTTGTGCAACAATTGTTTTTATGTTTTAAGTTCATTTCTTTGAATCCTTCGTCGCCAGGATGTTGGTTAAGAAATGACGAAACAAGAAGTTGCAGATAAATCGTGTATTGAACAGTAAATACAACAGAAGTGTGTTACACGATTTGGGAGTTTGTGTCGGTTGATCAGCGTTCAGTCTATATCACTGTTCCCCCGAGTCCACAATAGCCTCATTAGAGGGAAGACACCACAACAATATATATATATATATATATATATATATATATATATATATATATATATATATATATATATGTATGTATGTATGTATGTATGTGTGTATAATTTATTCATATGTAAAGAGAGGCAAAGAGAAAAGAATAGGGTGTAAGACAACTGAACACCGCGGATTAAGCCCTGTGATAAATAGGACTGAGACAATTCAGCACCATGAAAAAACATTTTTATAATCGAATAAAAATAATTTATTAAGTATTAAAACCTAAATTAGTGAATATTTTTTTCAAATAAGATGCTTGAAAAAGCATTGCTATACAATTTCCTGGCTTTCTCATTCGTTAAAAAATATATATTCTTATCTCTGATCAAGATTTCGGGAGCTACTTTTTGGAAGTAAGGGCTCGGGAATTTGTGAGTGTTGCCCCCAGATTTTATGGCTCCATGGTCAAGATAATGGTGGTCAAATTCCTTTTTATATTTTCCAGCTTTTTCGTTAGAAAACATGCTCTGATAAGGATCAAGCCTTTGGGAGACGGATTTGAAAGCAAGGGGAAAAAGTTGTGGTAAAGATTAGAAAAGAAAGCTAGAACGTGAACTTGTAAAACATTTTAGTAATAGTTCTCAAATTAGCCAGGAAATTGTATAGCAATTTTGGAGGGAAAAATTCTCGATACTTCTGAGCCTCCTAATCTCCATAAATACGGATAATATAGGCCTCTTTGGCAGTGTGTACTCGACAACCGTCCGAGATAACATCAGGTCGGCGATAGAACACCAGTCATCTTCGGAGCCTGTTTCAAGAGAGAAGTCTACTTGCTGCACTGTAAAGACAGATCGTCAGCCCACTACAAAAAACTAATTGAGATCTGCCTCCTGGCAACTAAAAGATTTCTGTCGCCGATCCACGAACTCACTCAACTATAAAATTCGGATCTTCTGACAGTTTCTTCCCCAACAAGATCTCTGAGGAAATCTACGTGAGTGTTTTTTTTTAACCCTTAAGAACAATTTACTCGCTTAAAGAACTTTTAGGCGCCCAGAGAAATATTTTGAGCAAGCCTTTTTTTATGAACATTTTTTCTTCCTTTAAAGTTAAAGGAATTTTCTTCATCTTGTAATTGTGTATAATCCTTTTACCTTTTTTTGTGCATGTAAATAAACATTCTCTTCTTTTATTGTTACACTCCGAACAGGAATTTGACTCTTTATTTTTCCGCCTAAAATAGAGAATTGTCCGCTCTAATCTTTCAAGCCGCTGTTGTTTTTTTCAATTTTGTCACATTTTTAACTTCAACCGTTTCATGTGGGAAAGCCGGGACAAATTTCCCACACAGATTGTTAATTAGAGTTTTGAAAATACAGTTTGGAAAACTTCTGTTTTGACATATTTTTGCCGATGGTCGACATAATTAGAAAAAAAAGATTTTTATTTTAATGTAATTATATTTATATTTTTATTATATAAATTTGTTTTTTGATAACGTCAAATAACCGGCGGAACATACCAAAGTAGAATTTTTCAAAATTGTCTCATTTCTCATCCAAACTTCACTCACACTGGAAAGTACAAAACCAAATGGCTAATGAAAATTTTTTTGAAAAAGTTTTCTGGTCTTCTCGATTCATCGGAGGTTTTCATAGAAGTTTTCCAAATTATCTTATATATTTACCACTTAAAAGTAAAACCAATGAGCAAAAAGGGAAGCAACTCTTGCATTTTTACTTCTGTGGCGTTTCTTTCGCAAACTAATTTAACGAATCTTTATTACAGTATTAACTAGGTCCCACCTGTTTACCGTTGAAACAGTTAAATACAACCGCCACTTCCACTCCAACAATTTCTTTTCTCGCACTTCCCGCCTGTTTACTTGCTTTCCTGACAACTATAATCTTTAAAAAAAAATGCAACGTCAATCGCCATCTACTGTTTTCTTGAATCCCATTCATCTTTTGTCCTTCCACAATCCTCCCTATACCCAGACTTCTTTAACTTTGACTCTCTGTAATCGTCTGCGTACTAGTGGCATTCATGCCTTGATTACGGTGAAGTGATTTAAAAAAAATACTTGGCCTACGCTTTTGCTGTAATAAACTAAGTTTATTAAATAATGATAATTCGATTTATTAGTATTGTGGCTCTTATGAAAATATTGACTGAATTTTTTTCAAGTGTTGTACAGTTCATATCACTTTTATAGGAGGAGGCAAATGATTTCCTAGGGGTGGGGGTAGGTCCCTCTAGGCTCCCCTTGGAGATGGGCCTGGACATAACAATTAACGCACTGGTTTATTACGAAGTAATATCTTTAAATTTCGTACGTAATGAGTTATTGTTAGATTTAATTTAATTTCATCTAAAAGAGGTCAAGTTATAAAGATCGAATTTCCTAGAAGGCGATTGTTAAAACAACTTAGAAGTCATTACATTATGAAAAAATATTGTTTCAGTTAAGAAAATACCATCTTTCAAAACTTACCTCATTTAGATTTCGGATTTTATAAGTATCAGACTGTACTAACTGTGAGAGAAATAGTAATGCATGTAACATTTTTTACAATAGAAAAAATAATAGTATATTATTTTTTCTGAAAAAAAAAAAATTATTGCTTAAATATTATTTTTCCGAAAAAAGTAATATTTTCGCTTAAGTATTATTTTTTCTGAAAAAAATATTTATAGTAAAAATATTATTAGGTTGGTGCAAAAATAATGACGTAATAATGTCGTTTTTTGACGTATTTTTTAACGTCAAAAAACAACATTATTGCGTCATTATTTTTGCATCAACCTAATATAATTTTATTTCTTTTTTTTCCCCGTAATTCATAAAGCGAGAATATCTTGTTTTCTTTCATTTTAAAAACATTTTTAGTTCAGAAGAGGATGACGCCTACATTTTAATCTTTAATTTCTGATTTTAATTTTTAATTATAATTTTAATTTTTAACTTTTAAATTTATATACCATCTTAAATCATTTTTTAAAAAAAATCGGTATCACCTCATGTAAGTCAGTAAAGCCACTAAAAAATACAAGGGGTTACAAGGTGTGAAAGAATTAGGAACAGAAACATTAATAATGATGAGCAGAAAGAGAAAAGAGTAATCAGGCGGACAGTAAATAGCGATTAACATTGTATTTAAATTTTTGAAGATTAACTTTGGTTGGAAAGCATAGAGCCAGAAGGGAATTCCACAAACGAGAAGAGCGAGAAAAGAAACTGTTAGCATAGAACTTACGGCTACATCTAGCCAGTTCAACTGTAAATTGATGAGATTTCGGCGCTAGTCTAGTATTGCGCTTAAATTCAGGCCTAGGTACCATAGGGAAAAGCTCATCTGAATAATTACCATGAAAGTATTTACAGTATAGAAGAAGTGGGAAAGTGACCGCCAGATCAGGACGAATACAGATTTTTAAATCTGTTACCAATATATATATTTTAATTTTTTTCAAATTTTAATTTTTAATTGATTTATTGATTCAATTTTATCTCACACTCTTTTTCTCTCTCTCTCTGTATATATATATATATATATATATATATATATATATATATATATATATATTAGGTTGGTGCAAAAATAATGACGTAATAATGTCGTTTTTTGACGTAACGTCAAAAAACGACATTATTACGTCATTATTTTTGCACCAACCTAATATAAATATATACATATATATTATTATATATTATATTTGTCAAATTTTCTTAATTATACAGCGGCCCTTTCAGTAAATTTCCTTCCGTTTTAGTTTCCCCGCCCCATCTCTCTCTCCCACCCCTTTTTCTTTTCTTTTTCTCTCACTCCTTCTTCTTCTGATCTTTAAGATTAGATCGTCTATTGTGTGTGTATGTCACCACAAAATGTATCCTTTCCGGTTACATCTTTAATGTATCAGACATCCGACAACATTCATATTTCTCTCACTTAAACCTCTTCAACTCACCTCTCTAAAACTTCTCTCTGTTAAGGTTTAATCTCCCACCTTCTCTCGTCTGTTACCCGCTCTAACATTTGTCCCACACTCTCATACTTACACTCTCTCTAAATTCTATTTTTATTTCTGTTTTCTTTTTGAATTTGTAGGTCTGATGAATTGGATCGTATTTACGATTCCAATGGAATAAATTATGACCATGGAATATTAGTGTTTAAGCTTTTTTATTATATCCTTACTCTGTCCTGGACATTGAGTTCTACCTGGATTCTATCCTCTCGGAATTTTTTATTCAAAAAATATACATGTATGTGTATATTTACCACTAATATTAGCTATATATATATATATATATATATATGCTGGCCTCTCCTGTCGTATTCGACGTATGAGGGTCAAGCAGCTCAGTTCCTAGGAACCAACAGCCAGACACCAGCACATATGATTTTATTACAGTGGTGAAGGCTTTGTGCATAACCATTCACACTTTTTGAAGGGCCGAATACAGTGACCTAGTGCACTACATACCACACGGTCCACAAACGACCCTCCGCAGGTTTTGAATTCAGAGTTGTCCTTCTCCCAGACCAGTTGCCATCCAAGGCTATAGAATCCAGTCTGTCCTGCTATTTACCAATAGCTGGAGGGATTAATACCTTTCCTAAAGGTATTAGCACGTAAGTTAATGTAATGGAGGAGGTACGGTGGAGTAGTGGATAGCGACTCGGATTGAGTAATTGAAGAGCCGATTTCAAATTATATGTCCGTATCTTTTATAGAGTTTTCCAGCATTCTAACATTTTTATCATTCTAACTAATTAATATTAAATTTTACTATAAAATTGGAAATTAAAAATTAACAATTTTAAATTTTAATCGGTATTAAGTTTAAAATATTATGAAATTATTTAAAGAAACTGAGGAAAAATATTTTGTTTTAATTGAAAGGCCAAAAACTCTGAATAAACGTTAAAATCTAATATGGATGTAAATCTTCGTTACAATTTAGATACATTTGAAGTGGTTATATGGGCAGAAGAGGTTGAAATCTTGCAAAAGACGATGCATACATAATCAGATTATAATGCACACACACACGTCGACATATTTAGATATATAAATACGTAAAAAAAACAAAAAACGAACGAAACAAGAAATAGATGTCCACGACAAAAAAAAAAAAAAACAGAACTAAATATGTCTACGTGTTTATGTATAATAATCTATTATCTTTATCTCATATATATATGTATGAGTCAATTTATTTTACCTTTAATGATACTATTTATAAATGGTTAGATCTGCCTTGCTCAAAAATAGTAACACATTTTGAGTGTGGCCTTTGGTAATAACATATTACGAATTTTTTTTTTATTTCTCACCGACGCTAAACTGATTTACACTATCAGTATTACTTAAGTGTATTAAAGTGGCTAAAATATTTGCTCGTTAAATATTTTTTGTAGTCATTGTTAAAATCTCAAATGTTTATTATATGAAAAATATAAGAACATTTTAGATAAATGTGTTTCTTAACACACACACACACACACATATATATATATGAATTTTCTTCATTATTTACTCTATTTACAAGCAGAATATTCTCATCGTCTTTGTTGTTGTTATCGCAACATTTCGACCGTTGTGCTCTCCAGCCTTTATCAGGTGCATGTCGATCCAGATAACCTATAGTGAATTTCAAACTGAACCGTTTATTTAATCTACGGGAGTAAATTGTTCTCGTTCCACTGCCCATGTCTCGGGATATCGCGTCTAGTTGTTATATTAGTACTGCTCGGCTTAGGGATTGAACTCACAATTACTATGTCAGGAAATTCACGAATCAATGCTTTAATCCCCTACGCTATTTTCTTGCCTATTTGGATTTGCAAGATTAAGAAAAAGAAAACACGCATTTGCATCGATCAAACCGCAACAACATTTTTACCTCGACAAACGTTTCATTTATAAACACCATTGTCATAAAATCTCATATTCATGAAACACAGTCGCATACCTAAGACTGATATTTGTTGACAACGCAAAGATATGCAATATAATTTACAAAAATGACTACAAACACCTAAAGTCATCATTATAAAATAATAAAAAAAAAAACAATAAAATATCTTACAGTCAAAGATTAATAAACAATCTCCGAATATAATATTGCAAACAGTTGCAAATAATAGCGTCAGACATCTGCGAATGATGTTAGCAACATAGACAAACACGAATTAAATTTAAACTAATTCTAAGCATTAGATACCATGATGGGAAAACGTTTTTTTTTTTCCATTGACGAAGTTATTTTCTCATTTGAAAGCTATAACATCATTCCATTCTTGAAAATGATCCATATTAGTTGGAAACGTTCCAACATTTATGTACGGAAATTTTTGTTTGTTTGCTAGACATTCATTATCTTGTGCAAAAACAAAAGAAAAGAAAAGCATTAAAACATTTATTCAAATAAAAATTGTTTGTGGTTTATCAATCAAACTTTTTAAATGAATATTCCTGTCAAAATAGACATTTTATATTGAGAAGCTCGCACATATAGGATTAACGACGAATACGATTTCTAACAAATCATTTTTCGTTTTATTCTGCGTAGAAGCGACTTTCATTATTAGGAGTTCAGTGACTGACATTGTGGGAAAGAAAATGGCTGCTGTGTTTGATAGAATATAATAAGCAAAGTGAGAAAAACAAATAAAACAAAAACAAAACACAATACAAAACAAAACAAAACAATCGCCACTCCAAAAATAAACAAACCAAGTAACACTAAGTAACAGGTGTTGGGAAAATAGCACACACACACACACAAAATCTTTTTCCTCTTTTTTCATATTTCCCAGCCATAACCTTACATTATCAACGCCTGTGAGGTCACATATATATTCAACAATGAAATTTAATCTAAGAAGATCGAAATAACTTACGGTGTGTTTACAAGTCAATGTAAAGCAAAAAACCTTCGTTGGTTTTCAACCAAGCCAACGTCAGCGTCTATTTCTCGTTTCAAGTATTTAATTCCCTTGTTATATTCATCTTTACACAATTCCAGTGTCGATGCCTTTAGTCGCTGGCATGACCAATTCTAGCATGGAACATTTGTCCACAACGGTTACACCTGACTCGATCCTGGGTAGATTTGTCGAGCCTTCTGTTTTTGCCACTGCCTTTCTACGTCTTTCTTGTTCGAAAACATTTTGAGGAGTCAAAGCCATTTGACATCAAATTGGAGTTGCCAGTTCTTCCCAATCTTACAGGGTGATATTGTCCTTTTTGTAGTTTGCTTCAGTTAAGCCTTAGAGTGAAGCCTACGGCAGCCGGGGAGTCTTTGGCCAGTGCATAAAGAATTTAATGCGAGAATCTGTCACTTTTCACACGGAGTACATGATGCCATTGGAGGCAGTGTTTGATGATGGCGGCTTCTATATTGTTGGTTTGAGCCTTCCCGAAATTTGGATTCATAATCCTTCACAATTAATCAGACCTTTTGCTGATGGAATCGACCAGATTGCTTAATGTCTCAGCTACCCAGGGTCCATGTCACGCATCCGTAGTGTCCACCATGAATTTAGTTTTTGTTTCAGTTTTTTCTTTCCAAATACACAATGCTAAGGTTTGTCAAAAACAACATTAGTAGCACATATACTTTCGATATCCTTCTCGGATATTTTCAATCCAGGGAAAATGATTCCCCTGTTTCGCAGGAGATGATAATGTTAAGATTTGGAAAGACTACTTCAAACATTACAGTGTTTAATTCTTATTTGAAATCGACGACCCATTTTTATGTATGTATTACGTCTAGCAGATATATATATATATATATATATATATATATTTATATATCCGGCAGGGATCGAACCTACGTTCGACCTTGTAGGTGAAATTACCGTTTCAACCGAAATGTTTTACCGACTGGTCCTTTTTAAGGAAAACATATCTCCTTCACTCAGATCATTTTTCTCCAGAGGCCATATTATCTACCCAGTTTCCTATCCTAAACAGAAACAAAGCAATTTCTAAAGGATTTATGAATTTGACATTTTATTACTTCATATATATATATATATATATATATATATATATATATATGCTTAGTTGTATTGATGTGAGTTTGTAACCCTGGGTTTCACTCCCTTGCGATCGTCAGACAAAGGGTTTGTCTGACGATCGCAACGGCGTGAAACTCAGGATTTCAAACTCGAATCAATACAACTAAGAATGTTAGCTCTATCACTGATATCGAACGCTTTCCAATAAGTACCGCGCATATATAATATATAAATAATATATATAACAATTACACACACACACACACATATATATATATATATATGAGTGTGTGTGTGCGTGTGAACTGATACATTCATGTCAAATTATTTTTATTATTATTGTATTCAGCATTTGAAGAAATGTTTCTGCATTTGTTTAAGTTTTTATCATAATTTTTATTTTTATGATAACGAATATAAACAGCCCAGTACCTGATCTCAGTTCTCACACATTTGCGTCTTTTCTACGATATATTTAGCAGGAATTACTTCATTTGTTTATGGAGGCATTCAAATTTAATATTTACTCACACTTAAAATTTTTAAATTTTATTTTAGAAACCAAAGCTATGTCATTAGGTGAAATTTTCTTTCATCAAATTTCTAATTTTCGAATAAAAGAATAAAAATCTTTAGAATGATAAACCTGTCCATTGGACAATTTTCAAACACAATACGATAAAAACTTACTTTTATATCATTGTAGTGATTCGCGATAAAAATAAAATAAATTAAAATATAAAAATTAGAATAATTCAAATTAAAATAAGGCATTTGTGCTTTTTTAAAATCCTTTATCTCTTTCTCTAAACATTTCTATACTTCCCTCTCAACTATCGAGAAGACAACCCTCAAAGAAAAAGAAGAAAAGACTGAACCCGGCCGAAAAAACCGGAAGTTTACGGGAAGAGAGCATACTGATTTATGACTATAATTCTATCATAATAAGACAGGCTCCACGCACAACTTCCGTAAACTGGTTAACTAGAAAAACTGCATATTTTAAAAATTGAAAACTTCGTATTCACATGCCAATTCACATCGAACATGAAGGTTGTGTAACGAGATAGGTAGTAACTGCAAAATTAGACTCAGCGACTAAGAGTGAATAATAGTTCGTTGAAAATAGTGTCATCTTTTTTATAAATGACATTAACCGTGAACTTTTTATTGGTAGATAGAAAGCTTCTCATTCTATTATCCTGTACACTTGGAAAAGTATTGATTTCAGATGAAAAATAACAGTATATCTGGTTGTCACGCAACTCGTAAAGGGAAGCAACTCTTTTTAGATTATAAGGGGAATAACTGATGAATCCTTAATGTAGACGTACGTTGATTTTCTCATGAGATATGAAATTACTTGAGTGTATATTTTAATGAAACCATTTTCAGTCTCAGTTAAAGATCTCTGTTTAAACTTGGTAGACATATTGATTTATCTCACCGTTACAAACAGATCTGTATCTCTGAAACTTCAAGTCGGGAGAAAAATTAATGAACTTTGTTCATTTATTAACTATTCGCGTGATGTTTTTTGTTTTAATATTTATTTGGAAAAATCTGCACTTTACTGGTCAACGTGTTTTGTTAGGAATAAAACTATCTTTGTTGTTATTACTATATATATATATATATATATATATATATATATATATATATATATATAAACAGGAATAAAAATCGCAAAAAAACAATAATAGTTCTAGTGAGTATAAAAATGAAAAATCAGGACTATATATTAGGTTGGTGCAAAAATAATGACGTAATAATGTCGTTTTTTGACGTTAAAAAATACGTAAAAAAACGACATTATTACGTCATTATTTCTGCACCAACCTAATATGTATGTATTTATGAATTTGAACAAAAGTTTTATACCACAGAACTTGTAAATAGTTTTGAACAGACAAAACTGCTTTTTTTCCTTTTTACATCATAAGAATCCTAAATAAGCAGCCTAAATAGAATACAGTGTAACCCGGATATAAGAAACCCGGATATAAGAGAAACCCTGATATAAGAGAGATTTTATCTGGTCCCAAATTAGAGCCTGTGTTAATGTATATAAATTAGACCAAACCCGAGACTTCTTCTCCGGTCCCGACAACTCTCTTATATCCGGGTTACACTGTATTAATGAAATTGAGAAACAGGCTAGGAGGAAACGAGGAATGACGACTAAAATACTATTTATTATTAAAAAAAAACAGGAGCAAAAATGGCAAAAAGCAGAATAATAGTTCCAGTGAGTATAAAAATGAAAAATCAGGACAGTATAAATGTATATATATATATATATATATATATATATATATATATATATATATATATATATATATATGTGTGTGTGTGTGTGTGTGTGTGTGTGTGTGACAAACACTATTAAAAACGACAGACATTTTGTGCCGAATAATTTTAATGATCAATTTTTTAAAATAACGAATAATAAAGAAGAAGCATATTCTGTCAGAAATTGTTCGAAGTTCTTTTAGGAAGATAAGTACAGATTTTGTTACGTTACCACCAGGGGAGGTGGAGACAGTTGGTGTGTTTAGCAAAATGCGTGTTGTGCCGTAAGCAAAGAGTGTTGTGGCGTTAGTGAAGAAGTGCAACGTATATATATATATATATATATATATATATATATATATATATATATATATATATATATATATATATATATATGGGTATTTAGACAACAAATGTTCTTTAATGCAAATACTATTAATTATACTATTATTGTTTATTTTTAAAAAAATGATATATGCTCATGGGATGGACGCTGATTCATTGTCTAAAATTAATATAGCACAAAAACACTAATAAGGAAATACCGGGGTTTAAATGCAGGAAATGAGGTGTTAGTATGAGTCAATAATAGAAAAATGAGGTAAAAAGGGAAATTGAAGTAAAATTAAAAATTAAAAATTTGAACGCTGGACGCTGTTCGTAAAAGACGTTTGACTGGTTAGAGGGAGATAATCGGTGTGTGACACGAAGTAAAAGTGGACAGAAAATTAAAATTTAGAATTAAATTTAGACGGAATGTAGGTTATCGGGGATTACAATATTTTAAGAGAAACGATTTTCTGTGCATACAACTACACATAAGATCATTCCGTTTATTTAGTAAATTTGTATACGGTTGCTAATATCTAGTTATCTGATTTACCTAAGCCTATATATATATATATATATATATATATATATATATATATATTGTGTATATCATTGTTGCTTTGTCCGTGTATTGTTTAATTCATTGTAATGTACTTGTCATCTCTGATGATGGTTTATGTAAGCCAAAAGCTGAGATAGAATTTAAAAACATGTATCAATATGGTGCTTTTCTTTCGTCTTTAAATGATAATGTTATTAAGCTTATCAGATGATATGAAAGGAATTTGCTTAAAATAAATAGACAAAACTTGTCTATATTATTTAATGAAACATGCATTATTATATATATATATTAATATATATATATAAAAGTACAAGATTGGTGTATACGGAATAAATTCCAATAACCAAAAAATACTATTCTTAAAAGAGTGCTCAATACAGAGTAGAGCAAATATAATTTATTCGAAAATTATAACATAAATATGTTATAAAATCACTACAAAAATAGCCATTTTGTTTCAAAAGTTTTTGAACTTAGAAGAACTTTAGATTTTAACCTTTATTCTAACTGAATTTTTGGTCTTCCAATAACAACAAAATAAATAACAAAACATATGTATTTTTTCCTAAGTTTCTTCTTTAAATAATTTTATAATTTTTAAAGTTAATACAGATTAAATTTAAAATTTAAATTTTTTAAGTTTTAATTTTCAATTTTATAGTAAAATTTAATATTAAATAGTCAGAATGATTTCTATTTTAGTCTAACCCCAACATTAAAGCATTAATTATTATGAGCAAGGTTCGTTGTCAAGTTTTTTGAATTCTCGTATAATTTTGATTGGTCATTGCAGCTTATGTAACAGCGTTTCCCCTAGCGATGGGTGTTTGATTGATTTGAACCTTTTATACCCTTTATTCTACATTCAACACCATCACTAGATAAGGCACCAGAAGTATTGAAACAAAATGGCTATTTTTGTAGTGATTTTATATCATATTTATGTTATAATTTTCGAATAAATCATATATATATATATATATATATATATATATATATATATATATATATATATATATATAGGCAGCATATCTTCATTCAAACATGTTTCATTGAATAATCTAGACATATTATGTCTATTTATTTTTATACTGATCTTTTCCAGTTCTCTAATCAGTTTCTGGATGTTAAGGAAGGCGCAGTAGTTTTTTCCTACCCAACTACTTTTTGGGAGGAGATCAAAAGTACTTGGCTAGGAAAAAACTACGGCGCCTACCTTGCTGAATTTCATCTTCACATCAAGAAATTGATTCGAGAACTGGAAAAGATCAGTATAAAAATAGACATAATATATCTATATTATTTTATGAAAACTGTTTGAACTACTACTACTACTACTACTACTACTACTACTACTAATAATAATAATAAATAAACGACACAACATCACAAACTGACGCGTGAATATTGGTTATTTGAAAAATAAATCGACACTCACTGGTGAGTGAACTCCCCTGGAAAACAACTACAGAAAACTTACACATAGACCCCAACCCAATGAAGACAAAAGCAAAACTCTTTCATAATGGTTTATGAAAGCCGCAAACGTTC
Source organism: Acanthosepion lycidas (assembly GCA_963932145.1). Classification (NCBI taxonomy): domain Eukaryota; kingdom Metazoa; phylum Mollusca; class Cephalopoda; order Sepiida; family Sepiidae; genus Acanthosepion; species Acanthosepion lycidas. The sequence goes on along the minus strand of OZ010597.1, from coordinate 65,668,942 downwards.
AGAAAACATGGGACTATTTATGTTCAAATTATTTTTTTTTTCCAAATTATTATTGTTTTTTTCATTAAATTTTTGGCACTCTTTTGAAATTATAAATTATAAAATTAAAATTTGTTTAGCTTGCTTCCCAACATGGAGTTGTTGGGAAGCAAGCTAAACAAATTTTAAATAAAAAAATACCAATAAAAAAAAAAAAAAAAAATTCGTAAGTTCGGATGATATTCGTACTTACAAGGAATATTTACAATTAAAAAAAATAAAAATCTGTTTTTGGCTTGTTTATCAGCATAAGCGCGAATATGTTACCCAGCACTTAAAAATAGCGAACCCAAATCGGCCACATTTGATCGCAAAGGTCAACCCAACCTGAGTGCAATGGAAGTGTCTCGCATTGAGAGAATCTGGTGTGAATTTTAGTAAATATAAATTCTTTTTATCTTGGGTGAATTAAAAGAAAAGATCAAAAAAATCGTTTCGTTGACTTTAATTTAAACATTCAAAATTTGTACTTTAATATCTCAGTCGTGATACACGCTTAGGCAATCATGCATCTTTCAATACATGACTGACGAGGCAGATTTTCTCTCGCGGCAGGTTGCCATTTTTTTTTTCTGTGGTAGACCAGTCGCCATCCAAGGCTATAGAACCCAGTCTGTCCTGCTATTTACCCATAGCTAGGGTAAGAAGAATAGAATCCATACTTTTCCCAAGGGTAATAGCACGTAATTCGAACTTGGCTCTTCGATTTCTCAATCCGAGCCGCTAACCGTAACAAATGTCCCACGTTTTACTTACTCGGTTACGGCAAAATATCTGAAGTTTGCGTGAAATAAATACACAAAACGACTGATTAAAATTCGTTGATAAAAAATGTATAATTTAATTAGAGTATATTATAGCAATTTACAAGGCCGAAAGTATGGAGCACCTAGTGAGGATCGAACTCACTACTCAGATGTAATTTAAATGCAACGTCAACCGCCATCTTCTGTCTTCCTGAATCCCGTTCATCTTTTGTCTTTTCTTCAATCCTCCCTATACCCAGTTTTTCCTCTCACCTTCATTCCCTGTAACTCTGCGTACTAGTAGCATTCCAGCCTTGCTTGGGGTGAAATGATTACAAAAATAGCTAGAGTGAGTTTCAAGCGAGTCTTACAGTTTACATAAATCCATTCAGTCTTCACATTTGTAAATTCTAAAAACGTTTAAGAAATGAAACTTACCGTAGTGAATGTTAGGTTTCCTTTGGGACAGTCAAGGAAATCCAGTCATTTTATTTTTCCTAGATAAATTTGCATTTTCTTTACCGGTTCAATTTGGTAGACATCGTACGACTAGGAATCAGCGGTCATGTGACCAACGCGAAACTTCAAGTACGTGAACATCAACTGGAGAAGGATGGCATCACCGAAGTCTACTTTACCTAAGACATAAATGAATAACCTGCCAAGATATTTGCAGAGAGCTGGTTAGTTACTCCCCTACGCAGCGACCGTACAACCATATGGGGCTGATGGTGATGGTACGAATGATTCATTTTATATTTTATAACATTGTCCTTTTTTATTTTTTTTTTTTTAACGTGATCGTCCATGAGGATAGTTTATAGAACCTTTCATTTATCGAACTTGTTTGTTGACGTTGTTCAACACAATCCTGTGATCATTTAAAAATACTTTGCCGTTCGGGCAGATATGTGTAACAGCATTTTTTTAATACAAAACCGCCAAATAACTTTCAAACAAGAGGAATTCATTATTATCCGTCGACAAATATATTTTTCTCTTATTATTTTTTATTCGAAACTGATCACCAATAATTAGAAAAATGTCTATGTGCAAAATTTAAACACGGCTTTTCGTCTATTTCCGTTTAATAAACTTATTCAACATATCCGATAACGCCGTTTGTGTTGATGCGATCTTCTTCTTTATATGCCGTGTTCCTTCAGGACGTAACCGATCATGGCTCTCCACAATTTCTTGTCTTTTATAGCTCTTAATAAATTTTATCTTTTCGTTATTTCTCCTAAACTTTGTTCTGCCATCCATTTTCTTAAGCTCACGATGTTATCCGGTGTTTCTGTCCCTCTTGCCCTCAATCTGTTCTGTGAGTATCAAATTTTCCAAGTCCCCCTCCTCATTATGTGCCCTAGAAATTACAATTGTCTCTTCCTGATAGTAAGTATCTTCTTTATATGCTGTGTTCCCTGAAGACGTAGGTGATCATGGCTCTCCATAACTTCCTGTCTCTTGTGGCTCTTAAACGTTTTGTTATTTCTCCTAAACCCTGTTTCGCCATCCATTACTCAAGCTCACTAAATATGTTGTGCATTGTTTCCTCTGTCCCACTTGCCCTCAATCTATCCTGTGAGTATCAGATTTTATAAGCCTACCTTCCTCATTATGTGCCCCAGAAACCTCAATTATCTCTTCCTGATGTTAGGGATAAGTTTCCTTTTTGTTTCCATTTTCTCTAAAACTTTGTCGTTCCTCACATGTTCGGTCCATGGTTTCCCCAGCATATTTCTGTAGAACCACTAAGGGCATGAGTAAATCATTATTTTAAATGATCATGTCCAGTATTCTTGGTACAAAGCTTGTTTAGTGATAGAATCTGACAGAGATTTTTGATCATGTCTTATCAGTACTGAAGCCGATTAACTCACACGAGCGACGAAAATGTTTTTCAGATTACAAATGACGACGAAACACAATATTTTACTTGTTCGGCCAAGGCTTCTAAAATCTGTGGCATTCAAGCGGTATTTGAATGTAGGAAAGAAAATATGTAGAAGTGGATTTAAAAGTTGACGAAGAATTATCAGCGTTTACTCAACCGAAATACTTTTATTTAAGACATGAATTATTTAAGTAAATGTTCGTGTTTTTTTTTGTTTTTTTTCACCCCAAGCAAGGCGGGAGTGCCACTAGCACGCAAAGGGTTACAGAGAGTGAAAGTAAGAGTAAAGAGGGGTGTTTAAGGAAAGGATAAAGATCAAGGCATCAGAAGACGTCGATTGACATTACATTTAATTTTTTTAAGATTATAGTTATCAGGGAAGCAAGTAAGAGGAAGGGAGTTCCGTTGTTTGGAAGTGCGAGAAAAGAAGCTGTTGGAGTAGAAGAGGCGGTTACATTTAACTGTTTCGACAGTAAAAGGGTGAGGCCGAGATGCCAACCTAGTAGCACCCTTAAATTCATGTAGATGGGGCACAATTGAAAATAGCTCTTCAGAGCAGATGCCATGAAAATATTTGTAGAAAAGACAGAGGGAAGCCACATCCGGTCTGTGAGAAAGTGATTGGAGTCGAGATGCCAGCTCAAGACCTGTCACATTGCGTATCCGTCTTTGGATTTTGTTGAGAACCTCGAGATGAACAACGGAGGCACCAGACCATATATGTTAACAGTATTCGATGCAAGGACGAATGGTAGATTTGTAGATTTGAAGCGGGGGGGTGGGGGACTCAGACGAGAAAAACCTTCTAACTAACTTTCCTTGCGGTAGATATAGCCATTGATTCAATGTAGTTATTCCATCTCAGGTCAGCGGAAAACGTAAGACCAAGAAGGCGAAGAGAGTCGCTCTCCTGAAGTTGAGCATCAGCCATGCGCATAGGAGGTAGGGATGTTTCTCTGTGGTGGGTAAATGCAGTTTAGTTTTGGAGGCATTAAAGTTTGCAAGCCATTTATTGCCCCAGTCAACCACAGATTGGAGGTCCTTGCGAAGGACGTGAGGTATGATTTTTCGGCTGGCATTATAACAAGATATATATTCTGGAATTTCTGCTTGCTTTAAGGAAAAACAATGCTGAATTCAGTGATAGAAAAAAAAACGCATTCTTTGTCCAAAGAAGAGATCTGCAAAAACTTGACTTACCTGTTGAATATTTCTCTTTCTTTCTGCCTACGTAATTTTCTTGTTTACAAGAAAGTGCAAGTATATTCGTATAATTAAATGAATAAACCTGTAAATATTTAACAATTTTTCTACTAAAAATATGAATACTTATTTCAACGCATGTAATAAAGCAGTGAAGCAATATTTATGCTTAATTTACGAAAATATAGGGCACCCCATAATGATGCAATACAGCAAGTATCTTGGATTATAAAAATGACATAACGTACCAAATATATTTATTACATAACAAATAAACAAGAGTTCAACATATTATTTACTAGCTTAAAAGCAGCCCCACCGGGCGGCATTTAAGCTAGCTCCTGCGGAGGGCTCTTGATTGGGTCTTCATCACAATAGGTAGGGAGGAGTAGATGTGATAGGCATCAATAAACTACGGAAGAACTCAAAATTGATCGTTGTATTCAAGTATTACATTGATATTTAAGCTTACCCTTTAAAAGTTCAACGATAATTCTTCATTTAAAGACAATTTAATGTACAAACGATTATTTTTATTTCATGGGTGACATTCTCTGGATTTCACAATTAATTTTGATTATTCCCAAATTTATTTCCAAGCTATAAAAATTGTTATCGTACAAAAAAAAAAATTCGTCGCAAAAAAATCACGTACAAAATTCGCTGAAAACAATCGCAGTAATGAAAACTTGGGAATGAAAAATTTCAGGATTGGGGGTCCGGATCTGACCCGGAATGTTTTTAATTTGTTCACAGAGTCGGCCTGATTCCAAAATGGTATGATATGCTGGACTACGGCCTCTAGGAGTAAAATTGAAAAAGTGTGACAATTTATTATATAGAAAATATTACTATTTCCAACAGGTATCTGATATCTCATTTGCTGACGGTGTAATCCTTATGATGTCTATGTTTGAAATAGAGAGACCTCGTGCATGTTCTCTTTGTGGTGGTGACCATCTCAGGGATGTAATATTCAAATCTTAGATAATATGTTGACCTCCTGGATATCAGTTATGTAACAAATATATTTGGTACTCTATATCATTTCTATCATCCAAGGTACTTGCATTTAAAATGTGCCCCATCATTATGGGACACCCTGTACTTTAAATTCTGTAAGCTTTCTAAATTAATATCTTGCTTGTGAGGGGGAAAAAGGTAAGAATGATTCATTATTTAGTTAGATTAGTTTAGTTAAATGTCAAATCGTATGTTAAATACACTAGACTGGCATCTAGATCCCAGCCGTTTAAATGCAACCGCCACTTCTACAACAACAGTTTATTTTCTTGTACTTCCATCCTGTGGAACTTCCTTCCGTTTACTTGCTTCCCTGACAACTCTTATTCTTTTATGTGCCTTGTAGGCGATCATATCCCTCCACATCTTCCTGTCCCTTGCAGCCCTTAATAAGTTTTGTCTTTTTGTTTTTTTCTCACAAACCCTCTTCTACAATCCATTTACTCAAGCTCATCAAGTATGTTTCGCGCTGTTTTACTCTGTCCTTCTTTCCTCTCAATCCGTCCTGTGAGTATCAAATTTTCCAAGCCCTCATGTCCCAGAAATTTCAGCTGTCTCTTCCTTATGTTAAGTATAATTTTCCTTTTTGTTCCCATTCATTCCAAAACTTCGTTTTTGCTCACATATTCGGTCCATGGTATCCTCAGTATCTTTCTGTAGAACTACATTTCTGTTGTTTCAAGTATCTTGTTCGTCTTTGAGGAGTTGAGCATTATTCGACTGATATCACGTAACAGTTCAATCCTATTTTCTTTGTTTCTAGCGAATTTTCTCTCTATTAATGCAACGTCATTCACCATCTCTTGTCTTCTTGAATCCCGTTTACATTTTATCATTTCCTCAATCCTCAGTCTTTTCTCTCACTTTCACTCCCTGTAAACTCCTGCGTATTTGTGGCATTCTCGCTTCGCTTGGGGTGAAATGATAAAAAAAAGAAAAAAAAAAAAGAAAAAAAAACTGAAATTCAACTTGTATATTTTGTATATGAATAGTGTCTTGATTGCAAACAGGCATAAAGTTCATAGCTATGGTTTTCGAAAGAATTCATAGCTAAAAAGTCCAAGAAATTCGAAATGTAGCTTTTGATTTGGAACATTTTTTTTCTTTTTACACCTGGTTTAAGATAATCTCAGTACCGCTGTGCCCATCAAAGTAAACCTTTGTATTACAACATTTAATCACCTTAATTACACCGGACTCAATTTAGTTTTGATGTCGTAAAAAATAAAATTTTTTGCAGATTCGAAAAAAAACTATTTGGATGAAGAAATTCTTTCGATAAGGAATTATTATGTCTTTACATTCAGATTAGCATTCCCATCTTGGTTGTTATATGATCAATGTAATGGACAATGTCTATACTAGTCCGACTTGTAAGGCATCTAATAATGAAAACTAATTTGGTAAAAAATTGTCATGTTCTCTAATTCAAACCGTGACTATAATGACCCTTGAGATCACTTGATCTGTATTTATGTAGATACGTTGCATGAAAACGAGGTTATTACTCTCTACTCAGAATTGTGCTTTGTGGCAGCCTCGTCTACAGGTGAACGTGACCGACAGAAAGAATTGTTGCTACTGAAGTCAACCAAATTACATCTCCGTGGAATGTTTGGTTCTTGTACCGTTCAAATAATCGTGAATACAAAGAAATAAATGCAAGAAAATATCGGATTGAGACTACATGCAGGTTGTGCTTTAAGAAGTAAAGCAATCATTAAAATTTTGATTTAATTTGGCGTTTCAAGCCTGGGAAATGCACCAGTTCCAGATGGCATCGAATCCACAAGTGGTCGGAAGACCCCCGGAGAGATTCTGAGCCATCACTTCTTGATAGTCCTTCACACTGCCTGATGTTTGCAAGTGCAACATCTTTGTTTTCGAATAGACCTTATAAATGCTCGATTGGACAGATGTTGGATGAACCATAGCATTTATCATAGGTCTCTAGAATGCTCCTCAAACTAATTCTGATGCTAGAATAATCCATCGTTGTTGAGTTGCATAGACTACATGAATGGTCAAATGCAGTCCCGAATCAGTTCAACGTATTGGTCACCGGCTAATGATGCATTTCAGCGGACAGACTCAAGCTTGCCACGTGAACACAACACGCATCATTATAGAACCATCACTTGCCTGAACAGTACCTTGTTTACAACTGGGATCAGTGTCCTTGTAGGGTCTTCGCCATACCATAAACCCTACCATCAGAAATAAGGGAGCTGTTGTTATAGGCTGCCAATTCTCTAGATTCCAATTAGCAACGGGGAGGCTTTGTATCCGACATCGTGGTGTTAACAGGAGCAACCTGGTCGATCTGTTCACAAATACCATGATAGCTAAAAGGCATTGTTGGATATGCGTCTAGTATTATCTGCATTGAATATAGATGAGATTTGAGTGAGTGTCGTTTTATGGAACTGTGGTCGTTCACTGCGTTGTTCATGGGTGGTGTTAGCGCTTTCCATTCCAGGTCCATACAAGACACCGTAGATCGACGGATGTCAAATGTCTCCACAATTTTAGAAATGGAATGTTCCTTCCATCTGGCATTTTCTACGATACCTTGTTCGAATTCTGATAATTCACCTCATCTTGCCGGTTCACCAGATATTTCAATGAATTCAAGGCACGGTGGTGTCACCTATTATTACCTTTACATACTACTATCTCGTGACTTTTGTCACGTTAGGGTATAACAAAAAAGAAAAGTGCAAGTTCGCTCAGTACGCTAATTCTTTAGTGCAGTGAGTTCGATTTTTATTGGGCCTGTTTTTATATATTGTTTAAAATTTGTTATATATATAAAGAAGTGTTCAATATCGGTGATAAAGCGTTTATAGATATAGATGTTGTGGACGTTGAAATTAACACTGCATGGTTACAGCCAGTTTCACGCTTCAAACTATCTTCAGATCATGACGTGGATTACGTCGTGAAAATAACAGTCACTTTATAGTGTAGATTCCTATATCCACAATCTATCTAGAAACTGATGTCAGCATCAAGGCACCTTATCCCAGAAAATTTTTTTTAAAGTTCGTGTAGAGTTCATGCCTAATTGAATAACAACTGTTTTACAGGCACATGGAAGACGAATACCTTATTAAGCGGGTGGTCATAACATGTTTGATGTAAGAAATTAAAAAGAATCATGCAATTTGTTAGCATTGGGCATTGAACCGACAAGACCCGTCAGTTCAAAGTTTCTCTCCTGATAAAATGGTGGTATATTTAAAATTATCTCCATGAAAAAAATTTGTATTTGGTAACAGATTAAATTTTTCGCCAGTTAAATCCTAATTAGTAGTCATTATCCCTTTAGCTGATAGATCTCACAAGATATTGTTCGTATGTTCTGTCTTCCCCAATTATGGTTAAAGTTCGCAACTATCGATGGATTACGTACAGGGGATTTTTCAAGGGTGTTTCATTCATTGACCGATCTTTTGAGTCAATTTTTAGAGGAAACAAAATGAGTACCCGATAGGTTATTGCTATAATTTTATGAAAGTATTCGTATGACTGAAACAACCTCTCAGTAGGGTGCAGGACAACTCAACATCACCGACTGAGCGGCGGGACAACTCAGGACCGAGACAAAACACCAGAAAAACAACTTTTTTTTTATAACCAAATAAAAGTAATTTTTTAAGGATTAAAACCATAATTAGTGAATATTTTTCTTCAAATGAGGCATTTGAAAAGGCATTATTTAAAATATGAAACCTTTTTTTGTTTTAATTATTTTTAATAAAGCAAATCGTAAAGAAATTTATTTTTTAATATAGTAAATTGACATATAAAAAATAATTCAATAAAACATTTGTTTTTAATTATTTTTTTTTAATAAAGTGAATCGAAAAATGCAAAAAAAAAAAAAAAATGAAGCAGTTTTTTGTTTTTAATAAAGAAAATCGTAATGTAATTTATTTTTTAATGAATTAATTCGACATTCTAAAATATTTTTATAAAAGATAATTGAATAATTCACGATTTAATTTATTTAAAATAATTAAACAAAACTGATTCATGTTTTACGTAATGTTTTTTGAAATGCTTTATTTGAAGAAAAATATTGAATAATTAAGGTTTTAATCCTTAATAAATTATTTTTATTCGGTTATAAAAAATTATGTTTTTCTACTGCTGAGTTGTCTCAGTCCTGAACTCAGTCGGCGGTGTTGAGTCGGCGGTATTGAGTTATCTTTCCCATTCCGTATAATTGCTTTAATGACTCTCCAAAGATCCCAGTAAAACAAGTTGTTTAAATATTAGTGCTTGCCTCAGTATTTCTTATGTTCAGACAACCCAATCTCATTGATATGAGGAAATTTTAAAACAGTTATTAATGATTTTACTAAGAAGTATACATAAATATTTCAGCAAATTTAATTGTTTGTAATAAAATTCTTCTTCCCATCTGACAATGCAGGCAGCAGTGTGACATTTTCTTTTGCGTATCGTGTTCCTTCAGGACGTAGGCGATCACAGCACTCCTCATTTTCCTGTCCCTTGTAGCTCTTAATAAGTTTTGTTTTTCTGTTATTTCCCCCAAACCCTGTTCTGCCATCCATTTGCTCAAGCTTATCAATTATGTTTCGCGATGCGTTACTCTGTGATTCTTTCTCTCAACCTGTCCTGTGAGTATCAGATTTTCCAAGCCCTTCTTCTCCTCCTTATGTGCCCCAGAAATTTCAACTGCCTCTTCTTCAGGTGAAGTATAACTTTCATTTTTGTTTCCATTTTCTCCAAAACCTCGTTGTTGCTCACATATTCGGTCCATGGTATCCTCAGCATCCTTCTGTAGAATAACATTTCTGTTGCTTCAAGTCTCTTCATCTTTAAGGAGACTGTCTAGCATTCCCTGTCATACAGAAGGACAGATATCATGTAACAGTTCAGTACTTTTTTCCTTGTTTACAATGGAATTTTTCTGTCTCTTTCTTCTTTCCACAGACGCGGGAAAGACGTGCAACTATTTCCTTTATGGGATTAAAAAAGAAGAAGAAAAGAACAAGAAAACGTAGAAAATTTTCTCGCAAACTGTTTCTGTAAATAATAAACAGACTCCCTAAAACCGTTCAGAGGATCCAATATTGTACCGAGAGACACCAGAGGCATTTATATGTTACGTTCTTAAATATCAACAATCCTTTTTGTTTGCTACTTTTTTAATATTAAGCAGATATTTTAAATCTGAATTTGGTCTCATTTAGAACATCTTAATTTATTCTTTATATGTTTTTAAAATATATCTTATTGTAACAAAAATAAGCAATAACCTACTTTTCGTAATTTCAATTTAGAGAACTTGACCAAATTGTCGAACAATTAAAATATTCCTTGTTATTAAATTTAAATAATAAACCAAACAACAACTTAAATGTTATTTGTCAAAACGAGGTTTATGACCATCTTGTCAGTCAAACAAACAAACAAACAAACAAAAAATTGTTGGTAAATGTTGAGAACAACGCTATTTTTAAATAATATTTCGTTCATTTATTCTTTCTTTCCTTTTTTTTCTCCTTTTGCTCTCTAATTCATATAACTATAAACAGTTAATATAAACTCAAAGGAATGATCGATGCTCATCGGAGTTATTGTAATTTTATGCCAGGTATTGTATTGTATGTATGTATGCATGTATGTATGTTATGGGCGCGTGGCTGAGTGGTTAGAACGTTCGCTTTCTGACCATGAGATCCGTAGTCGATTTGTCAGGAAGGCGATGTGGGTCGTCGATAGCTGTGCTAGCACGAAGCCACAAGTCATCGTGGATGAGGGCTTGAGCGTGCTTGCTATCACGCTGGATAACGCACTCTCTCCTAGAAACTGTAACTAAGGTCTGCTCAGCATAGTTGCAGTATAAACCACAGGTGGGCTCTGTGGGTGTTGAGCAAACACAAATGAGCGAGCGTCTGCAATAAGGTTTGACTAGCCGCCCTAATAGACGGATATCCTCGAATACGAGTGTTCAGCTCTTATTCTATCTATCTATCTATCTATCTATCTATCTATCTATCTATCTATCTATTGTGTGCACACCTGTTTGAAATGTAGCTATGCCACTTTAATTTCTGCCGCGCCATCCATTTAACGAATGACGTTAAGTGAATCAAACTGGGAAGTACGATCAACAAATATCTGGATTCAAATACTTACCTTTTTCTCATTGCAGAACGCGAGGGTGTCTTATCAAAAAAACTAGTGAGATTTGAAATCGTGACGATTACTCGGGTTACACAAAGCATTTCCACAATTATCAATGGGAGGTGCTGAAAAGTTCTCAACCAGGAAAGAGTTTCCCCTCCCAAAATTCTGATGTTTGCTCATTTAGACAGGTTTTAGTAAATGCGCCAGACCGTGAAATTTTTGACACTCTCTCAAATAGAGTTTTCATTCTTTATGCATTACCTTCATTGGATATTGTCTTCAGGTGAACAGTAGAAATACTCAATCAACGCCTTGCATTACTAAAAGTTATCGATCAACATATTTTTTCTGGTGATTTATCATTTTAAACAGTCGTAGTCAACATGAATTTTTCTAAGAATTTGAATTTCGTTTTTTGGAGTGGTGTAGAGTAACATTAGAAAATATTTTCCAAAAACGTGTGTATGTTTTAATGATAAATGACGAGTTTTTTCCTGTTGATTTTCTTCGTTTGAATAAAAAATAATTTAAATAAACATTGAAACATTTTGTTTTGTTAATTTACCAGTATGTTTTAAAAATCAAATAAATTGCTATTGAATATTTTGCAACTCATATAAGGAAATAAATACGACATTGAATCGCCTGTGATAGACAGAGTAAAGAGATGAGGTTAGGGTAAATTGACTTTTAAGTCTAATTGTTATTTTGATGAGACGAGGACTGACAAAATGTAACCAGTTATGGCCACTGAAAGGTTGAAAACCTTTTTTTATATTTAGTTGAGTGAAAAATCCTCTTACTCAACGAAGTTGTAATGTAAGCAACAGAGATGTTTCGAGCTGAATTAAATTTGAAAAAAATGTTGATTGGTGTACGTAGAAATGCCGCCAGTTATGTAATTCGTATGAAATTGTATTTAATGTTCGAAATATACGTTAAGGAAAATGTTTCCGAGAACCCCATAAACAATATAAAGAGTTTCAAACAGTTTTTTTTTTAAATCAGATACCGGAATTTGAATATTCTCAGTTAAGTGGGGACTGTCTTTTCGGTAAATATAATCAGATGGGAACTTATAACATGTAAGATGGCAGATCGATAGAATGTCAGTTTATATCTGAAAAGCAGTTAGCCTGTTGAAAGCGTGAATACATAACGAAAATTCTAAATATTTCTACTCACTTCCTACAAAAGCAGAGTCCAATATCAGATCATTTGACTAATAGGATATATTAGCATATACTCATCGGAAAATAAAATTGAAACACATTAAATACGTATTTCAATTTACTAAAGATGTAAATACACAGATAACAGAGATAGATTAGAGTGAATGACCACATATACATTGTACAGCTCCCCAAACAAGTGGTGTATCAACTGTACACAAACCAAATATTAATACACTGAATATCAACCTTAAAGGTTAACACATGCCTGCGTTCTTGCATGCATACAACCGTACAGATATCAAATAGTATTAGGTTGGTGCAAAAATAATGACGTAATAATATCGTTTTTTGACGTATTTTTTAACGTCAAAAAACGACATTATTACGTCATTATTTTTGCACCAACCTAATATTATGTAATACCTTATTCAATGCTTCTTGCACGTATTAACGTCATACAGTAAAAGATGTAGGTGGATTGTCACTGAACGAGTCAGGCAGGTTTCATACGGATTCATTGGAGGATACGTTTGGAGGATCGCGACGGCCAGGTAAGTTATCGAACATTTTTCAGAGAATGTTGAGTAGCAAGGGAATCGTGTAAATGGCCCTTATTTTCCACAGAATATTACATCACCTTCAAGTTTCAGGAATGACATCTGAACGGATTTAACAATGTTCTGAAGTTACATGGTGCTGTTCAATGTTTGTTCGACAAATGTCGAAGGCGAGTGAGATTTGTAATAGCATCCCGTCATGATGCTAGGGATTGGACCTGTGTGTCGTCGGCTAATACGCACTGGAAGATGTGGCTCTTCAAGATAAAGCTACATATACAAACAATTAACACTTGCATGCAAACATAATCTCTGCCCTCATAATTTGTTGATGTTCTTCTATTTGCAGTCATATCACTTTAAAATCCTGTTACCGAAGTTAAGCAACGTCGAGCATGATCAGTACATAGATGGGTGACTGCTTGGGAATAGTAGGTGCTGTAAGCTTGGATGTGTGGGTGGTGTAATAGATAATTAGTCATAATTGTTAATCGGAGAGCCGAGTTCCTATTCCAGTCGGGTTCGTCATATTAACCTATGCGCAAATACTCTTGGGAGAGGTATGAATCCACCTCTTTCCCCCAGCTATGGGTTAATTAGTAAGACTTGCATCATTAAATCATTATTAGATTTCGGCATTAAATAACCCATGGAGGTTGATATGATTGTAGTTCAAGTGGAAATCAGGCGAGATACACGAGTGCCTATAGTCCTGCTGCAACCGATCCCTAAGTCTGCTACTACCGTCCTTTTAATGTGTCGAATTTAACGAACGGCTGATACTACGTAGACATCCAGAACTTGGTCTACGGATGTAAGAATTTTAATTTGGCCACCGTTGCAAACATTAATGCACCACTGACATCTGTGGCATGGCATCTGCTTGCACTGGTCTCTTTCATCACACAAAACCGCATCATCGTCTAAAGCTCAATCACAGATGTTGCACTGGTATGTTTGTTACTATATTATGTTTGAAAACTGAAAATGTTATCTGGATATCTACGTTCCAGTTGAATCCACCGATCCAAATCGGCATTGACCTTCAAAGTGTTGCAATTTTATTTTCCGTCATATATTTTATCATAGGATTATCAGAGAAAGGTATTCAACAAGGTTGGAACTTATTAGAAGTGAAAACTGCTATTATACACTTTACAGCATTCACCCATTATATGTGCTTGTGTGCATGTGTAGATACTTTTGCTTGAAGTTACCTTGTACCAAGGTGTAGCATTAGAATTGACGTACCAAGGTGTAGCATTAGAATTGACGTACCAAGGTGTAGAATTAGAATTGACGTACCAAGGTGTAGCATTAGAATTGACGTACCAAGGTGTAGCATTAGAATCAATGTTAACAGTTAAAGCCAGCCACCTTATGCTATTCCATAGTTGAAAGACTTCGTGAAGGTTCGGATCTGAAAAGAAACTTTTTTTTTCAAATAAGTGAGAAGGCTACAATAAATGGATTCCAAGATAATTGTATTCGAATTTGAAATCATTTTCCTCCATTCTGGGTGCCATAAAGAATACTTTCTTTAGAAAATTTGATCAATGAAAGTGATATTTTCCATATGAATTTGATTAGATAAATATCTGTTTCTAATCGAAGCAAAATGAATGTAAAATGAAACATGGCCGACCAAACGGTATTCGTTGTATTTATACTAGAACCACGAATTCGAGTTTGTTGTTTTATGTTTTTTTGTTTTTAATAACTGAAGAACAACATAAAATCGATGATGGCATCGATTAGTCTGTTTTCGGAAGCTTTTTACAAGGAGAAATAACAAAAAGCATTTGAAAAACTCTCTTACAAGGTAATAAACAGTTTTATTAACAAGTGAAATAATAAAAATAACAATCGTATGGAAAACGAACATAACATACTGAAAGCAGTTTGTTCGTCTGCTTATCTGCTTTTTTGCGTCAACTGACGTCATTAGGGAAAGAACAAAGGTAACTGCGACATGTTGGCAGGTAATCGATATTTGATTACAAAACAAAAGAGTCATTCATCAAATTTTAAAGAACTGGGCGTTGTTAATCTGTAGAATTGAAGAATAAGACATTTCTGAAGGAGTTCATTGTGACCAATTCTCTTCTATACGCATTTTGTTTTTATTATTATTATTATTATTATTATTATTATTATTATTATTATTATTATTATTATTATTATTTCCTTTCTATTTCTGTTCTATACAAATTCCCTTCCGGGTCCCAACCAGAGACCTAAGGTCAGAAATTGCTTTATGACATTTTCCACAATTAAAAAAAAAACAAACAAAATCACCCCCCACCAAAAAAAACAAAAAACAATAAAAAAAAAAAACCCCAAAAAACGATCAGACACATTTTACATAGATAAAGTTTCTCATAATGTGTGAGCTGTACTTGTGAGTACAATTTTTTTGCGAAGAGACAACTCAACACCGCCGACTGAGCGCCGGGAAAACTCAGGACGAGACAACTCAGCACCCCCCCAACCCCCCCCCAAAAAAATCGAATAACAGTAATTTATTAAGGATTAAAACCTTAATTAATGAATATTATTTAAATTATTTTTATAAAGTAAAACTATTCACTAGTTAAGATTTTAATAATTAATAAATTAATTTTATTCGGTTATAAAAAAAAATATGTTTTTCTGGTGCTGAGTTGTCTCGCTCCTGAGTTGTCCCGGCGCTAAGTCGGCGGTGTTCCGTCGGCGGGGTTGAGTTGTCCTGCACCTCAATTTTTTATATTTCTTTAAGGCATAGGCTGCCAGGAATCTTTACAATGATTTATTTATTTATTAATTATTATTATTATTAATATTGTTATTATTGAGCGAGAGAACAGAACGCCACCACAGTGACGCTGGGGTACAAATATACGAAGACCAATATAGTCATCATGACACCCAGTCTGATAAGCGTATATTAGACATATACGTCACAGTCAAATGTGAGCGATATGGTGGTAGGTTTTGACAAAAGCAGTGCATCACCTTGCAGAGACCAGTTATAAATACCGTTAGGTCGAGTCTGCTCAGATAATATCCAACTGATGGCATTTATAAGTATCTAGCTGTTTCTCGACTGCAGCATCTTTCAAACTAAAAAAATACTCTCTTGTCACGTGGGCATAATGAACCCGCCCACTAGCCCCGCATGAATATAAATAATAATAATAATAATAATAATAATAATAATAATAATAATAATAATAATAATAACAATAATAATAATATTAATAATAATTGTTATTAAAGACCACAAACAAAAAAAGTGCCTCCTTATTGATATGGCAGTCCCTGCAGACTGCAATGTATCTTTGAAGATATTCAAAAAGCTGTCAAAACACAAGGACCATGAAATAGAAATCTCAAAAATGTGGCACATGGATCCCTATTGTAGTTGGAGCCCTAGGAATGGTTTGAAAAGATTCCAGTAGACTAATCGAAGGGATTCCTGGAAGTCCATGCCTCAAAGACATACAAAAAATTGTTCTGACAACTTTACGAAGGGCTTTATCTATGTATTTTTTTTTTGTCAGTGGAAAGTGCCATGATGCCATCTCTAACCTTAGGGACCCGGAAAGAAATGTGTTAACGCAAGAAATCAAAGGAAATAATAATAATAATAATAATAATAATAATAATAATAATAATAATAATAATATTCACCGCCTTTTTGTACCTTCTTCCATTTATTTACATATAGACTGTAGTGTCACTTAATGTAAGGAGGCGATTATATTGGTTTAAAAAATGAACTTATATATCCTTCAAACCGCACACAAGTTAAAGTCTATTTCGCCGCCCTATATTTTTACATAAATAGCTTGTGCCGAGAATACTACGTTATTTTATTAATAATACTACAGTTAAATAGTTTAGGAACACTCTAGTTATCGAGTTATTATACAGAATTAAATAACAAGTATGTACTGGGAGCTTTCATTACAAACATGATGTCACCTCCTATTAGTTTTTATTTTAAATAACACACACACACACTATCTCTCTCTCTCATATCTGTATATATATATATATATATATATATATATATATATATATATATATATATATATATATATATGTATATGTATATATATATGTATATATGTATGTATGTATGTATGTATGTGTGTGAATAATGCCAATTGGTAATTGGTAGGGATAATTCCAAGGAGGACGCTAAATGAAATGGATTTTTAAGGATTGTTTTAACTAAATGTATATATATATATATATATATATATATATATATATATATATATATATATATATGTCTATCATTTTTCCATGAATTGAATATTGCTACCACATCTAGTCTGGTGCATCTGCTATGCATTCAGAGATTCTTGATAAGCTACAAAGAAGAATCTGCAATGCTATTGGTCTTGAAGTGGCATCTCGGTTTCAGTCACATTCTCACCCCTGTAACGTAGCTTCTCTGTGCCTTGTCTATAAAAATTTTAATGGCAATTGTTCTGATGTACTTTCACCTTTGGTACCTAGACTTTATGAATTTAAGCGCAGTACTAAATTGGCAGTAAGGTCTCATCATTTTAATGTTGAAATGGCTAGATGTAACCGTAAGTTCTATGCTAAGAGTTTCTTCTATCGCACTTCTCGCTTGTGGAACTTTCTTCTAGCTTTTTTTTTTCAGCCAACACTGATCTTCAGAAATTGAAATGCAATGTCGGTCGTTATCTTCTGTATTATTAATTCCTGCTCTTTTATTGTTCTCGATCCGTAATTTTATTTTTTATTTTCTCACATTATTTCACACTGATTAACCCACTTGCGTCTTAGTGGCTTTATATAAAGTTAATTGGATGTGACCTTTTCTGTTCTTTTAGAAAACATAAGGCTTACTTGTAGGCTACACGTTCTATGAGTGAAAACTGATTCAGGTGT